>CAHIKZ030001355.1:702500-880000 GCA_903632075.3 Acanthosepion pharaonis | reverse complement strand
TGTCATCAAACCAGTCCTCCTGAAGTTTTTAGTTTATATGTTCCAGTATTTCAAGTGAGGTAGTATAAAGTTTAGATTTAAAATCAGACCAAATAATAATTTCGTCGAGACGTTCAAAATTTTTGATCCTATCAGCGAACTGTTGTTGAATTTCTGCTTTCTTTATTTTGGATATATGTATACGCTTAGGTGGGTAAGTGACTGAATGCTTGCTTTTAATTTTTATTTTCATATTAAAGGTATCATTCAAGAGACAATAGTCAGTCCAGCATTCAATACTTCTCATGACTTGACATCAAAAACTTCTTGACGATTATGAGAACAGACAATGATGAAGTCGATCACATGCCAACTTCTAGACCTGGGGTGCATCCAGATACCCTTATGCTTCGGAAAAGAAAATTACCTATAACTAGATCAAACTTACCTATAACTAGATCAAACTCACTGCATAAACACAGCAGATGCAACCTATTATTGTTACATTTTCCAATTTCATGTCTCCCCAGAGCCCTCCATGTGACAGTTACCTTCAATTCTGGCATTAAAGTCACCAACGAGGACAAGTTTGTCATCCTGGGAACCTTTGTGATGGTATCTCTGAGCTCAGAGTAGAAATGTCCAACATCTTCATTGTAGAAATCTAAGGTGGGAGCATACACAATGATAAGAGTATCAACCATTGCTGAGAGGCAGGTTCACTATCATGATTCGATCAGATACACACAGAAGCTCCACTAATCTATAATCTAACTCAGATTTAATTGCAAAGCCAACCCCAGGCGGCCATTTTGCTTCACCAGGTTTACCCCTCCTATTAAAAAGTATATCCCATCTCCTTTGAAAAACCGTCTTCAGGAAGGTGAACTATTGCATTGATACCAAGAAAACATCTACCGAATTTACGAGCAAATATCACAGAGCATCTGGGTGGGTGGGTGCTCTTCACTGTGTCCTGCATTATTTTTATGTTCCAGCAAGAAGATATGTTGGTGTGGAATCTCTGAGCAGAATTTCTTGAAGCTGCATGTTTCAGCTTTCACTAATATATTTCTTTTTAATTTCTTACTACTGTGATGAACATCCATCAGCCATGGTAAGCTGACCAGATTATAGTGTGACATGCAATATTTAGGACAGCTTTTCCAGTCCTGTCTCACATTTGACTGAGCAGTGCTACCCTGAAAAGGCTGCTCAGTCACTCAGAGCTCTGCCCAATCCCAACCATTGCTACAAACTGATTGGAACATGACATTAGGATAAGCTCCAAGCTGCCAGTGTGCAGGATTGTAATTACATACTTCCTGTTTGTTAAACCTGTATGTGTTATTACGCAAACTACCACTGGACTTGGGTCATCTCTGTTCTAACGAGAATATTTATAGTAAATATAGTTTGCACAGAGTTAGCTCCACTTTTTGCAGATTAGAGTTTAAGAGACAGTGTGTGTGTATATATATATATATATATATATATATACACACATTTGCAGTATTTGTGGAAAAGTCACTTTTTGGTAACTAGTTTAGCCAGTCACATGTGATCACCTGCAGTTACTTGTGTAAGTTTTGTGAAAAGGTTTGTAAGTCTATTGCAGAAGTCAAACATTACATGATTGTACAGAGGGACAGGCAAGTTTCTAACATAGGTAACAGACAAATGTTATGTTTGCCATGTGTATAAGAGAGATTTTAAAAGTGAGGCTGACTTTAAAAATCACTTAAAGGTCCAGAGCAGAGTGTGTTAACTCGAGTAAAAATGATGAAAATAAAAAAATTCTGAATGAATAGCACAAAAACAAAAGCTACCAAGAGATGGTCTTCTTCTGCAATGAATTGATTGATAATCATCATATATATATATATTTTAAGACATTTTTATGTTTATACATTCTTTTCTATAGATACAAATATTTAAGTAAATGCTGTTTATAATAAACAGTATTAACAACATTATAAACAGAGCATTTTTTACTTAAATATTTGTATCTATAAAAAAGAATGTATAAACATAAAAATGTCTTAAAATAATTGGTGGACTTTGTCCATTTCCTTATATATATATATATATATGTAAGGTTGGTCCAAAAATAATTGCATTTTTTATTTTAGATTTTATTGTTTATTTTCATATATAGTTAGGTGACTCTACTTATGCCATATACTATTTAACGATAGCAGTTTCACTTTTGATTTCTGCAAATGATTTTATTTCCATTGTTTATTATAGGCAGTTATATTAAAGATGGAAAAAAATAAAATCTGAATAATATTATTGTATCAGTTCCTAAAGCAGTCGACATTGCCTGCAACATTCACCAATCATTTGGCCAGGAAAATTATCAATAAAGGTACAGTTCAACATTAGTCCCAAATATTTTTGTAGCAGAAATGAGAGCTTTAAAAATGAAGACATTCATTGATTTTCTTTAACAATTGACAACAACCAATTGAAGGCCATTATTGAAGTGAAGCCACACAAAACTTGAAAGGTTACACAACTAAATACTCTGACCATTCAACAGTTGTTTGACATTTGCACCAAATTGGCAAGTATAAAAAGATTAACAAATGGCTACTAAACAAGCAGAAAGAAATTTAAAGAAATATCTGCTTTCACAATGACTGCACTGCATTCATTTTTGAAACAATAATAATCCATTTTTTTTTTTTATTACATTGTGACAAAAAACAGATTCTATGGCAGCTGACAAAGTTTTACACAGTGGCTGAACTGATTTGAAGAATGAAAACATTTTCCCTAAAGTAATGCTGGAATCATCCACTACAAATTCTTGAATCTTGGTGAACCCAGAGAGGAGAGAAATATTATTAGGAAATTAATAAAATTTACCAAGAATTGCAATGTTTATGTCCACCAATCAAAAAAAGATCAACTGTTCTTCATGACAATGCCTGATCAGCAGAAACTGAACTGAACTATGAAGCTACCTTACCCAGCTTCTTCACCAGACCTTTCTCTGGAAAACTGTTAAGTTTTTAAGTCATCAAGATAATTGCCTGGTCTTCTACAGCCAAATAATAGAAAGAATTCACCAATTCCAGGAATCTAGAATTCTGTGTTATTGAAATAAATAGACTTGTTCATAGTTGGCAACAATGTGAACATTCAAATGATTCTTATTTTGATGAGTAATTTTTATCATTAGTTTAAATATATTTCTTTGAAGTTGGTGACTAAAAACTGCAATTACTTTTGTACCAAACTAATGGATATACACATTACATTTAAATTTTAGGTGTACATACACACATATTGTACTGCAATTGTTGTACTTGTGAAAAGTAGTGGTGTTCACACATTTTACAGTAATCTTAGATTTCTCCTTACTTATTACGCACTTTAATTTATTATTTTTTACACTTTATACATTATTAAGGCATAAATCCTTTTCATTTTTATATGCCAGGAGTAGACATTAAGGTCAACACCTAGTGGTGACAGTCTGTTTCATGTTTAAACCAAACCTTCAGGCCATGTGTATTTTGGTGTAACTATGTATGCTGGTCAATGGTGCATTATGGGTAAAGACTTGGGTAGAAATAATTGTACATCTGAATGCTGTCATTTGTAGCTTTTTTATAGTTTTGTTTCTTAACTGTTTTTACTCATTATTTATTGATTACTTCATTAGTTGTTGATTATTATTATTATTATATTCACTTGTGTCTAAGTGTGAATTTCTATTTACATAGACTATCCCTGATATTGAGTACTCTTAAATATAGGATACCTCAAAACTATCTTTTGGTCATATTATATATATATATATATATATATATATATATGGCTTTCATAATGTTTAGAAAGAGAATGAATATATTGAGCCAAAAAATAAAAAGATTTTTTTAAAGGAATTCATCTTTTCTTTATCAATACGTTTTGTAGCAGAAACGTTATTTTGCAGTGCAAAGGTATTTTTTGTTTTTCATTTTTATTCAAAGGAAAGAATTAGAGAGACAATGAAATATGTGACAAATCTGTGGTTCAGGATTCTCAGTTTTAAAACAATGAGCAGTAAATGAATACAGTCAAAAATAATCGACTAAATCTAGCCTAATGTTATATAGAGAATTTCTTAAACTTCTCATCAAACTCGGCTGGCCATGTGGAGTCTGGATTCAAAGTGAGTCCATGCTCAAGCCACACCTTCACTACACAGTCAACAAAGTGGTCCATCATTTCCTTGGTGTGGTGAGGTGTTGCTGCCACTCGCAATTTCTCCTCTCCACGAGCCACAGTTGGATAGTTGATAGCCTGGACGTAAATGTTGTGCTTAATCAGCAGGTCATTACAGATGGAAGTTGATAGTTTTGGATCTCCAACCTAAAAAGAAAAGAAAAAAGAAGATTACAAATAAATGTTACAAAGTTTCTCCAAAACACTTGTCTTCATTTATTCGCTTCTTTACTAATTATAATGACATTGCAACCACCTGAAGAAGGCTGGAGCATACAACGGCCGAAATGTTGTGATAAATATGGCAACAAAGATGAGAACAATAGTCCGAATAATGTAAATAGTGTACATAATTGACAGCATTATTTATAAACTGATCAACATTTCTATTTAGGATTACACTCTGGTTTAGTTTGATTTCTTTTATCAGCATATCAACCCTTGGGGATCATTTAGTGCTGGAAATTGCATTCTTATTCAATAATTTTTAGGGAGTTTTAAGTTCTACAGTTCGTGAAGTATAGTTGAAAACTGGTTGTGTAGTTCGTCTATAGGTGAAGTTGTCTGGATTAAAGTTTAGTTTATAATAGTTTTCTTCAAGAAGGTCAAATTGGTTTTTACATTTTTGAAAAGTTCCTTAAGGCTATTCACCTTATAAAAACATATTTATGGATAGAGGCAAATTTAGCACGGTCCATAATTAAATATTTTATGGTGTACGTCTCGTGGCATATGATGCCTTTAGATGGATCCTCATCTTTGAGAAGGAATAAATGTGTGATGTTGGTATGACCAATTCTGATTCTAGCTAAAACTACTACTTCTCTTTGGGAAAGATCGGTTTTATGGTGTCTTATCCTAAGTGTAGGTTTGATTTTGTACAATTTCTTTTTTGGGTGAGTATTCCATAACTCTTGCCACTTATTTAAGATTAATAGCCATTTTGAAATCTGTGTGAGGTACTTTTGCTTTTGATATGTTCATTTTTAGTGATTCTTTATACAATCTAGGAATGCTGTTACATATATATAATAATATAAAAAAAAAAGACAAGAACTAAAAAGACAAAATTAAATGAATAAAATAATGTAATCAGGAATTTAAAAAATTACAAGAATATAAAATCAAAATGTCCATGAAAATTTCAGGGTTTTTCTATTTGAATTCTCTAATAACTCTTAATTCTTAAATTGATGACTAAGTTCTTTGTGTAGTTCATGACTATAAAATGCTTATGTAAATTCCTCTATTGCGTTGTTAAATATTCCAGTTGAAGAACTTTTAACAAAATATTACAATAACAATCATAAGTATGAATGCAGTGGGTGGGGAGGCACTTCGATGTGGTGCAATGGTTAACATCATCATCATCATCATCCTGCAGCCTCAGCTGAGATTGAACTCACTACACCTCTCCAGTATTCCCTATCCATCATAGCTCCTAAAAGATCTTCCTTAGGGATCAATGTGTCTCGTTTTATCCTATCTGGAAAGGTTAACTTGCGTGATCGATTGTCAGATGATGGGTGCCTCCAGAGTACAAATGATGACACAAGTTCATCTGTGGCACGTGCACAATGCCTGGCGAACTGGACACGTCTTTTTGCAAACTAAGGTTGATACTCTTGGCAAGTCTCCATATATCATTTCTAGAGTTGGGCGGTTTAAAACCATGAGAGATTAAGCACTTTTCTTAAAAGACGAGTAAAACATCCATCTAAACGGTGCTGTTGTTTTGCTGAGAGAGTCCAAGTTTCAGAGCCATAGAGTAAGATTGGCTCGATAAGTACGTGGAAAAGTTGGATTTTGAATTGACGAGCAAGATTAGATTTCCAGATCTTATCCATTTTTTCTAATGTTGAAATCTTTCTCAGAGTTCTTGATGTATGATCCTAGATACTTGTAGTCTTCAACACATTTGACGATGTTATCTGAGAGTGTTTTGATCTCATGATTATTGCGAATGTTAATTGGCATACACTCAGTTTTAGTTTCATTTAGGTGAAGACCTGCACAGTTAGCTGCTGATTCAAGAGAAGAAAGGAGTGCTTGGGCACTAATGAGGTTGTCAGACAACAGTGCAATGTCATCAGAAAAATCAGCATCGGTGATGTAAAGTGCAGGATGACGTGAGCTTCTTCTAGGCTGATACATCAGTTCATTTTCTTTGATTGGTCAACAAACTTGTCTCACTAGAACAATTACAACTGAGTAGTGAGTTCGATTCTCACTGGGTGCCCTGTATCTTTGGCTTTGTGTCACAACTAAGCTATCCTTAGAAAATCACCATAATTATGAATGCAGGTAATTCTTTAAAGAGGGTACAAATGAAAAGATAAAAAACTGATTTTTCCATATCATTTAAAAAGATCAATTTGCAACATTTATTTCTCATGATTAAACCAACCCGTATAGAAGGTCAGTGGATACAGTTTCATGTTCAAAACTCTCATCTAAACCTCTTCTTCAACAAAAATCTGAAGTTTACATTGACTTCTTTTGACAATGCATTGTACAAACTGAAAGTGATTATTTTGTCTCTTCCATAAATAGTAAACAAAAAAAGATATAAGGAAATAAAATGTTGTATCCTGTTGGCACTCCCACATTTTTAAAAACAAGAGGAAAAAGAAGCTTAACCTTCCAGGACCAACGATTGTTCCAAAACTGATTCAGAATATAAAAAGGGCTTCAAAGCTTGAAAAGCAGCATTCCATGGCCAACATGGCCAGGATAAAAACAAAAACAAACAAAAAAAAAACAAAACAAAAAACACAATTGCACATATCAAACTTTTTATACCATGGAATTTTTCTGAGTAGGTTCACTGCAAATATGTGATATTTTGGTAAATGATGACTTGGGTGAAGAAAGGTGAGTTCTTATGTGGAATGAGCCAATTGTAAGAATCAATGGGTTGTGAATCAGATTGGCGAGGTTTAGGATACTTAGTGGCAATCAGACTTTCTTCACTTCCCCTACGGCCTTGTACCACAAACACATATTTTCCTGTTAAATAAAGCCTATGATCAAAGTGTAATATCTGTTCCAACTGCAAACAGTCGGCTCATGGCTCCTGCCATCATCAGCAGCAGTAGTTCCAACCAACTATCAGCAGCAGTAGTTCCAACCATCTAGCCAGCCATCTCCAGCAGGCCTCCACCTCCATCCAGCTAGCTAGTCAGCCAATGATATGCGATAAACTGTCCTTTTCAACGACTATCAAAATTTTCCTTCCTCAGAACAATGCTCTTCTCCCTCTCTACATGCAGAGATATTTTTTGCTTAGTGCACTGTAACCTTATTTTTGTCTATGTATTTTCTCTAACAAAAATAAACTGGATAATATATTTTTATACTCCAATCTTTGTTTTGTTTGTTGTTGTTGTTGTCTTCCATTATTCAATATCTGTTTGTGGGCCAATATACCCCCACCCGCAACAAAAAGACATTCAATGTTTTTGACATATAAAAATTATGGGTCACATTCTACATAAGGATTATTCTTCTTGTTTGGATATAACAATGTATTTTGCTTTAGAAACAGAAGATATTTTCATTATCTGTCTATATTTCTGAGATGAGGTATTATGTACACTATTTACATTATTCAGACTATTGTCCTCATCTTTGTTGCCATATTTATCACAACGTTTCGGCCCTTCAGTATGTGTCTATATTTCTGAAATGAGGTATTATGTACACTATTTACATTATTCAGACTATTGTTCTCATCTTTGTCGCCAAGTTTATCACAACGTTTCGGCAGTTGTAGGTTCCGGCCTTCTTCAGGTGGTTGGAATGTCAAACTGAACCCTTTATTTCACTCACTGGGGTAGACTGTTCTAGTTCCACATGCCATGTCTAATGGATGTCAGCTATCTCCTGTTAATTCCACTCTGAAAGTTCTCCACTGCCTTAACCAGGTATTAAACTCACTCTTTGGGTCCTGTCACTGGATCTAACTAATGCCTTTATTCACTGTGCCACGTGTCCTTCAGTTCGACATTCCAACCACCTGAAGAAGGCCAGAGTGTACAATGGCCAAAATGTTGTGATAAACATGGCGACAAAAATGAGGACAATAGTCCGAATAATGTAAATAGTGTAGATATTTTCATTATCAACATTCGTGTAATTTCCAAAGATCCAAAATGTAAATGTGATGATGACAGAAGAATCTTTCTTTTTGTCGTTCTCCACAAATAACTGGAAGTGCCAAGATGGCTTTACAGATATTTTGACACAGTAAATAAAATCATATGAATTTATGAAACTAATGTTAGATTTCACTAAACTCAGAAGAGTTTAGTGAATTGTAAGATTGGTCTATACAAACAGCATCTGTTGTTGATTCAAACAAAGGAAATTTCAGTGATAAAATCTTAAGTAATATCTAACAACACTAGAAAAGAAGAATCTTGAAAAATGGTATTTATGTATCAAATAAAGGTACTTATGTTCTGAATAAGAGTACTTATAAGTCTATAAAAACAAAGCATTTTTTTTTTAATAGAAACTTTACTTACATGAATTGGTATAATGTGACTCGGGCAAAGAACAGCTGGAATGCCCACAGTGAGGAGACAGTCCCTCAGATATTTGACATTTGACTGGTGTCTTTTACGTAACTGTCTACCTTCATCACTTTTCATGATACGGATGGCAGTAGTGGCCCCAGCTAGTGTAGTTGGAGGTAATGATGTTGTGAAGATGAACCCAGATGCATAGCTACGGATCATGTCTATAGTCAGTGCTGTGCTGGCCATATAACCGCCCATGTTACCAAATGCTTTGCCTGTAGGGTGAAGGGTAGAAAAAAAAGAAAAGAACAAAAGAAATCAATGAAAATTTGATGTTTCAGAATAATTTCAGTTATTGTCAGATACAATGAGGAAGTTTTTTGTTTTGTATATGTTGTTGAAATACTTGTAAAATTCTGACTATTCAAGTGCTGCAAAATTTGTCTTGCTAGGTCAGGTGCATTTAAAATTTATCATTCAAAATCTACGTCCTCAAGGTATTAAAGGATATACACTTTCACTAGATTTTATACACTAGAAATACAAAGAGTCTTGCTAAATAGCAAAAACCACATCACCTAAAGACTTCCAACAGCGACAAGAAGTAAATGGTAGCACATATAATTAGATGGGAAAAGAATGATATAATTACAATGCGGACTTTCCACACTACCTTAAACAAAAGGTTAGGAAGGAAACTCCCTTTAATACTAGAAAGAATGACTACAGTGGGTTTGAAAAGCCTATTTTCCTGAAAAACTATTTGAAGAGAAAGACTTTATAAATTTCAATTGACAATAACACTAACTTTTCGGTTATTGAATGGTGGATGTTTCCTGTGTGGAAAAGGCTAATCACAGCATTAGCTTATGTATCTTTAAAAAAAAAAATCACTTGCAATGCCTTCTCCCAAAACAAATAAAGGAATAAGTTATAAAATAAAAAAATTACCTAAGGTTCCTGTGATCATGTCCATCTTGTGCAAGACTTTGTCCCTCTCTCCAATACCAGCACCATTTTCACCATACAGACCGACTGCATGTACCTCATCAACAAAAGTTAGCGCTCCATACTTGTGTGCAACATCACACAATTCCTCTAAAGGACAAACAGCACCTGTGACAAAAGAAACAGAAACACGTATAGAGAGAAGAATATAGACACACATATGATCACTAGAGAGAAAAAAAAAGAAGAAACACACACACAATATTTGAATTTCAATTCAAGATGTTTGAATAATTCATCAAAAACTTAAAAAACAAAATACTGAAAAGTGTTTCTTAATAATGTCCAGAGGAAAATATGAATAAGGAATGAAATAAAATCATCCCTAAATGCTAATGACCCTGCAAAAGAATTAACTTGATCTGATATTTCCTCCACCACCCCTCATAGTGATAACATGTGACACAAGGTCAATTTATTGTAGGGCACATATGGGCCAAAGACAAACATTGTCCAGTCCTTGTGATCATTGTCACCCTGGCATTATTATTCACCAGCCCTCTTTCTTTAGTGCCATGAGGGAGGTTCTGCTATAGGGTTGGAATTCCTGGGTTCAGGCTTCTCTCATAACTTTAAGAGGAAGAGCAAACAGATACTAGGGTTCTGATTCCAGCAAGAAGATTGAGAAAAGGGGGTCTGATTCTTTGCTGTAACAAAGATTTATTCATAATCAGAAGACACTCTCCATCTAAATTTTCTTGAATGACTTTTATGAAAATAGCTGAAAATTTTAAAAAAATCTCTTTTTTATTTTTTTTAAGTCAATTTCCTTTCAATGTGTTAGTTTATCCCACCTTTTTCTGCCAGGGGACATCATATGTCTGCTAGGTGGTGTATGGGTGCATGGTCTGTCTCTATTCACCCACAGGATGCCATAGGGCCAAGACAGGTTTTGTTTCCTCTCTGTGGGACTTCTTAGTCTCTGGCATACCAAATGTCACTTATTTGTCCTTTTTTTTTTTTCTCTCTCAATTTGAAATCTCTTCAAGTAAAAATGTGTTGATTGTGATTAAAATATCTTGGCTTGATAAAAACTCTTGTTACAATTTCCTCAATCTGACAATGTCATGATAAAAGCATTTTATCTTAGACAACGTTGGTATTTGCTTGATTATGGTTAAATATAAATCTTTATCTCTCAGCACAAAAATAAGATTTTACACATTCATGGATAGATGGCCAGCTTTGTTCATGTGCTTAGAAATGTTTTTCTTTTTTATTGTACAAAGTGTTGCCTTTCTCATATGACAGTCATAGAGCTGAATGAGCATTTTGAGGTGAATCAGCAATTTGTGCAGCCATGGATGCAAAGAGTTGAATTATGCAAAATCTAATCTTACCTTTGAAGTTTTCATACTTTATATATTCCACGATTGCTCATTAATTCCCCCAAAATAGTGAGGAAAAAGATGAGGGATATTATTTATTTCCACATTATTTACATTATTCGGACTATTGTCCTCATCTTTGTTGCCATATCTATTACAATGTTTCAGCTGTTGTATGCTCCAGCCATCTTCAGGTGGTTGGAATGTCGAACTGAATCCTTTATTTTTCCTGTGCCAGGACCCAAAGAGTGTGAGTTCAATAACTGGTTAAGGCAGTGGAGAACTTTCAGAGGGTAATTAACAGGAGATAGCTGATAACTGACATCCATTAAACATTGCATGTGGAACTAGAACAGTCTACCCCAGTGAGCGAAATAAAGGGTTCAGTTCGACATTCCAACCACCTGAAGAAGGCCCGAGTATACAACGGATGAAATGTTGTAATAAATATGGCGACAAAGATGAGGACAATAGTCCAAATAATGTAAACAGTGTACATAATACCTCATCTCAGAAATATAGACAGTTATTTATTTCCCATCGTTAAATTTTAGTAAAAAGTTGAAAGAACCACAAAATCTGACAATCTCCATTTCTCTTGAACTCATTTTGCTGATGTTCACTTTTTTGAAATGTGTCATCATTTATCTTGCTTTTCTAACTTCTCTGCAAACTGCAAATTTTTTTTTTTTTTTTCAATCATTTCACCCGAAGATGCAGGGGGTTACTGTGAGTGAAAGAAACGGAGATTCATAGACACAGAAGATGACGATTGACATTTCATTTAAATTTTTCAAGATTGTAGTTAGCAGTAAAGCTGGAAGCTGTAATCCCACATGCAAGAAAAGAAACTATTAGAATAGAAATTTTATCTAGCAATTTCAATAGTCAAATGATGAAACCTAACTGGCAATCTAATACTGTGCTTAAGTTTGTGACGTCAGTGTACAAAAGAGTAAAGTTCATTAGAACAATTACCATTAAATCCATTTTAATAATTTCAGTATCTTCTTTGATGTAAAATTGTAGTTTTATTTGAAAGATAATCGTCAAAAGTTAATCCATAAAAAGAAGGATTAGTAAAGTTCACTGGAACAATTACCATGAAGATATTTATAGAAAAGGTATAGAGAAATTACATGGTGGTGAGAAAATGCCTGAAGCTGAGATGCCAGATCAGGATGGATAATGTTGTAGATTCTTCATTGACTTTTGTCAAGCAATCTTCTATCAACTTCTCTTTTGTTAAACAGTGTGACATGTTTTGTATATGACAATATTTACTAGTTTTTGCACTATATGTCAAATTTTATTGTGTAAGTTAATGCATTTACAATAAAATTGATATTAACCAACTGATACACTATTTACATTATTCGGACTATTATCCTCATCTTTGTCGCCATATTTATTACAAGGAGTGCCAGAGAAAAGTGATAATAACAACAAAAATTGCAATATGAGCTCTGTTAAAAACATGAAATGATAACAGCAAAAATTGCAATATAAGCCCTGGTAAAAAATGGTTGCTGAAGACATTAGGTTCATAATACTCAGAAATTCATACACAGATGTCCTCAAGGACACATGGCACAGTGTTGGTTAGATCCAGTGACAGGACCCAAAGACTGTGAGTTCAATACCCGGTTAAGGCAGTGGAGAAGGGAATTAACAGGAGATAACTGATAATTGACATAGAACTAGAACAGTCTACCCCAGTAATCGAAATAAAGGAAATCAACCACCTGAAGAAGGCCAGAGTGTACAATGACCAAAATAAATATGGTGACAAAGATGAGGACAATAGTCAGAATAATGTAAATAATATACATAATACCTCATCACAGAAATATAGACAGATACTAACCAACTGATGTACTAAAATCTTCAGGATATATTTAGATGAGCAATATATCTAACCTTATTAAAAATATTGATAACTTTTTTGAAAGTGTCAGATTTTATTAAGCTAGCAAACTAAATGCAAACATAAATTATTATTTATCAATAAATTTAAAAGCTACAAACATAAATGTGATTAATGTAATTGATCCTGAGCAGGCATCTTCAGTCACTTTTTTACCATGATGTGGCTTCCCTCTGTCTTTTCTACAAATATTTTCATGGCAATTGCTCTGACAAGCTTTTTTCCCTGGTGAACCAACTACATGAATTTAAGCATGCTACTAAAAAAAAATACTCAAGACCAGATAATTAGGTAATCTTTCTACATAAATTCTGTTGGATATGATTTTAAAATAACATTTCCCGATTCTGGATTTTGCCGAATTTTGGCAAACACATTAATCACATCATCATGACTTCCTCAGGTCTGTGGGGCTAGACAGGATATTTCAGTTACACTGAATTTATGGAATTTTACTTGGTTTATTTTAGGTTCAAATCTTCCTGATGCCTTCCTTATAGGTTCAGATTAATATTTTTAAATCAAACTTTTTTTCTATCAGGTTCCAAACATTCCCTTCCCTCATATTTTTCGCCATCTAAAATCTCTAATCTTTTGCTTAGGATTAATAAGTCTCTCAGTACCTCTAGTCCCTAAACAATATTTCATGCACTAATGTGACTCGGTTATGACCACTGCCCTGTTACACTGCACCTTCCGAAAATAGAAGAGATATTAAAGACAATTTTAACTGGTATTACAAGATGTAAATTTTATCAGCAAATAGTTTATCCTTTTTGACAAATGTGAGTAACTGTCTAATTGGATTATTGTCAGAAAATGGTGCTATATAAGAACTTTCTTCTATAATGATGGTTTTATTTGAATATTTAAATTTCAATGATAAATTTCTTTTTCTGTTCACCATAACTGAGAGACAAGCAACCTAGAAAATCTAACAATGATAATGGTAGTGTAATCATTAGCAAAGAAGCCTTTAGGAAAATTTAAAATTGGAGAATGTCTTCTCTTGTGAGTGCAGCATAAGAAAATGATCTGTGATTTTATTTAGAGAAAAAACCTTTCAGTGAAACTCACCTGTCATTGAATGCACAGTTTCTAAGGCCACAATCTTTGGTATATTTGGATCGGCTTTTCGAAGTAACTCTTCTAAATGTAGAGGGTCATTGTGGTTGAATATATGCTTAGGTGCACGACTGTTACGAATACCTTGTATCATTGAGGCATGATTGCCAGCATCAGAGAAGATTTGCACCCCTGAAACATGAACATATATATATATATATAAGAGAAAAAAAACAAGAATTTTTTGTATCATGTATCATAGAAAGCAAAATCTCACACCCAATTCTGTATATTAGTTTAATCTTTACTGGACATATACAATCACATACAATTATTTATGTTTGCATCCCAACATCCCCAGTGAGCTTATTCAAGTTTTGTTTTTATGATTCAATTATTTTTGGTTAAGTAACTTATTTAAGTTCATTCATTATTTACATTTGGACTAAATTTGGAAATTCAGACAGAAATCAGTTCTTTGAAACCATTTCAAGAATGCTTTAAGAAGAAACTTTAATATAGGTACATTGATTCTTATAGAAAAAAAAAAAAGTGTCATTAATCAGAAAAATATTAAGTTAACCACCCCCTTTCCTGCATTTATGCATTATATTAGCATTCATGGTCAAATATTTTTTACATTGATGTTTGAGGAATTGTTCTGGACTTTGCTCATATAAAAAGATCACAAGCGGTTCCACCAGATTCAAATATTTACCTTTAACTATAGAAATAAATTCTTGCCAGTAAAAGAAAATAATTTGCACTATAACAACTGAGAACAGGCAGTGAAAAATACAATTGTAGAAAACAAAATTTATGGAAATGTTAAATGAATAGATGAACTTCTATGTATTATATTATCCAAAGAAGAATTTAGATGTTGAAAAGACTTTCCAAGCATTTTGTGATCTACTTTTTCCAGCAGAGATATTTGTTTTATTCTTTCCCACCGAGTTCCATACTTCCAAACATATTTACTGATATTTAGTTTCATGAATTATTAAATGGTAACAGACATGATATCAATGGAATACATTCAATGACTAGAAGCAATTTGATTGGTTAAAAACCCAAATTATTGTTAAGCTTCATTCCAATGCTGAAACCTGTTGTTTGGAAACTTTAAAATGACTCTTCATGTCTTTGATAAGTTTGTTTTTGTATTTCTCTTTCTCTGATGTTTTTCTTTTTAAGTAAATATGATTTAGTTATCTGCAGTTATAATGAAAAACTTATTTCTTCAGAACAACAGAAAATTTCAGTATTAGCTCCAGGGGTTAAAAAAATATTGACCATAAATTCCAAACTTAACATCAGTGTCAAATAATATTAACAGTTCCAATGTATCCTGTTAGCCTTTCTGGAAATAATGGTGAAACTAACAAAACACCATTAGCAGCAGAACTTATGCAGATAACAATTCAGCAAACTAACACAAGTGACAAGAATGTTTAATATGGCATCATCTTAGATAGCAATATGTATCATAGAGGGCTGTACATCACACAATTTTGTAGACATGTCAGTCTGAAATTTATTGGAAATATATGATTACTTACAGTTGTATTCCAACACTGAGTAGTTTTGTAAATTTTATACCTACTACTTAATCATAAATGGTTCCCACATCATCAAATAAAAATACGAACACAATACAGGCTTGTCAATTACATAGTTTTGAAAATTAAACAGTAAGAACATGTGACATGTGTGTAGAAAGTATATAAAAGGTAGGTAAGACCAACTATCAATACAGAGATTTTTGTTTTGAAGAAAAGGACAATAATGTACACTTACCTGGAAGATGTTTGCCTAATGTGCAGAGAGTGGTATCATTCGCTACATAACAGGAAGTGAACAACAATGCAGCCTCTTTTTGATGGAGAGATGCCAATTCTTTTTCCAGTGATTCATGCAGAGGCGAATTCCCTGATATATTTCGAGTGCCTCCAGCTCCTGCTCCATATTTATGTAATGCTTCTCTGTTAATAAAACATATTGGTTCATTTTGTTTTCTAGCGATGACCATCATATATTGTCAGTACAATTGTCATGCAAGCAAAAGTCATTTTACTGAAATGTTACTTGAATTCTCATCTGTCCAATGATCTTACGATAAAATATACCAGACAGAATAGTCTTGTGATTGTATTTTAGTGAGATTTTGGCAAACAAGTAAAACTTCCCATGATAAAATTGCATAGACTAAGAGGAAAGGAAAGGTGTCCTGGGTATGACGATAAATTACATCGAGCAGCAAGGCCTCTGATCAGGAGGTTTTGAGGAGTGTGTTATCACCTCTGAATTGCTGGTGTTCCCAGTTCCACTCTGACTATGGATGATAGCACCTGTTAGGATCCCAACTATGGGCAATAGCTAACCCCCAAATTAGGGTTAAAACATTATGAAAATAGAAAAATACATTTTTATAGTAAAACGACCAGTAATATATTTTCATAAAAAAAAAAATTAGCAGCATTCTTGAAATAAAAATAAATTACCAGTGCACCCAAGAAAATTAAATTTTGGCATTGAATAACATATAAGGAATTGATATGTTGTTACAAAAACAAACCAAACTGAAAGTCTCATATAAAAAGATTTTATCTATAATCACAATATATTTTCTTCACCTGCTTGCTATGAGGGACATACATAGCAGTCATAAAAGAAGAACATTATATATATATATATATATATATATATATATATATTTATTTATTCTCCATCTGTTAACAAAAAATGCTAATATATACATATATATATTTTCCTTCATCTGTTAACAAAAATATATAATATATATATATATATATATATATATATGAGACATATTTTCTGTTTATATGTTATTTTTGTAGATATAATTTATTTAAGTAAATGATCTATTTTTAATTAAACAGTGTTAATTACATTTACTGGCCAAAAAATTTTTTGCAGAAAATATGCATTTTCCAACAGGGATTGAACATGTAACCCTTATGGGAACCATCCTATAGCCTGATGTGCTGTTATCATTCAGCCACAGAAAAACGTCTGGTTAGCAAAGTTCAAATTACTGTTCATAAACACACAATTTCGATGATTTTTCTCACTTGATCATCTCTGCTCACGAAACATATCTTAACATAAACACTGATAACATATGAAATGGATTAAGTCCAAAAATTTGTGTTAGTTTAATTAAAAACAGGGTATTTACTTAAATAAATTATATCTATAAAAATAACATATAACCATAAAATATATTAAATAATTGTTGGATTTAATCCATTTCATAATATATATATATATATATATATATATATATATATATATATATATATACTTTCTATCTGAAAACAAATCTATACTGATCAAATTTACATGACTGCTCAAATCTGATACGTGCACTGATAAATACATTGTTGCAATTTTCTAACATCACATCAGAAAATAATAGATTCTTTCCATTAAAAGTTTTCTTTTTGTTTTTGATTGAAACACAGAATGATAGAAAGTCAATGAAATAAAATCATAATGGAATGTTAGAGTGGAAAAAAATAAACATAAATACAATCAAATATTAAGGAAGAAAAATGGAGACATGATTGTTTCATAGACTTTGCCTCAAAAAAGTATAATCTATCAATCTAATAGATATAAAATTCTGTGACTTCTGTTAGTCTGTCTGTTCATCACATCCTCTAAAATAGCCATACATTGATTGATTGAAGCCAAATTTGGGGGAGAAGTGCAAGCAGGTAAGAGGGTGCAAACTACAATTGCTTTTACGAGGGTGCATAGCTTAGTACAATAAATTTTCATTAATTTTTTAGGAAAAATTAAAAGTTTTATCATTTAACATACAAAATACTCCCACTATTTTAAAAACAATTTAATGATTAAAATAAGAAATACTTATTTAATAAAAATGCAATATTGTTTTTTACATATTTTTTCTTTAAGGTTTTATATACACAAATTCAATTTTGCAGTTTGTCCTGTGTTTGTGAGAACTATAAACAAATCACATGGTCAAACACTTGTAGACATTGGAATTTGGCTCCAGATAGAAATATTTACACATCGCCAGTTGTATGTTGCATGCTCAAGAGTAAGAAATCCTAAGAATTTATTCATTGCTGTTAAAAAGAAAAAAAAATAATTTTCTTAAAAAACATTCTTTACTGTGAAGTCCTATAAAATTAAATTAAGGAAATTATTAAACCATGAAGTAGGGTTTTTGTCAAAGTATTTTTCCAAACAAATCAGCTTATTCAACTGGTTTGCAAAATTGAATGAAACGTAGAGTTTGTAAATCTAGACAAAAATGTTAGTGATAACTTCAACAATACTAAATATTGTGAGGATTTCAACACGTGTTAGCAATTTGCAAAAAAATTCTAGTTTAAACAAAAAACACCAAAATTCAAAGACTTCCTTGACATTTGATGGAATCAGCCAATCTTGAGCAACATCACAATTGTAAAGAACTCAATTCTGATGAAATTCTCTCTTAATGTCTGCAAAACCAGTTTAAGTATCTTGCCATGACAGTGGATCTTTATTGGAGATGCTTAATAAACTTAACACAAGATCAAAATAGTGAAATCTTACCCAGTAAAAATCAAAGTCACTAGCTTCTAAGATGAAATTGATAATCCTTGCTAAATGGCAAGTATCCTCATCATGAGTCTTGTACATGTAATTATTTCATTTTTATGGTTGATCATTTAAAATGATTCCCATGTTCATTGATAACTTTGAGCTTAGATATACTCACTGAACAGAATTTGTGACAAGAGGATGCCAACTCATTCCGACATAATCATTGCTGCACCAAACAGTAATATCTTTCTTATCAATATTACTGTACTCTTCAGCCCAGGGAAACTTGTTTCCTTTACGCAGAACTTTCTTGAACACACGGTAGGAATGGTCCTCTTTCTTTTTTTCAATCTCTTCCTCAAAAAACTTCTCATAGTCAAAGAACATCGAACTTCCTGCAGAAAAAATATATTTGTACAGAATTATTGATAAAGTGGATAGGATTTAGAAAAGGTATCATTTCAGCTTTTCATAAAGAGTATCATTTCTTAAATGATAAAGGCTTTACAAAGGGTATCGTTTCTTAAATGATAAAGGCTTTACAAGGGGTATCGTTTCTTAAATGATAAAGGCTTTACAAAGGGTATCATTTCTTATATAAATATGTCAAAATTTTCATTCACTAATTACATTTATTGTGACACAGCAGCAAATATGAAAAGCAGATATCAAAATTTATAATGGCCATTAAATTTGCCAGAATACAGTGAATATAATAGAAATTTGATAAGTTAATCATTTAATATTATCTAATATCTGCTAGAAAAACTTCTATGAAATATTAAGAGCAGATGAAAAGCTAAAGAATTGAAAGCTTTTATTTTGGATTCCCTCACAAACGCACAATTCTTGCCTTTTGTATATAATTCTAAGATGAAACTTAAGTGAAGTCAATTGAAAATCTTACCGACTTTTAAGCAGTTAGAGAAAATTGATGAAGAACAGCTGAAATGATGATAATGAACTTGTCTTATTTGTAAACGTTCTCAAAAGACTATCAGTAATTCACTTTACTCTTTAAATCACAAACACCATATTCTTGTCTTTCGTATATAATTCTATCATGAAACTAAATTTAAAGTAGAGGCAAATCAAAATCTGGTCAACTTTAAAACCGTTAGATAAGAATGATAAAGAACGGTCAAAATGTTGTTAATGAACTAGTCTTATTTTTTTAATTTTCTCCTCCAAAACTATGAAATGTTTCAAAAATACTTACAAATAAAATTGTCACACACTTAGCCACTATTTAAAAAAATTAAAAAGTCATTTTTCCAAGTTATCATAAGTGTTAACCTTATTTCTTTTGTTTGATAGAATAGATACAAACAACATTATTGAAATTATGTTTATCCTTTAAAATAGATAAATATATAGAAAGTGAGACCTAGATCATGTGTGTGTGTGTGTGTGTGCTTTTAGAAACAGGCATTAGGGCTTTGTACAACACACAAGATTCATAATATTCAATATTACTAAAAGAGTTATAGGCTTAAAAAAATCAAAAGCCATAAAAAAAAAACCCTGAATTTTTAGTAAATATAAATTTTATACAATTTCCACTCAAACTTCTAGAGCTTGTCTGGTTCCCATGCAAAATCATTTGTAGAAGACAAATCAAGAGAAAGAAAGGCTTACCTTGGGATGATCCCCAGCCATTGGCAGAACCTCCAATCTTGTTTGCTTTCACAGCATGGCTGGAAGATGGAGAAGAAGCAGTTGCTGCTGCATTAGCAGCAGCAGTTGCACTGACCACAGACTGAGGAGTTAACTGCTCAGTTGGGGTCAGATCTACATCAGTAGCCATCGTCTCTGCAGTCATACTTGAAGGCACACTTGTAGATATTCTGTGGTCCATGTCCGTTGTAGGAAGCTCTTGAGGTCCTGCAGAAAAAAAAAAAAAAAAGAAATTCAGAATGTTTTATTGCATATCTGAAATCAATGTCTGCATTTCCTTTTTTTATTGAACTTTTCCAAAGCCAAAACAGTACATATATTTGTTTAACTCAGTCAACTTTGGTGCACCCAGTGAGAAACAAACTCACCAATTTCTGTGGGCCAACACAAGAGTATGCTTAACAAAATTAAACTCAGTGGCTTGGAAGATAAACACACTATCATGAATAATTTCCTGTATTTACTGGTCTAAGCCACCTCTTTTATGACATTTATAAGGACACTAAGAAACAAAGTTACTTGTAATGGTTTCTACGACAAGTATGCTGCTCATTGCTATATAGCTGTTTCACATTGCACAAGGTCATATTTCTTGAGTATTTGGTAAGGATCATACTGCTCTAGAATTGAGTACAGCAATGATATATAAATAAGTTTCTGGCACTTATTAAAAAAGTTTTCTACTGTGTATTCAGTATCTAGTAAAAAGAAGGTGCTGGGAAGTTTTGTACATATCTAATAGTTATTTGTTGGGCTTAATATAACCACATTCATTGAACAAGAAATGGACTTATTACAAAAGGTTTGTAAGATATTTTTAATCTCTTTATAATGATGAATCTTTCTGAAACATTGAAACATGTTTTCCTATTTATCTGTTCAATGTCAAAGTAACCAATTTTAATATTGTATTTCCTTTGCTGGGTTTTTCTTGTAAATAATTGTCAAAAATAGAAGGTCTATGTAAATAGTAGAAAATAAAAACTGAAATTATGAACTCTTCATTTATTCATCTTTTGATCTTAAACCCACATGTCTTCAATGAAAAACAAAAACAAAGGAATTGACCTTGCCATTCCATTACTTTTAGAGGGGATTGTATATATACAGGGGGTATCAAAAACTCTTTAACAAACTTTGGGTGCAGGTTCCTCACACCAAAACAAGGACAAATGTCCATAAAAATGTATGTCTGCAAATCCTTCACTTTTGAGTTATTAAGCATAAAGTTCATGGTAGATGCTGTTAAATGTACAATCCAAGACTGGTTTCATAGGCCCCCATGACATGTTGAAGAAGTGTTCTGCATTATTAATGTCTGCTGCATAAACCAATTGTTTTAGGTGACACCACAGATAAAAATCCAAAGGATTGAGATAGGGGGAACAGGCAGGCCATAGAACCAGTCCCCCCCCTACCTATCCATCTTTCATGGTAAATGTCATCTAGTACATCACAAACTAAAATGTGATGGAGCCTCATGCATGGACTACATTTGTCTTCATATTAGCAGGGGTAGATCCTCTAGCAGGTCTGGAAGTGTGTTTGAAGTAAAATCTCTGTAGAGATAGAGATGTGCTGGGAGAACATATGGATCTACTAGACAGTCACCTACAATTTCAGCCTACACATTAATTGTAAACTGATGTTGGTGTCTAGCCTGCATTCTACCCTGGGGATTCCAATCCACCCACAAATGTTGGTTGTGTAAATTCATTATTCAATCTCTTCCAAATGTTGCCTCATCTGTAAACAAGATTCAAGAGAGAAACAACAGACCATCATCAAAAGTTCTCCTGTGGTGAGTGATCAGAGGGTGAAAGACCCTGCACATTTTGCAAATGATATGGATACAGGCCATGCTCTTGAAGTACCCTCCATGCAGTACTATGAGATGTACAACATGCTAGGGCCATTTGACATGTGCAGATACCTGGATCTTCACCGACAACCTTTCTGGTAAGGCTTATGAGAAATAGTTCTCTGTAGAAAGAGGTAGAATTAAACCATTTCAACTTTAGGATATTTTTCTTCTGTAAAAAGAATGAATTTCTCCTTCTGTGAAACTATGTCATTAATTTTCCCTATATTTTTAATCCAAAATACACTTAGAACATGTTTAATGTTTATTCAGGACTAATCACAGTGGCAAAAATAACTGAGACAAACATAGATAATTTTCTAGAGTCTCAAGAAAAACTGATTCTGTTGACTGTATTTTTCAGCCTTGCCTGACAACTGACTTGGATATTTTTTATCTCATTGCTAATTTTACAACCCCACCTTGTGACAACTAAATGAAAATACTTTCAGGTTACAAAACAATGTCATGATAAAGTTGACATTAGTTTACTGTGTGAAAAGTTTGACATACTCATTATCGTCTGTAGGTATGCTACAACACTATCTGGAGTGCACATCTTCACCATGCAACAAATTATTTATAACTAGAAGGCCTTTGATATGATGGTATCACAATCAAAAAGTGGCTGTCCGTGAAAAATAACTGCAAGTAGACATCTTGTTCAGCAAGCCTACGTGAATCCTGTGACCTTCTGTGGCTCTCTAAGGTTCCTTGGTTGATATCAGAATCAATGTGTATACATCTACAGTGCAATCAAATTTGAAGAGAAAAAGCCAATGCTTATGAAAAAGCACAAAGAAGCTTTGTTCATCTATGGCAAAGCTCATGTTAATAAGTTAGAAATATTCTGGCGAAAGGTTTTATGGTTGGATGAGATTGAACTAGAGCTTTTTGGGAGGAATGATAAGTCGTATGTCTGGAGTGCTCTTAATGTGTCCGGTTTGTGGTTTGTGGAGAGGCTTTACTGCAGCTAGAAGAGGCAAAATAGTATGCATTGATGACACAATGGACTCTGCAAGCTACCAAGCAATCATTCAAAAATGAAAATCTCTTGCCCCTGGTTCAAAAGTTGGGTTTAGATCAAAGGGACAGAGGATATTCTGATAGGACAATGATCTGAAGCATTAAAGCAAATCCACAAAACAATGGATTTGAAAAAAGAAATTTCAAATCTTGGAATGGCTTAGTCAAAGTCCTGATCTAAACCCAAATGAAAATCAGTGGCTCAAGTGAAAGAAAGCAGTACATGGAAGAAACATGGGTAATATCAAGCAATGGTTAATATTTGAAGCTCACTACTACCAGAATCTTAAAAATTATAGAAAAAGACTGTTTGACCTTGTGACCTCAAAAGAGAGCATCACCAAATATTAAATGTAAGGGTTCACTTACTTTTGCACATCTTAATTTTTAATATTTTTATTCCAGCTGGATAAAAAGTTTTGAAAGTTGCTGTAATTTGTTTAATAAAGGCTTTTTTCTTAATGAATACATAGTTTAATTAAGATTTGTTGATTATCTGGAAAAAAAGAGACAAATTTTTCAATATTATCTTAACTTTCGTGAAGCATTGTACATAATGAAAGGTATTAATAGGGACAGATTTGAATAGAGAGAGAAGGAGAGAAAGTGAAAGAAAACTCAATATGGACAGACAGAGAGAAAGAGAGATTAACAGGGGCAGATATGAAGAGAGAGAGAGAGAGAAAAACTGGATATGGACAGAGAAGGAGAGATTAACAGGAACAGATATGAAGAGACTGAATACAGAGAGAAAGTGAAAGAAAACTCAATATGGACAGGCACAGAGAGAAAGAGAGAGAAAGTAAGAGAGATTCATATAGACAGACTGAGGCAGTTGAGTATGGATATGAACAATCTAAGATATAGGTAGATATTAACAGAGGTAAGTATATGTTTGCATGACAAATGTCAAAATCAAGTCATACTGACCTTGGCTGAAAGCATTAATCATGTCCTGCTTTATCAATGGGCTTACTTCATGAACTCCCAGGGGTTTTTCCTTGGCAAGGAATGGACAGTTGCTGGCTGGGCTATCCTGGGATGCAGCTGAAATTTAAAAAAAAAAGTTCTCTCCTCAAGAAATCAATTTTTAAAACAGTTTGACATTAACAGCTGTTATATTTCTAATCTCAACTCAGGCTCAGTATGTAAGATTATTGCTAACCTCAATGTGTAGGGCTATTGCTAACCTCAATGTGTAGGGCTAGGGCTACACTCAGTGTGTTGGGATAGGGTTGGTATTAACCTTGTCATTTGAGAAGATAAAAGCAGCCATAAAAAAAAAGCTCTTTTTGTCTTTGAAAAATTTCTTTCAATTTTGAAAAGTCTTCATACTTATTTAAATGTAAACACTTTCCTTTATTAAAAAAAAAATTGCCATCTTTGTTTAAAATTTTCTTTTCATGCAAAAAACGAAAATATAAGAAATGAACAAAAATTAAGAAAATATTTTTTAAATAAATGTCAACATTATGAAAAACAAAAAATAATTTTTTTTTGAATCCCCAATTTTCAGTGTTACCAATAAAAAAAACAAATAAAAATTCAAAGTAAAAGCCATTTGCAGTCAACACAGAAAGTATAAAACATAATATCATACAAGTAATTTCCAAAACAATGAAAACAATTCAGCAATTCAATGTTTTTGCATTAAAAACAATGACCTTGAAAGCACTTCACAAAGAAAAAGAAGCTTTTCAAACAAAACATCACTAATTATTGATATTCCGATTAGTGCGTAACAAAAGTATCTGTTTTTTTTTTTTACAGACATTTAATCAAAAGCTTATTTCATGCATAAATTTAAAGACTATTTTTTGTTTTAAATGTTATAATGGCAAATAAAAATATTGAGATTCTGACAATTTTGGATCATTATTTTTAACTGAACATCAAAGCCCAGAAAGTTTCTCACAGAATTCAAAATTGAAAGGAAATCATAACTAAGCTAACTGCCCATTTAACTGCTGGTTTAAGCATTTTAACAGTCACTGTGGCGACTTGTATCTTGAATTAACACCCAGAAGTGGACATCGATTATAACATACAAGACAGATGAGAGATCAACTGCAAACATTAAAACAACTGTAATGAAAAAGAGCCAGGATCATCAAAAGATACCATCAAATGTGTCGTATCTATAACATATAATGTGTTGTGTTTATAACATATGATGTGTTGTATCTATAACATATGATGTGTTGTGCCTATAACAACCAAGATGAGAACAATAGTTTGAATAGAGCATTCATGTTGATTAAACGTCTACCTAAGTAAAATATATTATATGGCAATACAAGCCAGACAAAATACCAAGTTGGTTTTTGTGTGTCATGAGTGGATTATAAAATAAAAGAACTACAGGTAAAAAGTAAGAAAGTTCTTAGAAACTATTCAAAATTCCAATTTCTCAAACAAATTGATTTGTAGAGTTGGACTAATGTTTTAGCCACCACAATCAAGAGATTTTAGCTCATTGCGTTTCTTTTAATGAGTACATATAAAAAATACTATTTCTATTAGATGCATACAAAAGTTTCCAGCAATCAATGGCGTTTTCCGTCTCCAGGTAACTTTTGCTCCCATCTAGTAGCATAATTAATGTTTTTCTGGTCTTCTTGAAAATCAAGTGCAAAATGGATGTGTAGGCCCTGAGAATGCCATCATGTTTTGTATATGGAATGGCCAATCTCAAAATGGAATGAAATCTTTCTTTTATAGATTGGTTTTATCATTTATAAGTTATGAAAATATTGCTTATGGATGGTTAGCATATGATGGCAATTTTGATGGAAATAAAAAAGATGCTCACCTTCAGCTAAATTGTCTTTACTTTGTCTTTGATGGCTTGAGGCATAACGCACGGCATGACTCATAAAAGGACATTGGTTGACATAACTGAGCACCTGTGGAGCGTATTGGCGCACACAGTTCATTGGAATCTTGGTCAGAAAGGGACATGATAATGCAGCCTTCATCTTGATGAACAAGCTGTGGGAAAAAAAAAAAAAAAAAAAAAAATTTTTATTCAAAAGAAAAATTTATAAAAGGGAAAAAATGTAAATCTGAGTTGACCATTTTAAATAGAATGTTAAAGACAATAAAAATGAGGATGAAAAGCACCTAAATTAATCACATCAAAATGATATCTCAATCCAAAACTTGAAAAAAAAAAAATCATCTTTTAGTATTAATGAGATTAAAAATAAATGATTTGCTGTATGATTGATTAGAAAAATAATAATTTATAATGACACTATTTGCCATAACTGACAATGGATATAGCTGGAATTTGAATCATCACAGTGAGAGAAGAAATTGCATGTGCAGTCACTCAACTTTGCTTGTTCTGTTAGTTTCTGAACATTTTTTTAGTTTATAAATAGCCAAACATAATAGTAAAAAGGCATGAGTCTAATATTCCCATGTCTTGTTGCAGTATCAGACATTTTGCTATTGTTTACCAGGATGACAGAACAGAAAAATTAACTGTGCAAATCTCCTTTATACACATATAGTTCTTAAAAAAAAAACAACAACAACAAACAAATTGAGTTCTGACATAGCACTTAATTGATCTTTTAAAAATGTCTTGCAAGGTGGAAGGTAGGCGGAGAGAATTTTCATGATTAAACACAAAAAAAACTATTTTAATGTTGGCAAATAATAATCAACACAGACTGTAATAAGTCAATATACAGATCACTTTAGATTAAGATATGACGAATTAGATCATAACTCTGATAAAATCTCCATTAAGATGAAATTTTATGAGATGGGATGATAAGAAAGCAGATTTTGGAGAAAAGAAAAAAAAAAAGTGTCAAAATGTCTACACAAGTTGTATCATGGAAACCATGACATTGCTGAGGATTTGAAACCTGAGTAGATGACAGATTTATTAATCCAAAATTTATGTCATTGAAGAACAGATGGAAGCAAAATGACGATAGACAATGGAGTTTATTGGTCAGTACCAATGTCTTAATAACTGTTTCCAATTAGATTTTACATCCCAGTTTTCACAGCTGTTCTTCTGTGTGCTGTGTCCTTTCAGGATATGGATGATCATGACTCTCCACACTTTCCTGTCCTTTGTAGCCCTTAGTGAAGTGTTTTTTTTTTCTATTTCTCCTAATCCCAGTTCCACCAACCATTTACACAAGCTTGTTAAGTAAGTTATTCTCTACTTTCCTCTCTGCTTCTTGCCTTCAATTTGTCCTGTGAGTATCAGATTTTCCAAGCCCTCTTTCCTTGTTATGTGCTCTAGAAATTTAAACTGTCTTTCTGACGTTAAGTATAAGTATGCTTTTTGTTTCCATTTTCTCTTAAACTTAGTCATTGTTCACATGTTCAGTCCATGGTATTCTCAGCATCCTTCTATAGAATCACATTTCTGTTGTCTCAAGTCTCTTCTTCATCTGTGAAGAGATTGTCCTTCATTCACGACCTTATAGGAGGACAAATATTACGTTCAGTACTCTTTGCTTTATTTTTAACAAAATTTTCCTGTTTCATAATACTTTGCTTAGCTTTTGGAAGGCATCATTTGTTATCCCAATGCACTATCGAATTTTGATGTTGCATTTTCCATCCATTTCCTTGATCAGTCTATATTTCTGAAATATATTTATTTACACTTTTTTCATTGTTCAGACAGTTGTCCTCATGACATTTTGAACATTGTACTTGAACAATCTACCCTAGCAGATGAAATAAAAGACTCGTTTCAAAATTCCAATGTTTATCACCTGAAGAAGGCCAGAGTGTACAATGGCCAAAACATTGTGAATATGACAAGATGAGAACATCAGTGCAAATGATGAAAATAATGTAAATAAACACTTCCTTGATATTTAAATTTTTGTAATTTCTTGATAGGAAGAGATAAGTAAGTAAAATTTTAACAATTTTTTAAATTTTTTTTTTACTGAGCAATAAATTATTTCAATGAAAACAACTTGAACTGTATAGAAAAATTTTATTGTGAAAATAATTTTTATAGATTAGCATTCATGTTCTAATGAATGCTAATCTATAAAAATTATTTTCACAATAAAATTTTGAAGCCATAACATTTGTCAGGATTGAAAAATATTGATTTTGATCATTTTAGAAAAGGGGTCCTGTCATAATATAATGTTAAATCGATCCTTGACTTCATAAAGAGTTATCTGTACTTTGTTTTTATTTACATTTGAAATTCTGCTCATATCATTGGTAACTGTAAACTACGATGTCCTTTCCTCAATTCACAATATTCTGCAATTATCAATGACATAAGCACAGTTTCAAACTTAACATTTGTAAATAAAAACAATGTATAGATAACTCTTTAAAAAGCCAGGGATCAGTTTGACATTCTATTTATATTATGAACAGGACCCCCACTTCTAAAATGATCAAAATCAATATTTTTTTATTCTGACAAATGTTGTAGTTTGGGGAAATTCTAATAAATGCCAATCTACAAAAATTGTTAAGGAATTATTTTTTTAAAAGCAAACCAGTCAAGTAGTTCCAACAATTATTTCAAATATAACCACATAAAATCTGATTTGAGAATCATGGTGGAATAATGGTTTGTAGCTTGGATTGAGAAATTGAAGAGCCATGGTTGAATTCCAGATGAATCCATTATATTCACTTATGTGCTAATACTCTTGGGAATGGTATGAATCCTCTTCTTCTCCCACCAGCTATGGGTAAATAGCAGGACAGACCAAGTTCTCTAGCCTTGGATGGCAATTGGTCTACCGCAGAAAGAAATGGCAACCTATGGTAGGAAAAAAAAATCTGCCTTGTCAGTCATGTATCAAAAGATACATGATTGCCTAAGCGTTTATCATGCATGGCACATAACTGACTGACATGTGTGCTGATTATTTTAATTTTCTTATTTTCCAATATTGTTTGATGTCAATTTAACTTAATTTAAGTGGGATTGTGATTTTGTTGCTGCTTGTGAGCCCAAAGACAAGGATAAAGAGAGAGAGAAGGAAAAGTGAGAGAGAGAGAGAGAGAGATTCATAAGGACAAAGATGGAGAGAGAGACAGACAAAGAATGAGAGATATAAATTCTTTGGTCTGATGTGCAAAAAAAAAAACCCAAAAAAAACAGAGAACATTCCACAAAGCTTAATTTCAAATTAAACTTGTATAAAGACAAAGAAAAGCATTATTTGTATCAGACTGGACACATATTTTCCATTTACACCTACTGTCCACCACATTTGAGCAAATATGCGTAGGTTTCAAACCCTATCAACTATCCACCTTCACAAAACTAACAAAACCAAGAATCTAGAACGATATAATTTCAATTGTACACATTTTTTTACAGCATTCTTCATAGCTAAAGGCTTTTTCTCATACCTCAGAATACTTTTCAGTTGTGGATTTACTTTCCAAAACTATATAAACATTTTATTTACAAACAAGAGGATTTGTCTGTGATCTTTTTGCAAGTAGATGCTAAAATATTTTCATTAATAATATAATTCAACAATATATAAATAAATAAATGTATATTTATTAATATATACTTAATAGTTCTGTAATTTTGCATTGAGTACAGTTTTATTTACACCAAAGGATATATATATACATACATATATATATATATATATGTAGTGGTACTCATTTGGAAAAACCTTAGGTATTTCGGCTTTCGGCTTGTAATAGAACAAACCAATGCCCAAGGAAAAATGAGGGATAAAAAAAGGGATAACAAAAAAAAAAAAAAAAGAAAAGAACTGAGAACATGAAATTGAGGCGAAAACAATCGTCCAGAATTCAAGCTCAGAGTCTAAAGAAAAAAAACCTCCAAAACGAGTAAAAATAACTATATAAAGTGCTCAATACACGAAGTAGAGCAAATCTAATATAAAGCTAAAGAGCCAAAAATAAACTTACTTAGGTAGGTTTACCTGGCTCTTTAGGTGTATATATATATATATATATATATATATATATATATATATATATATATGTCTTAAGGTGTGCTATATTTATGGGATAAAGTGCTCAATATCAGAGATAGAGCGTGTGCAAATATAAAAGTGAACATTGAAGTCAACACTTAGAGGCGACAGGCTGTTTCATGCTAGATGCAATTGTCAGGCCACAACGACTGCGTTTTAGCATGAAACAGCCTGTCACCTCTAAGTGGATTTTTAGCCTGACATTATTATCTTATTACTATAAACTATATTGGACTCATATTTATTTTTCCATCAGAACTGTTTCTATATGATGGAAAAAGTGATACATATTTAATTCCTTTTAGGAGGCACAAGCTTTCTTCAGTAGGCCTTCTCAATGGTTTCAGAAAATAAAAAAAAACAGGGATACCAACTCAAATATGATTAGCCACAAAAATAAGTTTGTAGTAATACAAAATATATATATATATATATATATTAAAAAGAAGAGGGGTGCCGCAAACGTCATTGACAATTCTAGAAAGAAAATTCGGATTGCCAACACACAAACAGAATGTCTCATATCGAGAATATTCCACATTGAACATGAAGAAAAAATTAATTATTTTTAATAATATGTAAAAATCTCCACTTTCACCTGAAGACAGGTTTACAAGACCAGACCAGAAACACGTGTCGAGAAATTATGTAAAACAAAATATAATATTTTTTAAAAACCAAAAACGTTTGCGGCACCCCTCTTTAATTAATATACATACTTTTCTCTCGTTGGAACCACTACAACATATTTCCTTTATATATATATATATATATATATATATATATATATATATATATATATTATATAGCTGGCTACTTGTATTCGAGGATACCTGTCTATTAGGGTGGATAGTCAATCCCCTATTGCAGATGCTTGCTCAGGCACATTTGTGTTTGTTCAACACCCACAGAGTTAATCTGTGGTTTATACTGCAACTATACTAAGTAGACTTTAGTTACAGTTTCTTGGAGAGAGTGTGTTATCTAGTGTGATCAACAATCTGAACAAGGCCAGCACATTCAAACCTTGTGACTTTGTGCTAGCACTGTTATTGATGGACCCCTTGGGGTCCATCTACCCAATTTCACTCACAAGGCTTGGGTCAACTCGTGGTATGGTTTTCAGGCACTTTCCAAAGGTGCTGCATGCTGAGAGTGCACCACCAGACCAATAACATCAGGAAGTTTACTTCCTGACAAATCAATCATAGTGAGATTTGAACCCGGGTCTCATGGATTAGAATCTCACGATATATGTTATTGCTAAAGAAAAGTGATAATTAAGGTTTAAAATGCATTTTTAAAAATGAAAAAAAACTTTCTTGAAGCTTTTATTTTAGTTCTAATTTCAAGCTAATAGATTAAATTTAATATTTCCAATAAGAAAAATACTATGCTGTATATCAAACTGAATTGAAACTGATTGAATTATTTTTTTAAATCATTAAATTTGCTAAAAATCAGCCATATTAGCAAATCTGTTATCACATGAATCTCTTTACTAAAAAATATTTTAAAAATAAAATATACTTTCTGAAACTTTAATTGAGGAAGATTAGCTGATTTAGAGTTTAAGTAATCTGATTTGAAATAAATATTTATTTTAAAATATTGCAGAAAAGTATTAACAAGGAGGTAGGTGTATTTATGAGGTGCTGATAACTATCTCGATAGACATATGTTTGGGAATTTTTTAACTACCCAGTAATCTTAAAAATTTAGTAATATTTCATTGAATTTTAGGTACTTTGGCTTTTGATGTAACCTGTCACCTCCATGAGTGACTATACTATAGGTAGTAACTACTTATAAGTATCCATAAGACAACAGACTACAGGAGACTATCTGGGATCTGTTAAGTACGACTCAGACTTATGCGAGAACTACCAACCTTCCAATAGCAGTACTCACTACTGGATTGACTTGTGATGGCCTTGTGCATAACTTATCTTATTTCTTATTGTACTGGCTTTTATAATACACCTTTACTTATTTTATCCACTGTGTTTGTCAAGCATATATTCCTATTAGCACGGAATATAGTCTTAGTTACGAAGACGGTTGTTGAGAAAATATTAGAAAATTATCAATAAATTTTAAATTTAATATAGTTGCTGCTCTTATTTTCTGATAATGTCATGTATGGACATCTGAATTTTAAAGAATCAGCATATTTATACACATACAAAAAAAATTAAAATTTTTTTAAAATACTGGGTCTCATGGAATCATAGTAAGCTTTTCCATTTATGATTGATAACAATATCACTTAAACTGCTACAAATTAATACAAAATTTTAAGATTTAAAACTTTATAAATTATTACAATTAAATTTAAAAAAAATGAAAACAATTCTTGTAAAAATTCATTATTCATCAATAAAAAAATTTTTCTTTTAAGTAAATAGTGTCCATAATATTAATATATCTTATTCATAAAAGTAATTAAAAGCTTTTCTAATTAAATAATGTCTTAGTTTTTTAACACATTTTTTATTTTCCAAATCTAGAGCAGATTTTCTGTAACTGGTAGTCCAGTTTTACAAAAATTAAAAATTGATGATTTAAATTTTCCAAGGATTTGTGCTTATAACTTAACAAACATTAAGTACTACAAAAATGAATTTCTCAAAATTTCATTAGTGGGGGAAAACAGATGTTATATATATATATATATATATATAATTTGTGACCCGGATATAAGAGAAAATGGATATAAAAAATTTCTCTGGTCCCAAATTAGAGCCTGTGTTAATGTAAACAAAATAAACCAAACCCGACAACTCTCTTATATCCGGGTTACACTGTATATTTACTAAGATTTTCTAACAAAGAAACATTTAAAAAATAATTTCATTCATTTGTGAATAAGTCGTGAAAGCTTCATTAAAATCCAATATTTATCTGATTTTTGCAAGAATTTTCAAATCAATGTGTTTTTCCCCACAAGAAGACACTAAAATTTCTCATACTAATTTATGATTACAGCCTGATGCACGAAAAATTTATTTTAACAAAAATTTTGAATAATAATAATCAAAAAATCGTTTAGTCTTTCCTCTTAATAATAGCAAAGATTTTGATGATAAAACTTTGTTTTATTAAGTTTGGAGCATTTTTTATCATGTATGCTCATCATTTAGTAAATCTTTGGAGATACCTGTATATATATTTTATCAAAAATTTGTGATAATGTCCTTTTGTTATTTTTTTTTTTTTGTACTTTTCTTGTATATGAATAACTGAAGCTCTTATCACAAAAAAAACTCTTAACAAGAGCAATTATGAATATGGCCATATTCAGGAATTAAAAATGTGTCTACCTTTGAGCAACTTACACTCCATTTACAACAGCACAACCAAAATACTTGAAAATGGCTAATGTATTAGCAAAAAGTACTCAAAAACAATCATTTTAAAAATAAATCTCTTGCTTGCATGCTTCTTATAAAAAACTTAACAAAAGTACCATGTCAGTCATTTTTTATAAAACATGCATTAGAGAAGGATTGAAAAATAAGCAACTATATATTATATATATATATATATATATATATATATATATATATATATATATATATATATATATATATATATATATATATATATATATATTTATTTATTTATTCCAGTTAACAGTAAATATAATTCTTCTTTAATAATGGCTAAAAGTAGTGGCGAAGTCCCTTGGAAAAATAAAACATTTGGACAGTTTTTGTTTTTTACTAGCAGTAGAGCCCGGCGTTGCCCGGGGATGTAACAGTAAGAGACAGATCAAGTATCGACCATCATAAAGACTGAAAAATAAAATTGACAAAGATTATTGTTTAAGGTTGACGGACATGCATGTCTTAATTAGTTTTTTTTTTTTTTTATGAATTGGTCAAACCCAAACTCAAACAAAAACATTGTTTTCAATCGTTATGAGTCTACCGATTGAATAGAATTTTATTATAAACAATTGTCTTGTAAATGGAAGTTTTAAAGCATTCTGAATGTAAAAATAAAGAAAAAAAGTGTGCAAGACAATAAGAAACACTACCTGCCAAGAAAAAAAAAGTGAATTTTTGTTGAAATAGGTTGAAAAATGTAGGAAATCCGATCCTATATATAAACGAACACACACACACACACACAAACAACCAACCTGGGTTTTATAATAAGTATAACTCGATATGAGTTGTCCTCCTTTCATTAATGCCTCTTACTTGTGTTTTCAAATTGATTTCATGCAAAAACAATTGTGTTTTTCCAATTTTTGGTGCTGTCAGAACTACCGCCAGGTAATTTTACGTAGTCCTGTGAAGTTTTGTTGAAATTGGTTGAAAAATGTAGAAAATACGATCCCATATATAAACGTACAGACAGACACACACACACACAATCTGCGTTTTATAATAAGTAAGATCTACAAAAAAGAAAAAAAATTATAAGATTATATAAGAAATTATATAAAAAACTTAATCAAAGCATCTTTCCTGTTATATTTAATGAAGCTTATATATATATATATATATATATATATATATATATATATATATATATAGGAGGCATGGTGGAGTAATGGATAGCGGCTTGGATTGAGGAATTGGAAAGCTTTGGTCAAAAATACAGTTGAATCCATTACATTCACTTACGTGCTAATATACTTGGGAGAGGTGTGAATCCTCTTCTCCCACCAGCTAATAGCAGGACAGACTGGGTTCTATAGCCTTGGATGGCAACTGGTCTAGGAGAAGGACAACTCTGAATTCAAAACCTACAGTGGTTTTGTTTTTTTTTTTGAAATGGCATGTAGTGCAACAAGTCTCTGTATTCAGCCCTTCAAAAAGTGTGGATGGCTCTGCACAAAACCTTCACCACTATAATCAAATCTCATGTGCTGGTGTCAGGCTGTCAGTTTCCTAAGATCTGATCTGCTTGACCCTCATATGTTGAATTCGACAGGAGAATCAAGTATATATATATATATATATATAATATATATATATATATATATATATATAAACTAACAAAATATATATATATATATATATATATATATATATATATATATATATATATATATATATATATATAAAAGAAAGAGGTTGTAGTGGTTCCAACGAGAGAAAAGTATGTATATTAAAAAAGAAGAGAGTGCATTTACGTTTTTTGGTTGTAATGTGGATTTATTTAGAAAAAAAATATTATGCTTTGTTTTTTTAATTTTACTACACGTGTTTCTGGTCTCGGAACTGTCTTCAGGTAAAAGTGGAGATTTCCACATATTATTAAAAATAATTAATTTTTTCCTTTATGCTTTTCAATGTTAAATATTCTCGATATGAAACATTTTCTGTTTTTGTGTTAGCAATCCGAATTTCTTTCTTGTATTACGGATAATAATGCAAGACTCTTCGGTAAATTGAATAGAGTTCTCTCAGTCACTGAGTTTAAATTCACCTTCATCCTTGCCATGCGCCAATGGCTTAGTGGTAGAATCCCCAACTGACGCCAATTCCTAGCTAGAGGCAACTGAACGTCTAGCCACACTGATGAGCTGTGATACAGTGAAACAGTCTGTCTGTGGATGACAATATATATATATATATATATATATATATATATATATATATATATATATATATATATATATATGCAAAACTATTAAAAAACTGAAAATATGTTCTTAAAATATTTTTATATAATTTTCATGTGTTCTTATAATTTTTTTTTTTTTTTTTTACAGGACATAAATTATATAAAAATTGTCTGAATGTTTTATACATCCAAGCATTTTCAGCTATATAGCCATTATCAAGGATAAATTTTTAACCTAACATATTGACAGCCTGATAACTAACCTAATGTTGTTCTATGGAGCCTTTATTTGAAAAACATGATTGAAGAAAATGAGGTGAACAACATTTTTATATCATTTTTAAGTACTCTGTAATCTTAAAGATTTACGAAAATATTCTCTGTAATCTAATGTTTTATTGAATTTTAGAAATTTGGGCTTTACATTTACTATAGTTATTACTCTTATTTTCTGATAATGTTGAGTATGGTCAACCGTACTTACAAAAATTGACACGTTTATAGATACAAAAAAATTCGAAATTCTTTTAAATATATCAATGTTTGATGATTTATATTAAGCTTTAGCGTTTACAATTGGTAAATATAGTTTTTAACTAATAGTATCATCGAAAAGGGTGAAATTAATACAGAATTTTAAAAGATTTAAAAATATAAATTATTCTAATTAAAATTTAAAAAAATGATAACCATTCTTGTAAAAATACATTATTCATTGAAAAAATGTTTTTCTAAAGACAATAGTGTCCTGAATATACCTTCAATTAAAAGATTTTCTAATTAAATAATATAGTTTTATTGCATTTTTTTTATTTTATGATTTAGAGCAGATTTTTGGTAAATGGTATTTCTGTTTGACAAAAACAAATTGATGATATAAATTTTCCGAATTTTCTTGATATAAATATTAAGAGGTTGGAATTTTAATTTCTTGAAATTTCATACAATTTTAAGTAAGTAAAAGTAACAGATGGAAAACAAAAAAATTTTACCAAGATTTTCTAAAAAAAAAAAAAAAAAAAAAAAAAGTTTAAAAAATAATTTAATTCATTTGTGAATAAATCCTGAAAGTTTAATTAAAATCTGCCAGTTATTTGATTTTTGCAAGTATTTACAAAACAATGATTTTTTACTGCAAAAAATATACTAAATTTCCTATATAATTTCTTTTGGCCGACCCACTGACACTGAATATGTTTTTTTTTATTATGTTTGGGGACATTTTCATCCTACTCTTTCTTAGCGAATTTTTGGAGGTACATAAAAGTAAAGCCAGTTTTTATTAAGGTTATGATGTAATTAACGTTACATTAAAACGAAAACGATTATGGTGGGATGGGGAAATAGCAAGGATAAGAGAAAGAAAAGGAAAAACAAAACACATTCAAACATTAATTTTTAATGAATATTTAAAAAAATGAAAAGGCTCTTCTCAAGTGGGTTTTTAAGTAAGAGGTTTTCATTTATTATTGTTTTATTTCTCTTTGATTTCTGATGTACACATTTCTTTCCGGGTCCCGCCCAGAGACCTAAGGTCAGAAATGGCATCATTACATTTTCCACTGACCAATTAAAGAAAACAAAAAACAGCAAACAACAACACACATATTTTACATAAAGCCCTTTGTAAGATGTGGGCTGTACTCGTGAGAACAATTTTTAGTATTTCTTTACACGGCATCAGCTTCTAGGAATCCCTTCAATACTTGAATCTTTTCCAACCAATCCGAGGGCCCCCCAACAGGATTTGTTGATGTTCCCATGTGACACATTTTTGAGATTTCAATTATTATTATCATTATTATAATAATCATCAGAAAGTTATCTATGGGAGAATAGTTTGCCGAAGTTCTCACTCACCTACCCGCTTCTTCGCCGACCATTATGACATGCCAACGACAAGAAGACTTTGTCAAGAAAGAAGATATATGGGATAGCGAAATTCAAACTGAATTACATAACCAATTACATAACCAATTACATTTTTTCCCACTTTTACGCGAGAAAAATTGAAATATTGATAATGTGGTATAAGCTTAATTTAAGCAAAACATCGCTGTTCGGAGATCTTTACGCGGTATATTCTAATTTTTAAAAAATCGTTAATTATAGCATCTTAGCTAGAGAAAAAAAAAGAGAGATTTTCAGTGTTTGTTTTCCTAAACTTTTTAATTTTACATTACTTATGACTTCTACCTTAGATTACAGGCGGTATCATTCTCTCTCGGGTTATTTATCATTTAAAACAAAATGATATTTAATTTAAATCGAGTGGTCAATCTTTCTATAAATGAAGGGACGAAATTACGGAATTAATCAAGAAATGGTCAGTATACACGTTTTTTCCCCCCACCATACGCGAAGTGAAAAATAACACGTACGCGCACTTACAAGAGAAAAACACTGAACTTCTTAAGTTTCGGAAAAATTTACAAATGAACAATGAACACGTTTTGAAATTAATAAAATATTTGTTTTTCCTCTTACCTTCGTCTGTGATTCTTTAAATGGAAATTGAATCAGTTTTTTTTTTCTTCTTTTTTTTTTTAATAATGAGATGAAATATATTTACTACAAACAGACGCGGACAAATTTAATCCGATTTGCAAGAAGCAGTGAGGCAAAAACTAAGCGGTACTCGGTACTCGCTCTGGTGCGCGAATGAGTGTTTCCCTTGTTAATATAGCTTGATAAAGACTAGTCACAGGATACAAATGGGAGTAGTAAAAGACTATATACTAGTAGTGTACTAAGTGTATCCCAATGACCTATGTTAAGAAGAGTGAGTACAGGTGGGGGCGGTTAATGTGTGTGTAAATGAAGATGTACAAAAAGAGGGATGAAAATAGTGTGGGTGAGGTAATATAAGTGGAGAAAGTATAAAAAAAAAGTCTAGAGAAATAGAAAGTAGAGACTAGAGAGTATGTAAAAAAATAGAAGAGAAAGAGAGAGGAGTGTGTGTGTAAAGAGTTGAAAGAAAGAAAAAGATACTCATCTGTATGGAGACGTAAAACAATTTTTAAGTTAACCATTGAAACAAGTTTAATTTGATAAATAAAAACATGTATTCAAAAATTCATGTCACTTCGCGAATAGAATGATTTATTCAAGTTATTCTTGAATCATAGGACGAATTTGGGATTTGAAAAAATTTAAATTAAAAAATTAAAACAGTAAAAATTTATTTTTAAAATACAAAAAGTACTTTTCTTCTTTTAAGACTAAGTGTGTATGCAATTACCTTTTTGCAAAAAAACTCTCTAGTCCCTGGTCAAATTTACTTAAGTCTTAAAAAGACTAAAGAGTAAGATTATTTAAAGACAGATTTTTAAAAACTGTCTTGAAGACACTGACCATCCAAATTATGGTTATTACAAGGTACCATTCTCAAAAATGGATATACGTTTTTTTTTTTGTTTTTTCGTTTTTTTTCAAAACGCTAACAAAAAATCGCTACCTTCTTAAAACACTTCCAAAAATCATAGAATTAGGATTCAAATGAAATTTCCAGTATTTCATGAATGAATGAATTATTGTAGTTTATTTATTAGAAAATTTTCTGGAAATATTTTGTTTGGAGGTTTGTTTCACCTGCCTGCTTTTATACATTTTAACTTGAGAGGTGTTCCAATGAGTTCACGAAATTTGTTTTCGCAGTTAAAGAAAAACCTCTGCAGATGTTAAGTTATTTCAGTAAAAAAAAAAAAAAAATTAAGCAATACTAAGTGTGAAAAAGTTCGTCAGGAACCTTACCAAAATTAATTCAATACAACTGAAAAAATATTTTTTTCCTGACAGCTGCTGCTTGCTGATCATTCAATAAAAGTTAAAACTAAAACACATTCTCTCAGGTTGGACAGAAAATGTACACTTAAAAAATTATTTGTAATTTTTCGATGTTATCAATTTGGTGATTTTCATCCTGTAGCTGTTCGTAAGAAAATTCTTTTTTTATTAAATAAATTTGAAGAATTGAAAAATGTAAATTGTAATGCTATTTTCGAGTGTGAACCTTTTTTAAAAGAATTTTATTTTTTCCTTTTAGCAATCGTTAGAATATTTTTGGTATGGATGTACAAAAAGGAAATTATTTTGATTTACTGTTTTGATTGAATACTCTTCTTCTCTATCAGAAGATTAATGTAATAATTATTTAAATTCAATAACTCAAATTCAGAGTAATTAAAAAAGACCACATTGGGCGCATTAAATTCAAAAGTATCATTTAAGTAAAAAATCTACTTCTATATATGCCCCGAGCAAGGCATGAAGCCACTAGGATGCAGGAGGTTGCAGAAGATTTGGAGCAAGAGCAGATAGGAGTGATAGAAGAAAGGATGAGGAGAGGGATAGTGTATATATATATATATATATATATATATATATATATATATACACACCTTTGCACACATGTTCATACTTTTTTTTTTGTGAAATAACATTGTTTGATGTCTTTAGATAAAGTGAGGTAATAAATGTGTAGATATGACATGGTGGAGTAATGGATAGTGGCTCGGATTGAGCAATCAGAGCTGAGTTCAAATTTCAGTTGAATCCATTACATTCACTTATGGGCTAATACCCTTGGGAAAGGCATGAATCATCTTCTCCCCCCCCCCCCGATGACAACTGGTCTACCGCAGAAAGAAATGGCAACCTACTGTGGGAAAAAGTCATGTATCAAAAGGATCGCCTAAGCGTGTATCACGCATTGCATATGACTGACTGAATTATGGCTAATTTATGACTGTCCTTTATTCGGTATATATGACATACACACTGCATCGTTAAATTTGAATATAGACATGCCTAACGATGTATGGTTATGGTATAACAATTAAAGTAAAATGTGATCAATCCATCAGTGTCGAGCAATACACATATTGTAAAAAACATTAAAAATCCATATTAATGAATACATGCTAGTAGTGGGCTCCTGTTTATCTTGCTAGATAAAGGTAGCTCCTTGTCTGGTCAAAATTCTGTCCTTTGTTGGTGAAATCAGAACGACCTCTCCAGGGCGATGGTATATGGAAATTGTGCACTAAATACATGTCACCATTTAAAGAAAGTAAAGAAAAAGCCTTAAAAATCTTTTTCTACTTTTTAAGTAATAATATGTTTATTTATCATGTTAAGTTCTGTGATATTTTTTCTTACAGCTACGAAGTTTATGAGTGAGTGTTGAGATATTACCAATTCAGATGTTTCTCTGCCAAGTAGGATTGAGTTTTTAGTAAAAAGCCTACATTTAGAGGGAATCTTGTACACCTGAAATCCCTCTATCCCAAATTCTATTACATTGGCTTTGAGTTTATTTCTTCAATTGCTTAATTCTTTGGAGCAAGATTTCCTTCAGCCACAAATTGTTCCTACAGTTCGGGACCAATTTTTACATTTAAAACAATTGAAAAAAAAAAAAAAAAAAAAAGTTTGATACTGAACATTGGAAAAAAAATTTTTTACTAAAGATTGACCTCTGCTGATCACTAGTGACTTTGGATGTCATCAGCACCTATCATCCTTTTCTGTTCAAAATGACTTATCCACAACAAGTGAACATTTTAGAATGTAATTATTTGGTTGTAATAAAGATCACAAAGGTCACCAACTAATTCAATCTCCAATTACCCCAGATATTGAATTTGATCTCATCTCTAACCATTTGTGAGATCAAAAATCATTTTCATCTAGCAAACTCGATATCTCATTCCATTTTGATAGTAAATGCTTCATTTGTACAGAAATGGCATACTGTACTCCATTATGATCTCTCGTGATCTTGAATCATCTCCAAGATCAAAACTCATATAGACTATGTCAGAATAAGGTCTCATGTGAGTCTTCATGTCAAAGAATTATGTAAAAGTAAACTTAGTTGTTTGAACATGATCATAGCATCAACACACAAACATAAGGCTCCAAATTTAGAATAAATACAAATAATAGTGTTGCTGATGGTCTAATGGAGAATGGATTTGGCAAACAGAGTTCAAATTGTGTCTAAGTTTCTGTTCACTTCATACTATTGCTCTTGAAAAAAGTATGAACATGTGTGTAAATAGAGCAGTGCTTGTCAAGGCAATCTGTATCTTGAGTGTCGATAATATACCAGGTTAGGTCAGGGAGTTGTGGATATGATGTAACTTGGTACAACCTGTCACATGTTACTTAGAGAGTAGATGGATATTGTCAAATACCCTCCCCATTGTTCTGAAAGATGCCATAAAGAGGAATTGCTCACCAAGGCATGTTATCAAAAAAAGAAGCTTCTTAAAAAAAATTGGAGCTTGTTTTTGTATATGTAATTTGATCAATATTAGTTGATTTTGTTTAGCGGCATGTTAACACCTCTATGGGTTATTTAATTTCAAAATCTGAATATTTTGTACATAATTTTATGCTTTCAGAGTATTGTTTGTTTGTTTTTTTTTTCTAAATTTGTGAATTTGTTTTGCTCATGCTAAGTCTCGAAAAAAACACGAAAATTCGCTATTTTTTTTTCACTGATAATGTTGAATGTGTTTAAAAATCATTCAAGTTTTTAACAAGAAAAATCTCAAGTTGATGTTTTTATTTAAGTTGGAATGATCTATTATGATATGACTAATTTGTATTTAGAAAATTGAGATGTAGTAGTGTGGGGACCCATATCATATATTTGAGGGGCCCATATTACAGACTAGCAGGAGAACCCGGCGTTGTCCGGGGATGTAACAGTAAGAGATAGATCAAGTATCGACCATCATAAAGACTGAAAAATAAAATTGACAAAGATTATTGTTTAAGGTTGACGGACATGCATGTCTTAATTAGTTTTTTTTTTTTTACGAATTGGTCAAACCCAAACTCAAACAAAAACATTGTTTTCAATCGTTATGAGTCTACCGATTGAATAGAATTTTATTATAAACAATTGTCTTGTAAATGGAATTTTTAAAGCATTCTGAATGTAAAAATAAAGAAAAAAGTGTGTATGACAATAAGAAACACTACCTGCCAAAAAAAAAAGAAAAAGTGAAGTTTTGTTGAAATCGGTTAAAAAATGTAGGAAATCCGATCCCATATATAAACGAACACACACACACACACAAACAACCTAGGTTTTATAATAAGTATAACTCGATATGAGTTGTCCCCCTTTCATTCTGGCAACAGAATCGTGTTTTATTGTGTTTTCAAATTGATTTCATGCAAAAACAATTGTTTTTCCAATTTTTGGTGCTGTCAGAACCACCATAAGGTAATTTTACGTAGGCCTGGGAAGTTTTGTTGAAAAATGTAGGAAATCCGATCCAATATATAAACGTACAGACACATACACATACACACACACACACACACACACACACAATCTGCGTTTTATAATAAGTAAGATTCGGTTTCCTACGAGACCATTGCACTGGCCCAGGTTTTAAATTTGTAGGTAGTAAAATTATAAATTCTTTAAAAGCTGATGATGGTGAGAGGATAAAGGCAAAGAATAATTTTAAGTTCTTTGTCCAAAGATCATTTTTAAGGTTAAACAAATTTTAAACTAAAAAGATGATAATGCAACATAACGGCTTCTTTAAAACTAATTATTTCTCTCTTTGTTGAAGTTGTTTCAGTGAAACCAAATGACTTCTCCAGCCACTCCAGATATTATTTCAAGAGAAGGAAAAAGAACTTAACCATCGTTAAAAATGGAAAACAATATTCAAGTAAAAAAGTTATCTGGGAAGGCAATGAAAACTGCTGTAAATAAAGTTAAAATAATAAAATCAATGAATGGAGTGCATATTAAGAACATGTATTGTAAAAATAATCATTTATTTAATAGAGGTACAATAATGCAAAGGACATTGTGATAATAATCAACAAATATGTTGTAATGGGGGCATATATTTTAGTATTATTTTTAGAATAATATGTTGTACTTTGTTTCTTTACATAATAATAACACTCCCAAAACACGTTTATTATCAATCAATATTTGGAATCAGAATAAATGGTCAAAAAGTAACTGTAAAAAGAAAGACAAAAAAAAAAAAAAAAAAAAACTTTTTTTTTTTTTTCCACTTGACACAAACCTCTTTTGGCAAGGTTTAAAAAGCTATTCTTTTAAAACCCAAGTATATGAAGCTGAATTTTAGGAATTTTCTTTTTTCTTGAGTATTCACAACAAAAATATTAAACATTATTTTATTAGATTTTTTACAAGTACAATTTTGTATTTACAAGATTATAAAAATATTATTATAAATTATCATTTATTATAAAGAAATAACTATGAAAACAATTTTTGTTCATCGATTTATAAAAATGTCTGTGAACTATAGAATAAGAAAAGTTAAATAAGCACATCTGACAAGTGACAGTAATTTTTGTTTAAAAATTAATTTTAAGGACATTTCTTTCATTTTTAATCTTACCACAAAAATCCACAGCCATGATGGCAGTGTCAAGAGAAAAACCATGCTTTCGATATAGATTTTTTTTTTCTTCTGCAGATATATTAAACTTTGCCAATAGATGTCAATGAAGTGAAAAACTCAGATGATTGCTTAAATGAAAAGCATATCTTAAACATTAACTGGTTAAGAAGAAGATTAATTGAAATTGTATTGTGAAAACATTGATTTGAATCATAAAAATCTGACAGAAGGAAGATGAAGTTTTGGTGGTAAATTGCAGCAAAAATAATAATAAAAAGAAGACACTCCATGCAGAAATTATAAGAACAGTGCAAAGATGATTGACTTCTTGTTAAATTAATTATTTCGCACTCAGAAGATTATAGTATCCATGGAAATGAACTGGAAATCTTTTTCTTAAAATGTTTTAATCTACAAGGATATAAAAATAATTTTTAAAACAATATTAAAATTGTATAAGAAAAAAATGTTGGTATTGTGTAGAAATTACTATTAAAATTATTTTTAATAAAACAGATAATATTAAATTGTATTTAGAATGTTACAAAGAGTTTCTTAGAAACAAAAGTAACCATGAAAATGAAGACAAACAGTTACATGCCACCTCCCCACAAAAAACATGAATCAAAATTGATGTACAAAAATTTTTTAAAAATTGATGTTATAAAAACCAGGCAAATTTAAATTGCAAATGGGCATGGTTTGATTGGATAGTGATTCTTGAATTTTTAACCAATGGCCCAGTAGATAAAAGCATTGGTGGGATCCAGTGACTTGACCCAAAGTGTTTTGAGTTCAATACCTGGATACAGCAGTAGTGAACAAAAATTTGGAGAGTTGAATTAAAGAGAGATAACCGAGACATCCGGAAGAGGTATGGCATGTGGAACTAGAACAATCTACTCTGGTGGGCGAAATAAAGAGATCAATTCAAAATTCCATTTACCTGAAGAAGGCTGGAGCATACAATGACTGGTGAATATGACAATAAAGAGGAGGCAAACAGTCCAAACACTGTAAGTAGTTGCAGTACGTCATCTCAGAAATATAGACAAATAATAACCAATGGAGATAAAAAGTATAGCCCTCCTCCTCCTCCTGGGGTTTGTTTTTTAGCTGGCTTTGATCTTGGCTTTGATTTATCTGTTTGTTATATGAGAGGGGAAATTTTGGTTATAAAAGGCATGTAGAAGCTGTGATCTAGGCAGTAAAGAACAGAAGTTAGGGCATTGATTGTACCAGGTATCTAAAGGCAGTCATCCGAGAGAAAGGATACTACTACACAGTCCCAAAAGTGGTGACCTGGGATGATAAAAGACTACTACTACTGTTGAAAAAGAAGAAAAAAAGGTGACTCTTCTGATTTTGATATGTGAATATTTTTGTAAACATATGAGTTTTATTTCATATATGAATGATTTTTATAAACTGATGAGTTTATCTCATTCGAATGTCTTTTATAAACCTGTGAGGGTTTAATTCATATTTGAAAACCACCTCTTTCAAAAATTTGAATATTTATCAAAAGGACCCAGAAAAGCAACTTTGCCTTTTTTCACCAACCTTTGACTTCTAACATTTATAAAGCTCATTTTTCTGGAGGGGGGTAACAATTATAGAAAGACTTTTGAATTTGATTCATTTTTGTAATACTGAAAATTTCATTCCTTATGTCAAAATTAAAAGCATTCTTACTTGGAGTAAAACTGAGTGATGTTTGTACTTCAAGACTATCACTCCCAGATACTGAAAAGCCTTCTATAAAATTACTGTGACCTGCAACCCTTTGCTGAACCCGATGCTTATGGCAAAGCATAGAAACAAGTTGGTGGGAAATTGAAGATTTCAAATTGTCAACGACAGTAAAGAAAACCCATGGTGTTTGTAAAATTGCACAACAGACAAGTATGGAAATTTTTTTACCAAGTCTCATGTATCACTAAGTCAAAACCATGTTTGCATAATTGCACAAAGAAACAGATGCTAGTGGACAGAGATGATCCTCAAAGAGTACTCTTCAAAATGTCATACTTTGCACTGAGGGGCGTTTGTCATGGGGGTGTTTGGTCCCTGTTGAAAATGAACTGCAAGTGCTCGGCTTCCATGAATAATAAACAAAAAAAAAGTGGGGGAGAGTGTACTGTACACTATCTTTTAAAAATGAAAGTGAGTGAATATGTTGTCAAATACAGGTTGTATAACGAGTGTACATATAAATGCCAAGCTAGCATGTTTTTTTTTTTTAACCAGGTGTGAATCAGAAGAGTGCTATGAAAACAATTTTATAAAAATGTAAAAGAATTTTTAAGCAATCATTGACTTCTGCATATTTTTTTTAAGAGACAGACCCTAGGAGTTACCTTGTCCTAATAAATAACTGCAGAAAAAGACAAGCAAGGCAAACCAATGCTGTTCTCCAAATGAGACAATGATGTTTACAACAATAATTCAACTTCTTCATCCTGCCAGTAATACAGGGACAATAAAAACAGGCTTTACATCATTTTACATGAACTTTTATAATCGTGCATTTTTCTAAAAAAAAAAAAAAAAAAAAAAAAAAAGTTTTTTTTTTCTCATGTTCAAACAAGATTTTATCAGTTTTCATCAAATATTTCATTTCTTTCTAACATTTTATGTTTGAAGTAATTTTCAGCAGTAGAACTCAAATACAGAAAATAAAACAAAAAAAAAAAGAAGAAAAAAGGAATATCTATTTCCTTGGAACTTCTTAATTTTGAGATGATGTGTAGGACACAAAAAAAAAACTAAGAAGTATTTGTTTTCCTTCTTCATTTTCTTTGCTATAAACAAGTTGCTGAGAATAGAAAGCTAAGAAGAAAATTCTTCTATTGCCTTTTAACACCAATAAAAGTTGTTGATTTATTTCTTGTAGTATGTTCTTCAGATTTATTACTCTGTTCCCACTTTGATATTTTACTCTTTATTGGGTAAAGAAAGGGAAGTGTCAATTGATATTCACAGTAATTAAAATAGAATGTCTTACAGTAATAACATACTCTGAATATTCAGATCTAAAAGGAATAACTTACAAAAATGACCCATTTAAGAAGATACCTTCAAGCTTAGATGACTACTACTAAAGTTCAGAAATTCCCATAGGCACCATCACATTTTAGTATGTTGTACCCAGATACGAGAAACTTCTTTATGTGCCACGTCCCTTCAAGACCTAGGTGATCATGACTCCCCACTTCCTCCTATCCCGTGTAATTCTCTTTGTCTTTGCTACTTCTCTCAGACCCTGTTCTGTCATCCACTTATCCATTAGGTATGTCACACATTGCTTTCCCTTGTCCTACTTGTGAGTATCAGATTTTCCAAGCCTTCCTTTCTCATTATGTGTCCCAGAAATTTTAGATGCCTCTTCCTGATATTAATTATAAGTTTCCTCGTTGTTTGCATCCTCTTCAAAACCTTGATCGTTGCTCACATGATCAATCCATGATATCCTTAGCATCATTTTGTAGAATCATACCTCTGTTGCCTCAAGTCTCTTCTTCATCTTTGAGGAGACCGTCCAACACTTGCTGCTATAAAGGAGGACTGAATTCACGTAGTAGTCCAGTACTCTTTTCTTTGTTACCAATGAAATCCTCCTGTCTCGTAATACTCTGTCTAGCTTTTGGAATGCACCTTTGGTGTCATACTTACTGTCCTGTCAGAACATTTCTCAGATATTTAAATTTCTGCACCTGCTCAAGTTTAGTGTCCCCAACCTACAAATCACATTTTGGGCTCATCTTTTTGCTGATGACTATGCATTCTGTCATGTAGTTTATGCTTAGTCCCTTCTTCTCACTCTCCTTTGCTACCTTCTGTAGGAGGTTTCATATGAAAAGACTAAAAACCCTGAAATTATAGCTTCCTTAAACTTTTAGTTTAGCAAAGCATTCAGGCTCTGCCCCATTCTCACACTCTAATCCGCACTCCATTTTATTAAAAGAAGTGCCACTCTTACTCCATAAATAAGATTCTTTTCACTTTCTTTATCTATGATACATATTTACCTAATATGCAAAAATGCTCATGTTTTTTTTAGTATTAGTTTAGTTGGAATTTTCAAGTCACCATGTTTTTGCTCAACATGAATTTGTTATTGTTTGCCTATTGTTTTTAATAGTAGATATTATAATTGAAAGTTTTATTTAAAAAAAAAAAATGGAACTGATTCCTATCAAACACCATCAAGATAAAAAAAGATCTTTTTGTCTCAAGCAATATGCAGGCTATCAAAGTTTATCTTATAGTAAATTTGATATATTACCATTTTTAAATATTTCTTCAGAAAATCTTAATTAGATGAAAGTATCTCCTGAAATAGTTTCTACTCATTGCTAGAACATGTAATAAATCTTTTAAAAAATATTTCTTAATGGCTTCAAAATCAGTCAGACAATGAAACCCAAATTGAAACTCATTATTCTAAAAGTAAGAATATATTAAATTTCCTGTACTATAGATAGATTCTAAGGATCAAAACAGGTGTGAATTTTAAAGCACAATCATTCTCTGGGTTTATCATTTTTGAACATCTTTTTACTGAGTTAGCATTGAAGATGTTTTTGTTTTTTTTAATTTTGATGAGTGGAAGATAAGCGATGGATCTATAATTGAGTAAATTATAAATCCTGAATTTATCTGTTTACAGCTTACCAAGCTTTCAAAAAAGGCCTAAAATTTCATTTTTTTTTTTCAGAGGGGGTGACATTTATATATATATATATATATATATATATATATATAATGAAAAAAAGAGAAAAGAAAAACTTATCTTAGCCAGTGCATTTCATACTTTGAGGAAGTGATCTTAAACCAATAACATTTTTGCTCTAGTAGAGGATTTATGAAAACTAATTAAATAAAACATCATTACAATCCCAAAACTACAATGAGACAAAGAATAAGTAATGAAAAGAAAGTAGGCAGATGGAAAATGAGAAATAATATATTGGAAAAAAAATTGGATATTTGTGCTGCTTCAATTTAATATTGTTCCAGGAAATTAACCCCCCCCCCAAAAAAAACAGGTTTCATTGAATAAGTTGAGATAATTTTAATTTAAATTTTAATTTTTTCTGTCATAAATCAAGTTAATTATAAAAGTATTATCTGTGCTGTTATTATTGAAAGAATATTGGTTGACACAATGCAGCTCCTGTTTAATATTAACATCTTGGGAAAATTGAATCCAGTAGAAAAAAAAAAAAGGTAAAATATTGATTAATATTACAAGAATGAAATCAAAAATCAGATATCTCAATATTATTATCAATTTATTAAATCCTGCTGGTCATTGTATTTGAATACAACACACACACACAGAGAGGGAGAAAGAGAGCAACAGCGTAAAGTAATAGAGAGAAATGGAGACTTTGATTGTAGGTTAGTGATAAGGTGAAGGTCCAAAAGAGAAAATTAAATTTATTGTTGCAATCTGTGATTGTCAAGCAGATAAAGTCATACTGTAGTGGTTGCAGCTTCAATGGGGAGAACTTCTGTAGAGTGTGGAGAGAAAAAAAGGTGCTACTTTTCTACAAGAAAAAAAATATCTACACCATACAAATTTTATTTTGGAATGATATCTACATAGTAAAACATAACAACATATATATAACATGTAATTAAATTTTTTTATTAATAATATTCTAGCAATAAGCAGCAGGCATATTGGCTAAAATTGCTAAATAGAGATCAGGCATGTAGATCGCAAGCCAAAGTAGATTCATGACAAGTAGAAAACAAGCCAAAGTAACACTGATAAATATTGGAAAAAAAAAAGAGAAAAACTTCTTTTGTTTTTCATTTTCCACTGAATCAAAATGGGGGCAAACATAACCAAAATAAGAAAATATCAAAATTTCTGCTTAATATTGACAAAACATTTCAGGTTCTTTTCATTTGAGACAAAGATGACCAATTCTTGGGACTGAAGAGTCTGAGTTGACTTTTTAGATTAACTTCTCCAATAAATGTGACATTTAAAAAAACAAAAAAAACTTGTCTCTTTTTTTCTTAGATTATTTTCTCAAGTTAACTCTACTCGTAGTCATGGGTTTAATTTATCACTACATCCTTAAGCTCTTTTAGCTTGTATTACAGTTTGAAAATAGCTGATTGTTATGAAAGATTCCTTCACCTGATGATGTGAGTTCAAGAGAATAAAACAAGTATAAAAGACCAATGAAAAATGGTTAAGAGAAGTTATGCTTTTGAGGTAGACACAAGAATACTTTTTAGTCTTACTTTTATTGGGATGATAATCAAACATTTAATCAATAAAATAAATTGTTATTAGAGATTTAATATGGTTAAAATCTATTATAATTCATTTTGGCAGCATTTAACTTTGAGGTCAAGCCAGTTCTTGAACATATAACTATTTCAGTTTTGACACGTGATACATGCTTGGGCGATTGTGTCTCTTTCGATTCATGATTGATTAAGATTTTGCCGCAGTAGGTTGCCATTTCTTTTTGTGGTAGACTGGTGGCCAACCAAGGCTATAGGATCCAGGCTGTCCTTTTATTCCGCACAAAGCTGAGAGGAGAAGAGGTGGATTCATGCGTTTTTCCCCCTGAATATTTGCACATAAGTGAATATAAAAAAAAAAAAAACTGGACTGGAATTCAAACAGCTCTCGGATTTCTCAATCTGAACCAATATATCCACTACACCACAACGCACAGCCGTTGTAAATAGAATTATTTACAAGAGGAAAATAACCAGTAGTTAATAAGCTTGCAGTTATCTCTTTTGGATAGACATTTTGTTTTGTCAATTGATATTTAATCAGGCAAAAATTATATGGAAACCAGTGGCCTTAGTTAAACTATAAAATGATTTATTGTCCTATTGGTATTTTAATGATATTGTGTTAATAAAAATTGTGTCAGTGTGCTGTTTTTTTGCTAACAAACACACATACAAAATTCAGATATGTATTATATATATGTGTAATAGTAATTTCAATATTAATTATATGATCATCATGTTTAATATAAAAATCATTTTATAACAAACCTAATAAAATATACAATATATAACGATAATGTAAAACAATAATAACTAAAAAATATAATATTATATATCATATATATATGATAAAATTATTGGTAATCCGTATAGAACTTCCAAGAGGATATTGATCCATTGAGAGCTCTATGTCAAAAGACAGAGCAAAAATTATTATATAATGACAAACAAACACTTAAAAAAACCATAGGCGATATTTTATTTCATTGAAGCTGATAAAACATGGCTTCAAATCCTCAGACCTGTAAACCAAAAAACAATTTTTGGTCTACAGATCTGAGGATTTGAAGCCATGTTTTATCAGCTTCAATGAAATAAAATATCACCTATGGTTTTTTGTAAGTGTTTCTTTATCATTATATAATAATTATATATGTATATATATGATAAATATATAGTTTTAAGGTATGCTGTATTTATGAATTGAAGTGCTCAATATCAGAGATAGTGCATATGTAAATATAAAAGTGGACTTGAGGTCAACACTCAGTAGAGGTGACAGTCTGTTTCATGTTAAATGCAATTGTCAGGCCACCTGTTTGTGCTTAAGTGTGAAACAGATTGTCGCCACTCAGTGTTGATCTCAATGTCCACTTTTATGTGTGTGTGTGTGTGTGTGTGTGTGTGTGTGTGTGTGTATGTGTGCATGTTTCATTTAGTATTGATTGAATAATAAGAGCTGTAGCAGAAAAATGTCTTTCTCTCAGCTGAATCTGCCAAGGCTTAATAAACTAATGCTCTATTAAACACAGAGATGTGCATGTTGTTGCCATAACAACCAGCCAGGAAATTAGCAATACTATATTAATTAGTCTACTTAAGATCAGGGAAACAGGCCGGGAGTTTGTTGCTAGACGAGATATTCAGTGCTTGTGAACTTGCTGCAAGTTTGACTTTCTCAAATGATTATTTATGGCCCTAAACACTTCCGAGAGAAGGAGAGAAAGAATCGATGGCTCTTCATAAATGTGTGCCATGTCAAGTGGGGTATGGATTGTAACTAAGTGTCCACATGCAAAACATAAGTAGTGTCAAGTGTGGTAAAGTATATAATAAAAGGAAGGAAAATAATATGAAATGGAAAACTTTTTCATTTTCTGACTGTGTAGGCCTAATGGATAGCAGCTTGAAATAAGAAATCGTAGTGCCAAGTTTCAATTCCAGTCAGGTTTGTTGCATTCACTTATGTACAAATACCGTTGGGAAAGGTATGACTCCACCTCCCCCAACTGAGTTAAATACTAGAATCATTGTTATTAAAAAAAAAAAAAACTTCATGCAATATTCATTTGTAAAAACAAAAAAAAATATTCTTACAATCCAAAATCTGTTTTGGCTTTAAATAACCCACAGAAGGTTGATAAACTGTAAAAAACAAACTAATCAATCATTTTCTGGCATGAACTTTATCAAAAATAATAAACAACAAAATAAAATATTCCTTTTTGATTTTTCCAAATACAAGTCTGACTATTTAACCCATAGTTGTGGGGAGAAGATATAGACAGTGTGGACACAGGAATCTGAATCTTAGCCTGGAGATTGCATTGAGGCATGAAACTGACAGACACCAGGGAATGTTGATTCCTATGTCCACTTTCTTTGTGTGTGTGTGTGTGTGTATGTGTATAAATATGAAAAAACTTGGAGAGATTCTATAATAGAGAAATTTTGCTTGAAAAGCGTGAAATTGACTTCAACTGACCGTCCATTCCTTTGTGGCCAAGCAGTAAGTCACGTCGAACTAAACAGTAGCTCACTCTGCCCTGAGGGAAGCAGGTTTGATTTCTTCCAGAAGGTGCAAATTTTTTTAATAAAATTTCTTGGATATTCAGGCTGGTAGGTGAAAATAAATAAATATACTGTTTAGTAAATAAACAGAGTGCGCCTACTCTACTAAAAATAATGTTTAAAGCAGTGGCACCCACATGTCTTTGGCTTTATGAGTTATTTTTAAACGACCAAGACAAAATGATCTACATGCAATAAAAATGCTAAACATGTTTATTTATATATATATATATATATAAGTATACCTTATATTTACAACATATGTTGGTGTACCTTGCATAACAGAATGAACTTGTATGGCACAATACAATTCTGGACATTTTGAGCCATTCCTTTACTCTGATGACTTGTACTGTAAGGAATCAGCCAGGGTTACATCGTCTGGACAGTAGTTGCTGATAGCCATCCTCAGACTTCCAAATATTCATTAGTCAGGGTTGAATGGTATTTGGACTTAATACTCTTCGTGTAGGAAAAGGCTGACTCATATAAATAAGTCAAGCTAAATAATACAGCCAAGAAACTAGCACATTTCTTAGGTTTGTGTAGTTTTCACCCGTGAGCAAGTTTCAGTACAGTCCGCGAGCAAGTTTCAGTACAGTCCGCGAGCAAGTTTCAGTACAGTCCGTGAGCCCTGGTCTTCGGCTTAATGTCAGCCTGTAGAGTTAAAATCTTATCCTCCACTCCAAAAGAAACAGCGTTGCAATTTTTGATGCAAGTGAATCAAGTTCAACATCTCTTTGAAATAAGTTGCACATAAATCTAGTAACTGTAAAGCAAAGTCTTGAAAGTGTCTATTCTCAATCTGCTGTGTGTAGTGCTCACAGTCAAGCTGTGCACATGGCTTTTGTTGTATCGCAAGCTCTGACATGAGACGTTGAAAATTTCCCAAATTATGGTGCTGCAGCTTTGAGGACAGAGGTTTCATTTAAAAAGCATTAACTGAACTGACCATGGTTTTATCGTTTCCTTCTAGCTCTAAATTAAGCACATTCAACATGTTGCTTAGATTAGTTAAAAATGTCAAGTCTAGTAGCCACTATGACATCAAAACATTTCATTATCTACAAATGGCCCTTTTTTCTTTTCTTTTTTAAAATTTTTTCTACAATCCTGCTAAATATGGTTGCAAAACACTTGCCCCTCCCCAATTTACAGGCAGAAGCACACAGATGCATGCTGGGATTTTTTCCTAGCTAATAAAACAGGTTGGTTCTTGGTTTAATCTGACTCAGTCCCGATCTGTCAGTCAGAACGCTATGTTCCTTTATCCAGACTTACTTTTGTGTGTCAACCCTAATTCTTAGTTTGTGAACTTTTTGACATATTACTGTTGCTTGGCCTTGCATATATTGTTTGCTTGCTTTATATTATCATTTGCCCTGTTTTTTCTTTTTCTTGTTATTGCTTATTGTAAACTTTGTTAATTCTGTTTGTCGGACAGTTCTGTTACTTATTCTGCATTTAACCATGGCTACTCAACTCCACAAAATTTTCAAATTAAAGAGCATTAAAAGTATTGGAATGATCTTTGTCAGTTTACAACACATCAGGATATTAGACATCTAATTAAAACTGACAGAAAAATCAGAGTCCAAAAGAGAAACTTTTATAAGTGAGCCTTAATCACACACACACACACACACACCAATGACCAAACCAACCTTCCTTAACTCATAAGCTATTTGTGATTAAAAATAAGGGATACCAAAGCAAAAAAAAATAAAAAAAAAAAATGTTCCAATATTTATCATGCTGTTTCTATTTTTTATTCAAGAAATAATTCCAACCATCATTCACAATGTTTTGTCCAAAAGTTTTCTTTTTGGTCAAATGCCCCAAAAATCTCACTTTCGACAACTTTTTAACCAGATACAGCAAAGTACCTCCAGAATTTTAAGTGCATTTCTCTTTACCTGAATTTTGACAATTACAAATTATAGTAGGAGAAAACAAATAAAAATAGAAACATAATGGATTAGCACCTCCTACCCAAGTCACAGGCCATCATTCATATGGTGAGAGTTAATTAAATCCTAGAAGTATGAACATCTGTGCAAATTCAGATTTATTAAACAGCTGCCACTAAGGCATCCTCAACTACAGCACACACAAACATGGAAACTAATGAATGTGTTGTGCCACATAGTGGACATAATTCCATGTCAAAGCATTAAATTTTATGAAGTGATTTTCAATAAAATGGACTGAGATATTGAGTTTGTTAGGAAGCACAAAGGTATTTTTTGACGTCACCAAATGGAAAAGTAGATAAATTTGACCTCCAATGTCACCAGAAGTCGTTAGGGGTAAATTAGTACTTGATTAGAAAAAGATGATAGGTTAGGTGGTGTTGACCTTTTAAGCTGTGCAATGGAAGTCATCTAGTTGTCAAGCACCATCTCTCAAAGCAACTATCTGAAATGAATTAGGCAAAAGGAATCACTAGAATTTCAGAAGACTTGGAATTTTCTTTTGTGTGTTTGGTTCAAAGATTCTTTCCTCCCCCCCTCATCAGACCCAAATTCCAAAGACTTAGGACAAATTCAGGGATTTTAACAAATGAACCACTTAATTTCAAAACAGACAAGAAATAAACTTTTGAAGTCATTTGAAAATTATGTGCTAATTTCAATATGATAATTTAGTTTTTGAATACTTCAGCTTCAATTACTGTCTTGTGGCAAATTTTCATATCAATTTCTTGATATTTGAGTTCTCCCGGCTTTAGTTCAATAAAATTACCCCCAATCCACCTATGTGCTGCACTAACAGGGATGTTTGAGTTTATGCCTTTTCTAAAAGAATTAACATGGGAAAACAGCAAGCATCCAAAATTTGAAAATATTTGATTAGTTGCATGTCTTAATGTATTTGTTTTGTATTTTCTGTGCTTAAGGCTAGTTTATAAGAACCAACCATTATTTATAAGCTTATCAAAATTTCTGCATAAGTTTTTAACTTTCTTCCAATAACCATTAATGCTCAATGTTCCCAAAATATCATGGTGGACATTAACAAGTTCAAAAGAAATGTGCTGTACAGATACGGTTTTGTTTTGTACGAAATTAAAACTTAGTAAATATTAACAAAAAGCAAAATATAAAATCATATTTTGGTAGTAACATTTCATAGAAACATGTTTGATTAAAAATACAATTGCAAGCCTTCTTAAGCATATTGAATGTTAGTTTTCTAAATGTTCAGTAAAAATAAACATATTATAAAAGAATAACTGATTGCCTGTTCATCATACACACTATCTGCATGTGAGTTTACATACACATGTGCTTGTGTTATTCAATGTATACACAAACACACATATACGCATAATTTGACTGAGTTTGGAATAATATATCCTTCTTCTACTCAGTGTGGGCAATCGCTACCTGGGCTAACTAATAAAATCATAAAGTTGGAGGCAAGAAAAATAAATAAATAAAAAGATCTTAATTTTTTAAACCTTAAAAAAAAAAAAAAAAAAAAAAAAAAGATTTCATTGAACTTTTTTAAAATTATTCAGTAATAAATAGAATTATTTAAAATTTTTCTTTTCTTCTTTTAAATTTGGGAGAAATATTTTTAAGTTTGTTATTGAATCAAAGACATGTCCACACACAGCAAAGAGACAAAACCACAATTTGAATGAAATTGAAATGGACATCTGTATTGCAGGCTTAATTTTCTTTTCTGTCTAGCAACAACCATTGGTTAACAGGAAAAGAGTATAAGTCAGTTCATTGAAGCCATTTTTATGACTCCTTTTTTTTAAACTGAATCTATTTTCTAATAAATGTGTTATTTTAAATGGACAAAAAAACTCAGATTTTAAATTTAACCAGTTTACCAACAGTGAAACAATGGGTACAGAACGAGTAAATAAATAAAATTTTTAATGTAAGAACTCCTTTAAAAAAAAAAAAGAAAGAAAAATGAGCCTAAGGTCTAAAATGTATTTTAAGAATGGAAAATTTTTCTGAAGCTTTTATTTCAGTTGCAATTCCAAGCTAATAAAATATTTCAATGTATTTCAAACTGGATTTAAATTGATTGGAAATATTTTTTTTTTAAAAATCTATAAAATTGGCCATATTGACAAATCTGTCAACACAACATAATTCTCTTTATTAAGAAATCATTCAAAATATATTTTCTTGAAATTTTATTTGAGGATTAAAAGCATCTCTAATTAAATAATGTCACAGTTTTATTGCATTTTTTATTTTATGATTCAGAGCAGATTTTCGGTAAATGGGTGTCCTGTTTTACAAAAAAATAAAAATATAAAAAAAAAAAAGGCTGATGATTTAAATTCTCCAAGGAGTCAACTAATAAAATAAATTTTGAGATTAAAATTTAATTTCTCAAAATTTATTAAAATTAAATAAGTGGTGGTTGTTAACAGATAAAAAAAACACAAAATTTTGTGTTTGTTTGTTTTTGGGGTTTTTTTTAAACCCCAAAAACAAACAAACAAACACAAAAAAATAATATTTTTAGTTTACCAAGATTTTCTTAAAAGGAAGCATTTTTAAAAAATAGTTTAATTCATTTGCAAATAAGTCCTGAAAGTTTCATTAAAATCCGATAATTATCTGATTTTTTTGCAAGAAGTTTCAAATCAATGTGTTTTTCCCGGGGAAAAAACGCTCAAGTTTCCCAGACTAATAATGATCAACAGCTGACAGAAGAAAAACAAAATTTTTACTTAAGCAAAATTTCGAAGGTTCTAAAAAGGATAAAAAAAAAAACAAAACTATAATTTAATAAACAAAACAAAAAATAATTTGCTCTTTCCCCTTTTTGACGATGAAACGTTTTTTTAAACTAATCTTTTTTGTGGGGGGGTGAAAGTCATGAAAGTAAAAGTAGTGAACTAAAGTAAGTCAACTCAAAATCATTAAATTAAAAATTTAAAATGTTGACTATTTTGGAAACCTTCAATCAAGTAGAAAATTGCATGATAAAAAAAAATGTTTTTTTTAAAATAGTTAAAAAAAAAAAAAATCAACGAAACGAATTATTTTTAATTAAAATCAGAGAGAGAGAGAGAGAGAAGGAAAAAAAGAGTAAGAAAGAAAAAAGTAACAGAGAGGAAGAAGAAAAGGTACGAAAGGAAGGAAGGAGAAAGAAAGAACAAATGCAGAGAAATTATTAAAGAAAATTAAAGAAAATTAAATTTTAAAAAAAAGTTCTCTAAAAAAAATAAAAAAATAAAAAAAAAACAAAACAAAATATAAAAAAAAACTTGGGATTTTTGTGCAAGCACCCACAGGTAGACTCTATACCTGTGGGTGCTTGCACAAATCCCAAGTCACCAGATTCACTATCTCTAGTGAATCTGGTGACTCCAATAGCAAATAAAACTTGTTTTTTTTTTCTCAACTTACCTTTTTTACGACAACGATGTTTCAAAATTTCAAGAGATGTGCTTGTTAAGTCACTCTTCTTCACTAAAGACTAGTTGTCGACTTTATATACTCTTATATACTTTTTAAGGATTGGATTGTTGTTGATGATAGGTCAGCCAACTCAAATGACGCTTTATCCGGTTTAAGTCAAAGATATGTACAAAAAAGTGCATACGGACGCAATTAAAAATGCTAAAATATCCTGTTTGTTTAGCAGGCAGGATTATTAGGAAGAAACGGGGGAAATCCCACGTCATTTAAAGAGTAAAACATTTAAGACAACGTCATAAGTACTTTTTAAAATCCTAGTATTATTGTTAACGGTCTCATATGTAATGATTTTATTTACTTTTTTTACGGCTTATTTATTGTATTTTTTTTTAATTATTATTTTGACATGGTAATTATTAACTTTTGTTATGGCTTTTCTGGGGATCAGCTGGAGTTTCCAAGAAAACTAAGATCAAAACAAAAATTTGTTTTGTTGTAATTTGATGTCACATTTCATTTCTCCGTTTATGAAATAAATGAATAAATATCTGTATTCAAATTTTATTCATTCATTTAAGAAGTGAATTTCTTTGTTCCGAGAAAAAGAAAAAAAAGTTAATGTCTGTGATTATGATTTATGAGAAAAACTTTAAAACTAAAAGAAAGTTTAATTATCAAGTGTGTGCAAACCAAAAGTTTACAGTATTTTTTTTTACACAGTTTATTTTTTTTTTTTCGAGCTTTCAATAAAGAGGGCGCTGGGAAATTTTATAGACACCTTTTAAATATTTTCCATGTGAGGAACAATGATTTTTTCATTAATTTTTAGCGATCATCTCAGCTCAATCTATTTTATAAAGCAAGGTCATCGTCGTTGTGGTGGGTATTTTATTTAGGTTTTATTGAGCTTAGATAGAATATTCAATGTGAGGATTTGTTAAATTTTATTGCCGTCCTAGATTTTCGTCTTTCTTTTAGTTTTACTCTGCAAAATGTGCTTGTTGTTGGTTGAGTGGTGATAGTCAAAGAAGGAAAAATGTCATAAAATTTAAGAACATGTACGTCAAAGCAAATAAGTCAGCAAGTTATTTTTTATTGACAGAGAAGTGTACAAATAATACTTTTAAATAAAAAAAGTTTTATGTTCAGTTCAACATAAAACTTTGGGCAATTCTACACATTTAAATGCAAAAATAGTTCATGCGAACATATTTTAGTTTTCTTCAGTTACATTGCAAGTTTTTTTGGGGTTTTTTTTTGTGAAAGCGTTACTTTTTCTGTCATAATTTCTGAGATGAGGAATTATATTATTATCATTATTATTGACATTTATTTACATTCGGACTTAGTCGCTATTTACGCCCTCAGGCATTCTTCTGTGTGTGTTGGGTGCCACCAATCAATACGGATAATTTTTCCACAATGACAACAAAAATTCGATACCCCGTTTTAAAACATTTTTTACCAAATATCAGGGAATCTGTTCTATTGCACAATATCTAAGAACACATTCCTGTCCACCTTCACAATACAGGGGAATACTTGCTAACAAGACAATACCAATATACTACACCACAAAAATAATAAGTTAAAAAAAAAAAAAATTCAAATTCTCGAGGCTGTCTATATCAAAAGCAACTAACTTTGAACAAAATCTATTACGAATGTAACAACTACGTTTTGAAGTGTATTTAATCAACGTTTAAATGTCATTTTGCATTTCCACCAATTTCTGGTTATCTCTTTGGGGGTATTGTGTGTGTTTTACATTACAATTTTGATAATGTTTAAAAGGGAGTAAGTTACTCCGTAATATCACAAGTCCTATAGCAGAAGAAAATTACACACGTATTGTCATCCCAACAGTTCTTGAGCAAAGAGATTGTATTTCATGTCTTTTGGCGGCATGTCCATATTTCCAGCAGGAACAGTTTTTTATTGCATGCTGAGAGTAATCTTATTATTTTTATTTAATTTATTTTAAACAAGCTTTAAATATTATAGTTTTATTTTATTTATAATTTTCATTATTATTATTTTATTTATTTGTAACAATATCCCTAAAGCTCCTTATATTGGAATGCTTGTTTTGCAAAATTTCCCTAGCTACAAAGGATAAATTAAAAAATTTTAAATAATTTTAACAGAGTGCATCACACGCATTTTTTTCTTTAATCATCATCCCAAAGATCAGTTATAGTTTGCCTTTTTAATTCACCCTTGAGGATGAACTCAGAGGAGATCGAAAGTACTTAGGTAAAAAAGAACTATGACGCCTTTCTTGATGAATTTCATCTTAACATCAAGAAACTGATTAGAGAACTAGAAAAGATTATCAGAAAAATAGACGTAATATGTCTATATGATGCAATGAAACATGCTTGAATGAAGATGTGCTGCTGAAATTATATATATATATATATATATATATATATATATGATGAACTCTCCCGTTGTTTTAGACGTATGAGTGTCTTTCAGTTCAGTTTTTATGTTTTGTATGAGACAACAATCCTGCACAGGATTTGCAAACAAATCCACACGAAGGGCATACTAAAGGGTTGACAGTCATATGGGCTGATGTATAAGCCAGAGATTTAGTGTTAATTCTTAATTCTCTCAGATGGTTGAGACGTTTCTTTTCAAAATTAGTTATACCTCAGGTGTTTCTCCAGTTTGCTCGGTTTTCAATAGCAAGTATGAACTCCTTTATAGGTATGTTTGCAGTAATTAAATTCTATTGAAGTTTATCCTTGAAGCGTAACCAAGGATGGCCTACATTACGCTTACCATGAAAAAGTTGGCTATACGAGGATTTTCGGCATCCGATCATCACTCATTCTGATGACATGACCAGCCCATCTGAACTGTGATTGCATCAGAAAGGATTCAATACCACTGATGTCAGATTTGGTGAAGAGATCAGTATTAGAGATTTTGTCCTGTTATGTAAACCGCATATTGAGCGAAGACATTGTTTATGAAAAGCATCAAGTTGATTGATATGGGTGTCCACGATTCTGACCTATAAAGAAGTGATATATATCATCATCGATTTGTCAAGAAGGAGATTCCTGGTGTTATCAGTCTAGAGGGTCGATCCCAGTGCGTGGCACCTTTGAAAAGTGCCTGAAAACCATACCACAGGTTGACCCAATCCTTGTGAGTGAAATTGGGTAGACGGTACCCTTGAGGACTGTCGATAGCTGTGCTAGCACGAAGTCACACGTCATCGTGAACGAGAGTTTAAGCATGCTGGCATTGTTCAGACATTGTTGATTACGCTAGATAACATGATCTCTTTCCCAGAAACTGTAACTAAGGTTTGTTCAGCATAGTTGCAGTATAAACCACAGGTTGTCTCTGTGGATGTTGAGCAAACACAAATGTGCCTGAGCAAGCGTCTGTAATAAGGAATTGCTAGCCGTCCTAGGAGATGGGTATCCTTGAATATGAATGGCCATAAAGACATGAGATAATGGTTTTTGCCGACACCAACAGACATTCGCCTTAAATAATTAGCTTAATTTTTTTTTAAATTTCAAAGTCTTTAAACAAGTTCAATTAAAGCAATAGGTTTAAAAACTTAACACAATCATAAGCTAAAAATCTCCTTTAAGAAGTCATCAACAAAAAAACAAATTGTAGTTTAATACGGCGTATACATATACAAACAACACTTTTAGGGAAAAAAATCTTTATGTATACAAATACACATTTAACAGCATAACAAAAGTGCCAAAAAATTTCTGTTGTTGAAATAGACCAGATGATATGCGTTGAACGGATGTCATCATTCGTTTGAAAAAGGCACTCCGACCCTACCTTGACATAACCTCTTTTCTAAAGTAACTAATATGTTGATACAATAGTTTTCAGTAAAAATGAATACTCTTCCGCCCCAAATTAAAATGATTAGTTTTCTCCATATCAATAGAAATTAATATTATGAATGTATATGCTTATAAACCTCCGTAAATTTCAAAATTAGTTATTCCAAAATTCGCTTGAGGATGAAACAGAACTAGCTGCTTTACTTTAATTTCTATAAATGAAATTGAAGTTTTTAGCTTCTGTTTTTGAAACATGAGAACTCTTATGTAGCGATGGAATCATATTTAAAAAAAAATAATTATATATATATATATATATATATATATATATATATATATATATATACCTCCATTAATTTTCAATACCTAAAATTTAAAATTAATTTTGAAAAATGAAAAAGCATTATTGAGGTTTTCTTTTTAGCTTTAATTGAAAGCTAAATGATTAAATTTATTATTTCCAGTAAGCAAAATATTCTGGTGTATTTCAAATAAAAATTATATTGATTGCAATCTCAACTTTTTGGTTGCTTTCAGTAAAATCATTAAAATTGGCTGTTTTTGACACATTTGCAAACAAAAGCTAATTCTCGGTTTTAAAAATCTTACAAAAGTAAAATAAACTTTTCTGAAACTTTATTTGAGATATATTAGCTTAATTAATCTGATTTAAAAAAAAAAAAAATTATTTAAAATAACAGAGAAATGGATTTTTAAATCTAACAGTAGCGGTGATTACATGCTTGTCACCGATGGTAAATCACTTCCCAAGTGCTTCTGACAGATTTATTGTTGTTCTAGGGAGACTTTATCTGTTGAAACATCATTCAAAAAAAATGATGGACGAGCGCCTTTTTATATAATTTTTAAGTACTCAGTAATCATAAAAATGTTGGAAAATATTCTCCGTGATCTAATTTTAAGTGTTGACTTAAAATTTTCTATAGTCATCGCCCTTATATTCTGGTATGGTCGACCATACTTTTAAACATGAACACGTTACGTAATATTTTATATACATAAAAAAAAAAAAAAAAATAAAATTATTTTAAAAATCTTGAAGCAAAATATTTTCTATTAAGCTTTTCAGTTTCTGATTAGTAAATATAGTTTTCATTTAATAACAGTATCACCAAACCGGATGAAAGTAATGCAAAATTTTAAAAGAATTATATATTATAAATTATTATAATTAAAATTTAAAAAAAAATGAAAACAATTCTTGTAAAAATTCATTATTCTTTTATGCCAATGTTATTTATAAACGCAATTAAAAGCTTTTCTTATTAAATAATGTCTTAATTTAATTTAATTTTTTTACTTTACGCTTCAGTGCAGATTTTCGGGAAATCAGTTTGAAAAAAAAAATTGTAATTTATGTTCTTTAAGAAGTCCTGCATTTAAGTAACAAAAAAAAAATCTGATGAAAATTTCCTGTAATTAAGTGTGTGTGGAGGGAGTAGTAAAATATGCAAAAAAATATTTTTACAAAGATTTTCTAAAAAAAAAAAAAAATGTTTTAAATAATTGCATTCATTTGTAAAAAGGTCCTGAAAGTTTCATTAAAATCTGACAATTCTTTGATCTTTGCAAGAATTTCCAAATCAATGTGCTTTTCACCTGAAAAAAAGGCAATAAGCTAAAAAAAAATTTTGAACGTGCTAGAGAGGATTAAAAAATTTAATTAAAATAATAAAAAAATACTTTAGTCTTTCTGTTTAATAACAACAAACATTTTAACGATAAAACCTTATTTTTATTAAGTTTGGGGTATTTTTTTTATCATGCTATGCTGTTTTTTCAATGAAAAGTGCAGGTATATATATATATATATATATATATATATATATATATATATATATATATATATATATATATTGTGTGTATTTCAGCAGCATTTTATCATTGATGCATGTTTCATTAAATAATATAGACAAGTGTTGTCTATTTTATATAAATTCTTTTCATATCATCTGATAAGCTTAATAACATTATCATTAAACGAAGAAAGAAAAATCACAATATTGAGACATTTTTTAATCCTATCTAAGCTTTCGGCTAACATAAGCAATTAACAGCCTTCTACTGTGAGTAAGTACCAATTTACGAAAGTTCAATTTGTAGCGACATTGTTTCCATTGTTCAACTGGGATAGTTTCTTGTATTCGAGTAAAATATTTACGTAATAAGATATTGTGATTGCATTTTTTTTTGTTCAAACAGGAAATAGCGTAGTGTAATGTATGTGACAGCCTCCCTGGAGAGAAAACGAGATAGGGTCTTCTACACCTTGTGGTTGAAGAGAGAAAAAGTGAGAGTTTGTGTCCTTTCTTTTTATACGGCTTTATACAACGCCATCTAGCAGAAGCTAAGAGAAGTCCACTGGTAGAGAATGTTGGGTTATCCTCCAAATACGATTTATTATACAATTAAGTAACTTAAAACGATGCCATAATATTGGTTTAAAATGCAACAAGAATAAATAAAGATTTATTTCGTCAGCATTACAGATAATTCTTTTAACCCTTTCTCGTTTCTACTATGGTGGTGATGGTGGATTGTAGTTACCAAGGAAATGGGTTTAGGATACTTTTCTTCTTTGGCCTGCAAGTCAACATTCAGAATTTTCTCTTGAGTTGGCTATCTTGACGAGGCTTTGGCTTTCACTTATCAGGCTATCAATTTAAATTTGTGCCTACTTTAAGCTACATGGTGAGAGTTATTTCTCTGTCCATTCAGTTATTTAAAGTCGACTTGGTAAGACATACCTCTCTCTCTCTCTCTCTCTTTCTCTCTTCTGCTATTTTTAATTGCTTCTCTTTCCTGTTCTTTAATTGGCGTATCACAATCTTCGGTTGTTTTTCGATGCATTTCTGCATCAGGTCATGTGATGTAAATTTTGGCCTGTCATATGTAACTCGTCCATAACTGAGCCCAGTATTAGTGTTCCATAGATAAGAATTATGGGTCCCAAGCAACAAGACAATCTAACCAAATTAACCATTTTTCTCAAAAGCTCTCTATTCTAAAGCCAGCTTTCAGCAAATGATTCCAATACACATTACAATTTGAAAATGGAAATTCCCTCATGCCAAAATTCCTCATGCTCATAGGTTGACAGCCAAAATAAATGGCTACTTTTCAATTATCAATCAAATGTTATATGTATGGTTGCTTTATCGCCATTTCAAAACTTTTTTTTTTTTACTCTTTCTCAGCATAAATTTTCAGAAAAATATTTACTTCACAAATAAAATATACTTGTCAAAATAGTTCTTTCAAAATAAGTATTTCTTTCTATTTCCTAGGCCATGTGGTTCCTTAAAAAGTCATTTATCTTTTCCTGTGTAGTGAGAAGGGGGTTTAAAGTATAATTTAGTTCACTGGTTTGAAATCCAATTTTAATACGTTTTGCTTGCGTTAATTTTCAGTATGATTCTCGACCTTTTCAAGGAAATTCAAATGTTAATTTCTTTTTATTTTGACTAATTAATCTCTACTTTATTTGTACTATTTATAAAAAAATATATAAAAAGAATGCCAAATAATTAACCACAAACAGCTTGAATAAATTTGTTGTATAAAAATTTGGTTTTTAAATTTGTGAAAAAGAGGCTCAAATCTTATGGTCTAAAAATCTGACTAAATTAAGTTTGCAAATATACAAGGTTTAGGAGAGATAATCTGTGATTTTTTTAAAAAAAATGAATGAAGAAAGTAAATTACAAAACTGAGGCGGATCAAATTTCTGTTTCAAGTGCGAGCTGATCCATGCCAATTTAAAGCTAAGTCACACCGACAAAAGAGACTTAGCTTTCATATGCTGCTTGCTGAGAGGCAGAAAACACAAGGCATAAGTTTTAGGAGAACAAAAGGCTGAAGAATGACACCGACGACGACAACGATGAAGATGGCAACAAAAAGGAAGAAGAGAAAAGAAAAAACTAAAACCACCGTCGACAATGAACAAGAAACAAAAAGAATTAGAAATATTAACTCTTATTTTGAATTTTCATTAAAAAAAAAAAAAACGGAACTATTAATGCTTGTTAATTTGCCATGTTTCTCAAGAATTTTCAACTTTTGAATGTATGAAATTAAGTAAATATCTTTTGAAAAAAACCCAAAAACAAACTATAATTGTTTTTACCTTTTATGAGCCTAACATATTGTAATTTTAGAACTCTTTTTCTTGTGTAATTGTAAAGTGCACAAAGGAAAATTTTGTACAAACTTGTCCTGTAAATTTGTATTCTGTTTTATTGGTTTGTGTAGGCACCTCCACAGAAAATGCGATACCTAAGGATTGAAATGAATTTTTAAAAATGAAAAGTCTTTCTGGAAGCTTTTATTTTAGTTTTAATTCCAAGCTAATAAATTAAATTTAATATTTCTAATAAGCTAAATACTTTGCTGTATTTCAAAACTAATTTAAATTGACTGAGATGAATTTTTGTTTTGAAATCACTCAAAATTGCTAATTTTGGCACCATTCTTTTAGTCATCTGTCATCATCTCTTAATTAAAAAAATCACTCAAAAATAAAATATAATTTTATGAAACTTTGAGAAATATTCGATGATTTAAAGTTTAATTAATCTGATTTGAAACAAATATTACTTTATATTTAAAATATCGCAAAAATGCTTTTTTAATATGGCAGTAGTTGTTTATTTAAGATGTTTACAACCAGAAGATTATTTAATTTTTTTGCTACAGTGGACATATCTGTAAAAATTACTTAAGAAATATAATGTGAGTCCTTTTTTTATAATGTTTAACTACCTAGTAATCTTAAAAATTTAAGAAAATATTCTCTGTAATCTAATGATTTATTGAATTTTAGGTATTTTCATGGGCAATTAGTAAACATACAATTTTTTTTGTATGGGCAACCATTAAAAAAAATTAGAATCATAACTATAATAAATTTAAATCTATTATAATATGATTCTTGATTTTCTAATAATGTCATTATTCTTCCCATATTTAAAAAAATTGCATTTGTTTATAAAATTTTTCTTAAAATAAAAAAAAAACAAAACATTATTTTCTTACACGCACAAAATTCTTTTTAAAATGTTGAGTGTTCTTAATAGCAATATCACCTAACCAGGACAAACTCAGACAGAAGTTTAAAAGATTTAAAACTTTATAAATTACAAATCTATTAAAATTTTTTAAAAATTAAAAGAATTCTTGTAAAAATCAATTATTCATCAAAAATTTCTTAAAATTAAATAAATGGGGTTAACAGATTTAAAAAAAAAAAAAAAAAAAAAAAAAAAAGATATTTTTTACCAAAATTTGTTAAAAAGAAACATTTCTAAAATAATTTCATTCATTTGTAAATAAGTCCTGAAAGTTTAATTAAAATGACAATAATTTCATTTTTGCAAGAATATTCAAATCAGTGTTTTGCACTGCAAAAAAGACGTTTAATTTCCTCTACTACCCCCCCCCCCGGAAAAACAAGACCAAAATTTCAAACGTTCTAGAAAGGATTGAAAATATATAATTTAAATAAAAAAAAAAAAAAATATTTTTGGTCTTTCCTAATAACAAATATTTTGATGATAAAACTTTATTTTTATTAAATTTGGTGGGGGGGGCATTTTTTTCAACTTGGTACATACTCATTTTTTTTAGAGTGAATCTGTGATTGAATGTACCTAGATTTCTTGTGCCCTTTTAAATGAGTTTTACAATACTCAGGGTAAGAGATGTGACATTATCTCCTCTTCTCTCCTCTTAGTAAAAAAATCTTTTATATTGTTTTACAAACAAAAGATATCTTTTTAGTTACCAACTCACAATTTCTCAATCTAGTTTTATTTATGAAATCTACATTGTTTTTATCACAGCCTATCCTTGTGAGTGATCTGTTCCTGCTCAAGGGAGTGTCACTTTATACCTTGTACCAGAATGTTATGAATGTGCGTGATAACTTGGCGTCAATTTACTTTACGTCAAAACTAGTCTGGTTATTTGAAGCCGGACATTTGGAAAAGTTAAAACAGACGATTTTTTTTATCTCAGTGAAATTCATCAAGTGACAATGTCCGGTTGCCTCGCCAAAATGATAGGTGAATCAAAACAAAAGCTTGACAAAATAATAGCAAAACTGATTTAAAATTTTACAAGATGCTTTTTTGGGAATAAAAAATACCAAATACAGTTACTAAAATAGACTGTATTGACTAATTGACATCATAGCAAAAACTAAAATTTTCTTTAAAAAAATGTAAAGAAAAAAAAAAAAAGGTTTACCCTTTTTTTTTATCTTGTTGAACAAAAAGAAAATAAACAAAAACTATTTTTGAATCAGCAATTTGACTTGAGTGAGATTTTGTACAGACTTAGTAAAATGGATGTTCCAAGTTGCAAACGGATATCTAGTTCCAGAGAAGAAGAAGCAAAATAACGGAGGAGGAGGAGGAGGATAAAAGCTAAAAGAAGGAAGAGGAGAAGAATGGAAAGCAAGAAGAAGTGGGAGGAGAAATTAAAGAGATCAGGTGCTTGGTAACACAATGTCATAAAAAGATTACAGTGACCCTAATTTATGGATTAATGTCAAATACAATAATTGCAAATTAAATAAAGACAACAATAAAGTGAATGTCATAAAAAAATGGCTGCAGTTACAATCAAGGAGGCATAGAAGGTGGTACTATTAATGGAAATATAAGTTACAATTGGGATATAGAAAAAGAAGTGGACAAAAGCCCCCCTCCCTGCTCCCATATCATTATTTTAAATGCCGAATAGGAATTAAACAGATTTATCTTAAAGATAAGATTAATATCTGTTTCAATTTCTGGGATGTGGTGTTATGCTGGTGAAGGGGGGTACGTTTGATGCTGGTGAAGTGGGGTACGTTTGATGCTGGTGAAGTGGGGTACGTTTGATGCTGAACATTTCAGAATAATAACTACCATGCAAACATAACATCAGCGTCTGCAGGGGTCAAGAAGGAAAATCAGAGAATTGTCATGGCCTGTCTACCTTACGTCAAGGGCTTATTGGAAAAGATTCAGAAGATCTGCGGTCTATGCAACATCAGGACAATATTCAGAAGCAGCTCCATTCTATTGAGAAATTTCTGTCAAGTAAAGCCTAACAGAGTGGAGAATATGGTCAAAAACTATGTGTATTATATTCCTTGCAATTGTGGCAAAGAATATAAAGGTGAAACAAGCTGTAGGCTGGTGGAACATTGAAAGGCCATAGTGAGAGACAAGATAATGAAACTGGGTATGGCTGATCATGTATGGAGGAAAAATGTTAGTCATTAGCCTCTGTGGAATGAAGTGAAAATACTGGACATGGAAAAACACTGGCAAGTTAGACAGACAAAAGAACTAGTGTATATGCTAAGCTATGTGGACATCATTAGTCGGCCTAGCATAGAAATAAATACAATGTAGGAACTGCTAATAAAGAAAGACAAATGAGAGCAGTCAAGCATGACAGGCAGCTGCATCACTAATCAGCAGGTGGTTAGGTTTCAAGGTGCCAAGTTCACCATAGAGACAACAGCATTGGTTTGTGAATTTGGCAACATATTAATTGTGAGTTCAATCCCTGAACCAGGCAGTGTGTACTTGGACTCAGTGGAAATGGCTGAGCAATAACTAAGCAGTACTAAACATAAGAATTAGACAAGATACCCCTAGACATGGGCAGTGGAACAAGAACAGTCTAGTGCTGTAGATTAAATAAAGGGTTCAGTTCAGAATTCCCTGTAGGTTACCCAGATCTATAGACACCTGATGAAGGCCAGAGGGCACAACAGCTGAAATGTTGTGATAACAGCCAAAAATATGGGGAGAAATGTAAATAGTGTAAATAATAAGAAGATTTATTATTGATATGTCGTATGTCTTATTATCTTCTTCTATTACAACATTGCAGGTGGAATATCCAAACAATATGAAGCCAGAATAAAAACATTGCTTCGTGTGAAATTTCAACGTGCATCCAATATTCCAGGAAGACATCTTATAGGGATGACACCTTAGCAAAATAAGCCATCTCATCTTATATTTCTGATTTGATTGTAAATTTCAGTCTTGGCCATTTTTGTTTCCATAGCAATACATGATACAAGAATGAAGAAGTTCAAACATTTATCAATGAAGGGCAAACATTTTGTTCTGTTAATGAAACTGACTACAGAATACTAAATGTTAAAAACAGAAACATACTTTATAACAAGATAAAAGGACCGTTTATGATTTCATAAGGTGGTCATACAACGTTGTTTTTAATAGCAAAATTATTTATTCAGCACAAAAATTAGGTCGTCATCTTGGGTTTGAACAAAAATTCATGGCGGATTTTTAATAATTGGCATTTGAACACGTTTTCATTTTACACGTGACTGAGAATTATGACATATATACATATTTTAAAAGAAGACATTTTAACCATAATTGTGAATTCAAAATGTTTTTACATTAACAGTGAATATGCGAGTAAATGTGATGCACTTTCATTGTTTTAAGATCTTTTTATTTCCAGGAAGGAGAAAATGGTGTACAACAGCAGAAAAGGCAATCTATGCCATTTATGGAGACTGTACCATTACCGAGAGTGTTGCTTGTAAGTGGTTTGCTAGGTTCAGAAGGGGACATTTTAATACAGAAGAATAAAAATATACCAGCAAGTCTGACGTCATCTATAATAACCAAACTGAAATGTTGATTAAAAGTAATTCAGGTCATGTGTAACGGAACATCACAGTGGTAACCCACATATCTCATATGAATGTTGTAAGGCATTTGCAAACACTTGGATACATAAATCATTGTAATATTTGATTACCTCGTGATTTGACAACAAAGAAAAGAATTAATGGGTCACATTTGCATGTGCGATTTTCTGTTCAAATGCAACAAAAACAACCGATTTTTGAAATGAATGATCACAGGCAATAAAAAATGGATTATTTATAACAATGTGGATTAAAAATGTCCATGGGGGGGAATGAAGTGAGGGCTACCATTAATCTCTTCAAAAGCCAGTCTGCATCCAAGCACAATGTAGATCTGGTGGGACTGAAAGATTATTATGGACTAGCAGTAGAGCCCGGCATTGCCCGGGGATGTAACAGTAAGAGATAGATCAAGTATCCACCATCATAAAGACTGAAAAATAAAATTGACAAAGATTATTGCTTAAGGTTGACAGACACGCATGTCTTAATTATTTTTTTTTTTTTTTACGAATTGGTCAAACCCAAACTCAAATAAAAAGATTGTTTTCAATCGTTATGAGTCTATTGATTGAATAGAATTTTATTATAAACAATTGTCTTGTAAATCGAATTTTTAAAGCATTTTGAATGTAAAAATAAAGAAAAAAGTGTCCAAGACAATAAGAAACACTACCTGCCAAAAAAAAGTGAAGTTTTGTTGAAATCGGTTGAAAAATGTAGGAAATCCAATCCCATATATAAATGAACACACACACACAAACAACCTGGGTTTTATAATAAATATAACTCGATATGAGTTGTCCCCCTTTCATTCTGGCGACAGAATTGTGCTTTATTGTGTTTTCAAATTGATTTTGTGCAAAAACAATTGTATTTTTCCAATTTTTGGTGCTGTCAGAACCACCACAAGGTAATTTTACGTAGTCCTGTGAAGTTTTGTTGAAATCGGTTGAAAAATGTAGGAAATCCAATATATAAACGTACAGATACACACACACACACACACACACACACAATCTGCGTTTTATAATAAGTAAGATTATGGGCTACTTCTACAAAATCAGATGCTGAATTCAGACAAGTACTGTTCCCAGCTGTACTGATTAAAGGCAGAAATCAATGAGAATCATTCAGAATTAGTCGATTGGTAGGGTCCCATCTTGTATCAGAATAGATCTAACAGAAGTGGGTCCAGCTTGACTGGAATATCCTACTACATTTGCTGTACTCAGCTAACCTTTGACCTTCAGATTAACACTCATTTTGATCCTTACAAAATGGTCTTAATGGGAAAAACTTTCAATTCACCCTCCATGAGATCATATCACCTATCCATGCTCACAAAAATTTTATCCTTACTATTGGACATATCTTCACTACTTGTTGAAGATTGCGAACTCAGGGAAAGATGATGTTTTTTTTTGTTTTTTTTTTCTTTACAAAATCTTGGTAAAAATATTTTTTGGGTATATCTGTTACCCTAGCTTATATAATTTTAAGAAATTTTCAAGAAATTAAATTTTGTGCCAATTAATCTTTATACTAAACGCAGAACACTTTGTAGAATTTAAATCAATTTTTTTTTTGTAAAACAGAAACACTAGTTACTGAAAATCTACTCTGAATTATAAAATAAAAAATGCAATAAATCTAAGACATTATTTAATTAGAAAAGCTTTTAATTTTTTTTATGAATAAGACACATTATGGACACTATTGTCTTAAGAAAAATATATTTTTTGATGAATAATGAATTTTCGCAAGAACTGTTTTTCATTTTTTTTTTAAATTTTAATTAAAATAATTTATAGTTTTAAATCTTTTAAAATTCTGCATTACTTTGTGTCAGTTAGGTGATATTGCTATTAAGTTAAAACCATATTTACTAATCATAAATGGAAAAATTACTACAAATCATCAAACACTAATATTTTAAAAAGAATATTGTATTTTTTTTTGTATATGTATAAATGTGCCAATTTTTGTAGATACAGTGGTTCATACTTAACATTATCAGAAAATAAGAGTGATAACTATAGTAAATTTCAAGCTGAAGTATCTAAAATTTAATAAAACTTTAGATTATGGAAAATATTTTCTGAAATTTTAAAGATAATTGAGTACTTAAAAAAGCACTCATGTTATATACCTCAATTATTTTTTTTTTTGTATATCCACCAGAGAAAAAACATTAGATAAACTTCCATTTGTCATTCTAGCTGTTAACATGTCAACATCTTAAATAAACAGCTACCACATGTTAAAAAAAATGCATTTCTGTGATATTTTAAACTTACATAAACGTACCTACATAAAATAATAAAACAGAATACAAATTTACAGTACAAGTTTGCATAAAATTTTACTTTGTGCACCTTACAATTAGACAAGATAACAGTTTCTAAAATTACAATATGTTTCATTTTTAAAAATTCATTTTAAAGCATCACAAATCTGTGGAGTTACCTATTTTTATGTTTAATGCAATAACATTATTTTACAATTACAAATAATGTAAATAATTGAAATAATCAGCTCTTGAGATAAAATAAAAATTGAAATTGAATGAATTCCTCATTTAGATTTTAAAAACATTCTCATATGAGTGTAAAGGAAAAGTAGCTATTAAAATGTGACAGTGTCAAATCTTAAGAAGAATGTTTTTCATAGCAGGTTGGAATTTTTCTATGTAACTTTCTGAAGATTTCATTATTCATCAAAGAAAATTTTATTGCATTCTACTTTTCTTTTTTGAAATTCATGTTCACAAAATAATGACAGTAATTGTCAGAGGAAAATATAATCAAAGAGAAACAGAGTCTAAATTTTAATGAGGTTATGAACATTCACAGCAAATGTCAAATTTGGATTTTATTGTTTTAAATAAACTTTCTGTAGCAATATTATTTGGAAAAAGAAAAGAAAAACAATATAAGTGACTAAATCATTGAAGACATTAAAATAGAAACTTAATATTTCTAAAGTTAATTTTGTCTTGTCATTAGCAGAAGTGAAACACATATGACATTTACCTTTTTCAAGGCCAAATGTTCAGATCATAACAGTCCATAACATGTGCCATGTGTGATACATGCTTAGGCGATCATGTATCTTTTGATACATGACTGATGAGGCAGATTTCTTTCTCACAGTAGGTTGCCATTTCTTTCTGCAGTTGACCACTTGCCATCTAAGGCTATAGAACCCAGTATGTCTTGCTATTTATCTATAGCTTGAAGAAAAGGATTTATATCTTTTCCAGGGGTATTAGGGTTGCTTAATTATATATTTCTATCTACTTTACCATAATCAGTGTTGAAGAACCAGTAGACAGAAAGAATAACATGCACCGGTATATAATCACACACACACACATATATATATATTTGTACTCCCTCACTCCCACCAAATGGAAAAAATGTAAGAATGCTGGAAAACTAAATAAAAAATTAATAAAATTTTCCTTATCCATCATATTTAATGAAAAATGTTTAAAAGAAAGTTTGCTACCCAAATAACATATTAGGGAAGCAGATCATAATTCAAACATATATTGCTAAATATAATAAATAATGAATGTCTATTATGTTTGATCAGGAGCTGGTCTAAATTTTGTATGTTTGCTTTAATTTGGGGTGAAAATAAAGACAAAATTTGTCCAATATTTGGATATCTTTTTATTAAGTTTTTGGCTCACATGAGCCATCTTCAGAGTGGTTATATGGACATTTAAACAAAGATATTCACCATCAAAGATGAGATTCTGTTATTTTGACATAGAAGATTGCTGTGTCACATTAACGGTCGTGGAATAGTGGACGCAGTTCATAAACTCATGATGCTGTTCTATGACATTGTATTACATGAGAGACCAAAATATTAACAACAGAACCAACATATCTAGATGCAATGTAATGTATTGTGAACCGCATCATGAATTTATGACCTGTGTCTGCTATTCCACGACCGTTATCGTCACATAGCAATCTTCTATGTCAAAATAACAGAATCTCATCTTTAATGGTGAATATCTTTGTTTAAATGTCCTTATAATCAATCTGAAGATAGCTCATGTGAGCCAAAAGTTTAGATCAAAGAACAGCTTAATAAAAAATATCTAAATGTTGGACAATTTTTGTTTTTATTTTTACCCAAAATTAAAGCAATCATATGAAGTTTTGAACAGCTCATGGTCAAACATGATAGGCATTCATTGTCTTTTATATTTAACTAAACATTGTTCATTTAGGGAGTGAAGCAATATAATATTAACCCAGTGGCTGACCCAACAGTAGTTCTCATATCAATAGAAATGTGGCTGTGTGTATGCGTGTGTGTCTGTAAGATTAAAACAAATAAAATTGATCATTTAGCTGATTGATTTTATATTTAGCCCCTTGACTACATGAACCTTTTTGTAATCATTCAGTCCACTGATCAGGAGATTTCAGCAATTAAATGCCTTTATATTTTTTTAACTCAAAATTACCTCTTATTACTTTAAACTAGGTAACACCAAAATGAGTATTTTTTTTCTGCAATGAAGGCAAAATATTGAAACCCTGTTTTAAAATATTTGCCAAGAATCAAGGAATTATCCAATTCAAATTAACTTTTCAGGACTTGCTCATTAATAATAATTTACTGAATAGGTTATTTTATTAAGAATCCCTGGGGAAATATTTTTGGGTGTATGTTTTATCCCCTACCCAAACTTTTTGATATCATGTGTATATTTTTTTTTAATTAGTGGTGGTGGTGGTGGTGGGGGGGTGTTCATCCAAATCTTTTACAGTTATATAGAAAGAAATCCCTGAAGATATTTGTTGTAACCTAGGGAAGGTTACTGAAAAGAATAATCATACGAAGGTTGGTAATGAACGATAATACTTAGGACAAGAACAACACATATAAGATTCAGCAGCAGTGTGTAGAAGAAGTAGTTAACTGCTAGAAGTGAGTCAAAAGAATTCCACAATGAATCTCCAACTGTCAACCAACATACAGTATTTACTACTGTATTTATATGAGTGGAGACATACCCATTATCGTCTATAGGTATGCTGCAACAATATTATTTCAGTAAAAAATTTATGCAATGTCAAGTGTGAACATATGGAAAATTTGGCCTGCAAACACTTCAATAAAATCTGAAATATAATTTTGTTTTGAGAATTGGTGCTTTCTTAATTTAATAAAAACACATTATTTTCTATCATACTCAACAGAAAAAAAAAAACTAAACTTATTTATTTAAAAAAAAAATGAATTGCTGTTTGTCACAAGAGTTTATTTTATTAAAGACGTTTGAAGATTTTAAAAATGTAAAGTTTATTGTCATTTTCAAGTTTGAAGCTTTTTTAAAAGAAAAATTTTATTTTAATTTTTTACTTTTAGAAACTGTTAGACTATTTTTGGTATGGATGTACAAAACAGAAATACTTCTGATATCTTGTGTTGACTGACTACTATTCAATATTGGAAGATTATTATGATATTAATCTAATTTCATATTTCCCATTCAGTCAGTATAAAAATAAAATTAATCATTATATTAAGTTTAATAAAAGTGTATAGAATAAAAAGTTATTCTTTAACTATTGGCTATATAAGGTTAAAGAAAATATAGTTTTAAGCATAGCAAATTCTTGATTATTGCACTGCTGGTATTCTGTACTTTAGATTTTATTCTTTTTCCCACCCTTTTTTTGGACAGAGGTAAAATTGCAGTCTTTCTACTTTGTCCTTTGACCTCCTAGTCTAGTATGCATAATTAAAACGTTATTTTCATTCTGTCTTAATTAAAAGGTAAGCATTAATGTTAGAAAATCTATTTAATTAATCCTTAAATTTACTAATAGACTTCGAAACACATCTCTAGAACAAATATTGGATTTTAAAGAAAATTTTAAATTGGTTGTTTACATTTTTCATTTACAATGGTGACTTGATCAGTGAAGAAAAAAGTACTAATGCTTTGAAAATGTCTAAAAAGTTTATTTATATTTGGAAATTCATTTTTTTTAAATTCAGATTAGCTTTAGACAATTATCTCTCAAAGAGAACCAAAATTTAAATTTGTCCTTCAGAAACCATTACAATAACTAGAAGCTAGGTTTAGAGTATTTCTATTGAATATTTTGGACCATTTATTGCCGATGAGTCTAATGAATATTTTTCTTTTTATTAGCATTTAGTGGATTGAACCATATGACGTTTTTATTTCTGTTGGATTTTTTTTATTCTTTTAGGTGTAAATGTAAGTCTTGCTGAAAAACACTGCCTTTTAGAGCTATTTCATATTTTTTTGATTCATTGATTTTTTTTCTGTTTGATGATTTATCAAATAATCTGTAACTGATAATAGGATTTGTTTATGCTGGGTGGGTGGTTGGAGAAAGTGTGTATGTAGTGAGCTGTCATTTGGCTTTCTGCATGGTGGATATATATATAACTTTGTGGATGTTTAAAGTTATATCTAAGAAGTCTACCACTTTTTGTTTTTTATATCAATTTCAAATCATATTTCTTTGAAAACAAATGAAAATTTTGCAAATCATTTCTTGAATATAAGTGATATGTTTACCTTTCTTAAAGAAACATGACTGAAAATGTTTTTCAGTGTTATAATCATTAAACAATAATATGCTAATTTTTAAATTTGAATTAAATTAAAAAATTAAACTTAATTACATTTTATAGAATAAAAATACAAAACTGTATATTGATATGACAGTTGTCACAATAAAAAGCAATTTTTGAATGAACTTTGTGAACTTAACGTTCCTTATGCCATCTAATAATACAGGCTAACCAAATAATTATTAAATTTAGTCTATTTAGAAATGAAGCCAAACAACCGTGTTTACACTGAGGATAAAAGTCAGTTACTTTGACTTGTTATCATCAGTCATGTAATCTATTTTGGTTGATGTCAATTTACAAAACTGGGAAACCAAACTGGGTCCTTGAAAGCATCTCTAGAATAAAGTGAAGCACTTAAGAATCGCAGTATGTCCTCTGACATTAGCAGAATCAGTGAACAATTGTCCTATTCATAGTGGGAATCCATTCAACATGTTGTTGCATTCTGTGTCATCTCTGGGTCTCATTGTACAACATAAAATGGTATCAATGAAAAGGACGATTTCTTTTGCTTATTCTTTTTTGTTAGAAGAGAGAAACAGACATGATAGCATGAATTCTAAGAGGCAGCTGGAGGAATGATATCACGAGAATGCAGCATATCACACACACTGGCCTAGTGTCTCTCTGCAGGTGGGGGGGTGTCTTAGTTAGTCTCTTGAAACTGGATGTAGAAAGCATGGCACTTCAAAATTCTTGTGATTCTTAAATTCATGCCCTTTTAGACTTATATCCAGAACCCAGATAAATACAATCCATCACTGTCAGAAGACCATGCCCTTGAGGCATGCTGGCCAATCGCTGACCATTCATTTTGACTCTGGCCTTTACATTCTGTAACAATATGTTGCCAGTCTTTTTCTTCAAGGCCCAACTTATCCCTCCTTTTTTCAAAGATAGAATTGACCAAAATATCACAATCTCTCATTTCTCTATCAAACATTATAACATTCAAGTCATGAAATGTTCATCAAGACCTCTGTCAGGTAAAGTGGTAGGTAAAAGCAATTCCTGCTTCTTCAAGGGAATCAGTCAGAAAGGTTAACACTAAAATAATATCATTGTATTTTATTAAACTTTATTTTCATAAAAATTTGTATAGATTTAATGGATACTTCATCCCAAAGCATAATTTAAGTTATGATAAAAGTGGCTTAAAAGATTAATTTTAACAACAGCTGCTCCCCAAGAATTAATCTGTGTGTTTACATGTTTAAGTTGCAAAGAAGGAAACTGATGGCTGACAACAAATTAAAGTACATTTCAAAAAATAAAACTCTACTTTATAACCATTAGAGAAATTTAGAGAAAATTTTATATCTGAGTAGAGCACAAATTACTCAGTGTTGTTAATTTTTGATTACATTTTCTTTCATCTGATTTTTATTGTAAAAAACTTCAGGAGTTACTACTTTATTTTTTCATCTATGATGATCTCAAAGATCACAGAATGTAAAAAAATATCAAAACTTTGTGATAAAAAGCAACAAAAATAAATGGAAAATAAACTACTTAAAAAGTAATAAAAATGATAATGAGCCTTTTGAACAATTTAGAAAAAAATTCCTTCCTCAGTGCCATCTTACAAATGTTAAAAAGAAAAAAAAAGAAAAAGAAAAATCTGAAATTAAAAAAAAAAATGAAATTATGTAATTTTGTTTTTGTTTTTGTTTTAATCTTTTCATCCCAACCATAGCAATAAAGCCACTAAAATGTAAGAAGGGTTACTGAGAGTGAAGGAAACAGAGAAAAAAAAAGGACAATAAAAGGACAGCATTCAAGGAAACTAAAAATGATGAGTGACACTGAATTAAAAATTTTTAAAGATCATAGTTGGCTGGAAAGCAAGAAGCTGGAAGAGAGTTCCACAAGTGAGAAGTGTGAGAGAAGAAACTATTAAAACAGAACTTACAGTTACACTTAGCTATTTCAACTGTAAATTGATGAGACCTAACTGCCAATCTAGTACTATGTTTAAATTCATGAAGTTGAGGCATCAAAGAAAGTTCATCAATAAAAAAATTAAGCAGATTTTTTTTATTCTCGAGCAACAGAGAATTAATTTACTAAACAATTGTGCATGATTTTGTTTAGATTTTCTTGTTTATTATTTTTATTGTATTGTCTACGTAATTAAGTAAAAAAAAACAAAACGAGTCTGTAGATAATACTTGATTAACAAATCAAGTAATCAATACTTAATTGACAAAGGATAAAGTGTAGCTAATTTTAATATTTCATTTATAAAAATGTTAGCATTGAATAAATATTTAATCATTTAGGTTGTTTTTTTAATAAACTGATTTTTTTATCTACTGACAAATGAGAGAGATGATTTCATGCTTGAGTAACAACCTGAAAGGGAGGGGGGGGCTTCTGATCCTAATTTTCCAAATATATATATATATATATATATATATATATATATATATATAGAGAGAGAGAGAGAGAGCTCAAGTTAGTAGATGCAAGGAGAAGACTTTTTGACAGCAAGAGGACAAGAGGTCATTTGACATCAAGAAGAGAGCCATCAAGATGGCACCAGTTACCAACCAGCTGCCGAGAGACTAAAGTTCAAGTGAAAATTCTCCTGTGGTTGAATAGCCAATAACAAAAAAGAATTTAAAGAAATTTGCCCAAGCATAAACAGCGTGATTTTAAAAAGTACTTTTCAAAATTTATTATATATCCCAAAGACACTCCTGGGATAAGTAAAAATAGGTATTTTTGTTTTTTTTCTCAAAGGTTGTTGCACCTTTGTTTTACTACTGCCTTCTTGAATCGTTTTCTCTTTTTTTGTCTTTTTCAAAATTCTTGTCTTTTCCCAAATATAATTTTTTTTTCCATTTGTTTGATGGCAATCTTTTTATCAAAAAATATTATCCTGACTTAACAGGCAGATAAAAAGGAAATTTTTGTGCAATCTTTGTACATTTTCACAATTGTGTAATAAATGTGTTTTCCTTTTTAAAATTTTACTCAGTGCTTGAGTTTTGTTTGTAATTTTCCACCTATTATGATTTACTATTTCTACTAAGTTTTTTGCGCTTGGCATAATAACTTAGATTTGGTGGGAAATAAAATTTTTATACATTTTTTACCCTTTTATTCTATTCAACATTCTTATTGATAGTAACTTTGTCTTTTTATTGAGAAATTCATTAAGAACAATATTTAATATTGTTGATCAGAAAATGATCAAATCTGTTAAGATTGCATGTAAGGAGAGCATTGTTAGGGCATAAGCATCTATGAGTTCTTGAATATGTGTCATTTGTGGATCTGATATAGCCAACAGAGAGGAGAAATACAAGCAGTATTTTGTTCTGTAAGTGTGTGTGTGCATATCCATGTGGCTAAAATTAATGGATGGCAGACATTTCTTAGAAATGGATATGTAAAGCAGCACAGAATTATGGGCAACACACATGTACATCTAGTGATACACACTCTGATTTAATTTAATGTAGCCCAACTTGAAACGTCAATGAAAAAACACAGTTTACAGAATATTTAAGTGACTTTTATCAAAGTCATTTGAATCACTTAAGTTATATTGTTTGATTTTGCTTTCCTGTTTTTATAAAAGTGATCCGGTTTTAGTCTTCCAAAGAAAAAAAAAAAAAGAAAAAACTATTGTGTTATTTTTTTTTTCCTACAAGAGTAGCATTTAAACAATCTACTCTGAAATTAAGCTTTTTGTCTTGAACTCTTCTTTTGATTGGTTCCTTGATCTCGTGACTCAGCACGTAATCTCACCAATCAGCATGTACCATATACTTTTTAGGTCACCATCTCCGGTTAGCAGACATTGTGGTCTTTGTTACATGCACCCTAATTTTTAAACAGACAAAATGCTGGATTATCATAAATTCTTGGAAATAGTTCCAGAGAACCTTACAGATTAGGAAAAAGGTGTTTAAATAGGTAAACCCAAACTGACCTAGTTTACAGTGCAGACCTTTGTCAAAGAAGCAAAATTTCCACCCATTGCAACTGCTGATATTTCGTTTATTTTCGAGGCTGTTTAGATAAAATAGCATATGAACAAAATAAAATTTAATCTTTTTTTCTAACGATATAATTCTGTCTCATGTGGGATAATTACTTTTTATTTTACATCTCTTTAAAAATTGTGTCACTATTTCAATGATGAACAATTTTTCTCTGTTTTCAAAGTTGACGGTTTTATAGTGGTGTTTTTCTAATTAGTTGCACTTTGGGTTGTGTCTCCCTACACATATGAAAAAAATCCCATCTTAAAGAAAAAAAGGACACTTGTCAATTTGGTGGGCAAACCATATGGTTTGAAGTTGTCTTTCACAAAAAATTTCTAATTTGAAAACTTAAGTTGATGAAATACCAGAGAAATTTAACACTTAAAAAAATGAAATTTACACTTTGTATGTTCCTTGTATGTAGAGCAATGTCTTGTCTTTAATACACTGGTTTCATATTTCTGCAACCATGCATCATAAATGGTATAAAATGGCATTTATTTCATGAACAACAGTCAATCTGATACTATAAAAAGGTTTTTTTTTTTTTAGTATTTTAAAAATGTAAGCATTGAATTGTCTATGTTGTTCTTTTAATATATATATATATATATATATAATATATATTTTTTTTTTTTTTTTTGAAGTGTATTTTAATGAAGACCAATCAGTTTGTGTTAAAAATTGTTACACGTACATTTTTTGGGGCTCAGCAGTTAAAATCTGCCAAAATTTGTGAAGGATCCATTTCCAATTTATTGAAAATTATTATTTTCATATGTACTGACCAATGAGAGATCCGGTCTCAAGCCCTTGTAACGACCTGAAAAGAGGTTGGATGTGGGTGGTGAAGGATGGAGCTTGTGATCCTAATTTCCTGGATAAATAAGATATTAGATCAGTGGACAAGGAGAAGACTTTTTGACAGCAAAGGGATAAGGCAAATCATGGAGCAAGAAGGGTTTTTGACATGAAGGAGGGAGACAAAAGAATTTTGAAGTTTAAGTGAAAATTCTCCTGTGGTTGGATGGTCAATAGCAAAAAAGAATTTCAAGAAATTTGCCCAAGCATAAACAGTGTGATTTTAAAAGTACTTTTAAAAATTTATTATATATCCCAAAGATGCTCCTGGGATAAGTAAAAATAGATATTTTTGTTTTTTTTTCTCAAAGGTTGTTGCATGTTTGTTTTACTACTGACTTCTTGAATTGTTTTCTTTTTTTGTCTTTTTCAAAATTCTTGTCTTTTCCCAAATATAATTTTTTTTTCCATTTTTTTTTAATGGTAATCTTTTTATCAAAAAATATTATCCTGACTTAACAGGCAGATAAAAAGGAAATTTTTGTGCAATCTTTGTACATTTTCACAATTGTGTAATAAATGTGTTTTCCTTTTTAAAATTTTATGCAGTGCTAGAGTTTTGTTTGTAATTTTCCACCTATTATGATTTGCTATTTTGACTAAATTTTTTGTGCTTGGCACAAGAACTTAGATTTGGTGGGAAATAAAATTTTTTTTATAATGCATTGAATTTTCGTATTGCTGACTGAATGAATAAGCATCACCAGCTGAATCGAATATTAAATCAGATTTTGTTTCATTGATGAAATATTACAATGTAAATCTTTTTCTTAAATTTTCTTTAATGGTGCATTTTAAAACTGTAAAGCAATTATTTATTTCATTTTTAAAATAAGTTTGAGCTGACTGTCCTGTCAGTTCAAATTGCTGTTGTGTTAAAAAGAAAATAACTGAAATTAGTGAAATATCAAAATAGAAATAAACTGGGTAAACATTAGTTTTTTTAAATTTTGCCCATTCTCGTTTGTTCATAAATAAATTTTGCCCATTCTCGTTTGTTCATAAATAAATTTTGCCCATTCTCGTTTGTTCATAAATAAATTTTGCACATTCTCGTTTGTTCATAAATAAATTTTGCACATTCTCGTTTGTTCATAAATAAGTAAAACAAAACTTAATAATGGTGATTTAAAATATTGATATGAACTTACCAAAGAAAACTTTAAAATGCATTTAGAAGAATTTAAACATCTTTGAAGTTAAATTTTGTTTTTTTATTTGAAAGATAACAGTCTAAAGGTAATTTGGAAAAACAATTTTACATATTTAAATAAAGTTTATTTTAACTTTTTAAAGACATTACGAAAACATTGCCATGGTCACTCACCAAATTTCCATTCTTGATGACAAATGAAATTAAATTTTAAAATCTCTTTAAAAATCCAGTATTTGTCTTTTGTTTCCAAGTAAATTAGTAAAATTAAGGAATAATTGACTGGATTTTGTAAAAATAATCCTTATATTTTAAATAAAATTATGAAAATAACATTTATTTACACATGATAAGCCATGAGTTGTCATAACCACAGTAACCTTCAAATGTTAACACTTGAAAATGATATTAAACTTTACTTTTTTAATTCTAAAAAATGTAAAATATATCGCCATTTAGTAGAAAAATCCCTTATTGGAGGAATTTCAGAATTGCAATGAAAAATTAAAAGTACCATTTTTGAAAATAGATCTTAAATGTAGATTCATTAAATGCCTCAAATGTGAAAGGAAATATTTAAAATTATGCAAGTACCAACTCTCAACAACAATGTTTCTGGAGTCTGTAGTAAGTATGAAATAATAATAACTCTCTTTACCAAACCCACTTCAAATTTGGGTGAACCAAGGAAAAAAACGGAAAAAAATTTGCAAGTCTATGTGAAATTACTTTTGGATCAATGAAAACCTTGTCTTCACAGAAATTAGCCGATGAGCTAAGAAAAAAGAAAAGACAGTTGTGAGCCTATGTGAAATTCCTTCTTATATAAAATGAGGAAAAAAATTAAACTAATAAGAGAAGAGTGTTTGAAACCAATGTGAAAGGTTTCATTTCTGTTCACAGTGTTCAGCATTGAAGTTTTCACCAGTGTTAAATTACTTGCCAATTATATTATCAGGTTTTTAACTAAGCATAGAACATTTCAAGGAATTTTCTTTCAACAATCCAAGAAAGCTAAGTATTTTAAACTATTTCTCTTTGTCTACTTTTGAAAGAAAACAAAACTTATATAGTTTCTTTGAGCAACAAACTCTCTTACCTTTGTTTTAAACATTTTTGAATAATATTTTGTGTCAGATCATTTAATCCATGGTATGAATATTTCTTCTTGATAATACGTTAAAACTATGGACTTTAAAAATTTTTGATTTATTTTCCTGAAACAAGCTACTGACACAACTACAAGCATGTAAATTCATAAATAAATTCCTTACCTTGTTTTGTTAAAATTTCTCATGTACTTCCTAGTCATTATAGCCCCTAAGCACCAAGTTACTTTTGGTAAGGTTCATGAATTTGAATATATATATATATATATATATATATATATATATATATATATATATATATATATATATATATATTTTACTCATGTAACATCTTCAGTTATTTTTCTTCTATGTAATTTTTAAAAAATTTCTCAAAAATCCTAAAAATTTTAAAAATGTGTTAATGATATTTGAAAGTTGGGAGTGGAATAGACAAAAAAAAAGAAAAAGAAAAAAAAGATGACATGCATCACTTCACCATCGATAAACGTCAAACATGATCAAGTGCAACCAGACTACAGCTTGACTAGAAGCAAGACCAGTAAAACTGAGTGGCAATCAGTTCTTGCCATTTCAAGAAATCATGTAAAACATCTGTGACAAAAACACAAGCAAGAAGTTCTTCTGAAACTCATGTACAAATAAGAAATCTCTATTGACTCAAGCCTAACTCACAGAAGTACATGACCAAGAACTGTATGTATTAAGTCTCTTGCAGTTGAGGCAAAGAATACAAATGTGATGCCAACTGTCCTCAGAAAGTAAGGCTGGAGGAACATCAAAAAGATGTAATTAGGAGTGAGACAATGAAATCAGGTCTGGCAATCTGGCAATTTTTTATAGAAGGAAAATAGTAGTCATCATATCCCTAGACATGATTAGTGGAATGAGAATAATCTCTACTCTCATATATTAAATAAAAGGTTCAGTTTGAAATTTCCTGAAGGTTAACACAATCGACAGATACCTGAAGAAGGCCAGAGGGAACAATGACTGAAATGTTGTGATGGTAACAATAATGATGAGGACATTCCTTTTAGTGCAAATAAAATACTTTTTGTTGTAAATTGCATTATTCTCAGTTATTCTTATTGTAGGTGTTATACCAGAAACTGATATCCCAATAGGTTATATAATTAATTCCCAAGAGTGAAAAGAGTGATATTAGGTATTACATCTGTCAAATATATTTTTTCCAGAGTTTATCATCAAAAACATTGAAATGAAATGGAATTTTAAAAATGCTTCTTTCTTGTCACAGATAACTGATGAACAATGTTGTAAGTCAAAGTTCCCATTGTTGACAGTGACTTTCCAGATAAAACATTTTCATTCTTGAAATACCCATTTTTGAATGGCATCAGAAAAACCATTCTTCTTTTAGGAATTTATGCACAAATATTTTTCTCATAGAAACTTATGAGTAGTAAACATAAGCATCATAAAATTAACAGACATCATAATGACTGTATATTTAACTTTGGGACCCTAGGGTTAATGATGGGCATTAAGGGATTTTTTTTCCAGCTTGGTGGAATTATTAATGGATATGTGGAATACTTAACTCAAATTTCATTAGGTACCTCCAAAAATTGGCACAAAACATAATAAAAACAAAATTTTATGATTAAAACCTTTGTGTTATTAAGATGAAAGATCATAGGATTTTTTTTTTTGTAAAAATTGTTTTTTAATCGCTTTTTAGAATCTTGGAAATTTTGGTTAAAAATATTTTTGGCATCAATGTGGGACCATTAATTTGTACAGGAAATCCGAGTGTCTTTTTGCGTTGAAAAAACACAGATTTGGAAATTCTTGCAAAAATCAGATTGTTGTGGGATTTTAATGATACTTTCAAAATTTATCCTGAAATTAATGAAATTACTATGAAATATTACTTTTTTTTTTTTTACAACACATTTATGAAATTTTGAGAAATTCTTTTTTGTAACACTTAATGTTTATATTTAATTAAATCAAATGATTTGGTCAAAAAGACCACCAGTTACAGAAAATCAGCTTTGAATTGTAAGAATGCAATAAAATTAGAAATTCTTTTAATTGTTTTTATGATATTGTTTTAAGAAAAAATTTTTTGCAATGAATAATTAATTTTTACAAGAATATTTTTTCATTTTGTTAAAATCTTAATTATGTTATTGTTATATTAAGTTATTTGGTAGCAAAAGAAAGGAATAACAAAGCTTAAATTTGAACAACATGTAGTACAGGGATACTGAAGGACGATTGGAATGTCCATTTCAGTAGCCAGTTGTGTAAGGATAGTGCCAGCTGTTGACCTAATTCTTGTGTGGGTTTAGTATGAGGTCAACGGATATGGTTGGTGCCCATGTTGGTTGATCAAGGTCACCATTGAGGGTAATATATCATTACAGATATGACAAAGCTAGGTGAAATGTCAGTTTCAGTGGGTGATCATCAGATAGCAATTTGGTGTAAGCATAGCCTGGGAGTTGTGACCTGTTTCTTGTGCTGGCTTAGATTACAGAATATGGTCGCTGCACATTTGGTTGATTGAGGTCACGATGGTAGGTCGTTTCGTTGGTTGGTAGACCTCCTGTGTCGAACTGGGATGATGTCGGATTGGTGTCATGTTGGTGAGTCAAGTGAGTTGCATGCTGGCTGAGTCAGAGTCACTTGTTTAGGAGTTGGTGTCAAAATCGCTTGGTTGCAAAGTTGGAGTCACTGCTTGCAGTGGTAGCTTGCTTGTGGAGTCGGAGTTGCTGTTTTCGGTGGTAGCTTGCTTGTGGAGTTGGAGTCACTTGTTTCACGGAGATGGAGTTGCTGCTTGCAGAGTCAGATTTGCCATGGTGACATCATTGATGGCAAGGAAGGCTTGTCACTTGGTGATGTAGATGTTGAGATGTTATAAAGTTGGTATTTGCTGAGGAGACAGCATCATCGACAATAAAGGTTTTTATCTGGGTTGAGTTGGAATTGAGATGTTTCGAGTTGAAGCTGGATAGCTGAGGTGGTTAGTCAAGCCTTGGAGTGATAATGGTCATTGAGATGTAGTCATGTTGAGCAGTGGTGGCAAATGTTTACGGTGGCAGTGATGGCCGGTGGCCCACCAAGCCACAACTGCTGGTGTTGTTCTCAAAGACCAGCTTTTAAGCAGGTCTGATAGTTCCCAGCGGCATCTCTCTCCCTCTGGTGGGAATGTACATGATTGGCCACTGCTAGAGCTCACTTTGTAATGTATGGAGCTTAATGTGCAGAAAATAATTTTTGTTATTTCATTCTCTGCCTTTGTGGCATTCATATTTGGCCAGCATGCAGAATGAATCAGAAAGACATCTAACTGCAGTGGAGAGAATGATTTATAAAATTTAAAATCTTTTAAAATTCTGTATTAATTTGTATTGTTCAAATGATACTGTTATTAAATAAAAACTATATTTACTAATCATAAATGGAAATACAACTACAATACAGTAAACCCCAAGTATTTTAAAAACAATTTTGAATTTTTTTTTGTTGTTAAATAAATGTGCTGATTTTTGTAGATATGGACATCCATACATAAAATTATCAGAAAACAAAAGCAGTAACTATAGTAAATTTAAAATAATATAAAGCCAAAATACTTAAAAATTCATTAAATATTAGAATGCTTAAAATATTTAAATCTTTTACGATTACAAGGTAGTTAAAATAAATTATATAAAAAAGGCATTTATATTTTATCCATCACAATTTTACTGCAATTATTTTCCCCTTACATAAACCTCGCAAGCATTAACAACCAACCACCTACATATTAAAAAATGCTTTTCTGTGATATTTTAAACTAAAAGTAAGTAATATTTGTTTTAATTCTGATTAAATAAACTTTTTGAATCAGTTACTTTTCTTCAAATAATTTCAGAGAAGTATTTTTTTATTTTTGAAAGATTTTTTTAATAAAGGAATCATGTTGTGTTGACAGATTTGTTAATATGGACGATTTTAACAATTTTACTGATAAGCAATTAAAAAAGACAAAACAATCAATTTAAATTCAGTTTGAAATGCAGCAAAATATTTTGTTTCTTGGAAATATTAAATTTAATTAGCTTAAAATTTTAAAACTAAAATAAAAGTTTCAAAAAAGATTTTTCATTTTTTAAACGCATTTTAAACCTTCGGTACCTCTTTTTTTTTTGGGAGTTACCTAAAATTTTACTACGTACCATATATAGTCGTGTAACGAGCGATGTTTATTTTAAATACAGCTCTGTAATTTTTGACTACAGAGTTAAATCATTTAACTTAAATGAATAGTTTGGTCAACAGCGTAGACAGGGTCAGCAGTACATATCTCGTGTATAATGCAACCTCCTTAAAATTAGCTTCAAAATTAGGTCTTCAAAAGTCGCATGATACGCGAGTATATTTACCATTTATGGAATTACAAGAGAAAGTCAAAAATTATCCGCACTGTTGTCTTTGGCGGAAGGGCGGATATTTTTTTTTACTTACCCTCCCTCGTAGATTTCGTTAAAATAGAGCCATAGATTTATTTTATTCATTATTAAAACCATAGAGTAAGAGAAAAAGTCGGAAAAAAAAATGAAACGACGGCTAAATAATTTCATTTTAAAAACGTTTATTTACTAAGCTTGGAATGGTTTCATGAAATGTCACAACAGCGGATCAGAATTTAAAAAGATATCACGTTACAGTTGTCGCCCTTAAACCATAAAACTTTGTTATTAGGTCTCCACCCCCGCCAAAAATATTTATAGAACAAGGGAAGTCACTCTAATAAAACAAAATAAAAATTATCTCCTTTATACTGGTAATTTTTTTTTTTTTTTTAAATTAAATATTTTCTGGAGAAAATTTCCTGACTATACTTACTGAAAGCAGCCAGCAATTTGAGTGAAAGATGCAACAGATGTTTCTAGAAGTGATAACATCAATTGCCTTAAATTTCATATCATGGAGAGACAACTGCAAGTTTACATTTTGTCTTTTTTTCTCTTGATAAGAATTTACTTTCAGTGCAAATTCTCAGCGGAAAAGTTGACTAAGCATCATTTAGCAACTTTAAATGTTTTCTCTTTATATTGTTAATCAATAGCGGATATTTCCACATTTTTTATTGATGATAACAGCTGAAAATAAAATTTCCCATTCATTTGTATGTCTGTCCAAAAGGATATCAAATTGCAAATATCTATCACTGGTTCTAAATGTCACAAATCAGTCAAAAGATATCTTCTGACTGACAAGAAGCCATTGTCAAAGGGAAAATAATCTGATCCAAATAGCAAAGCATATAGTAATGATAATTCCCCATTTAAAAAATGCCAACAAAAATTATATTAAATATTTATTGATGAATTCCTTTATTTCTCAATTATTAAAGTTGTGTTGTTATTTTTAAATTTGATTAAAGCTTTATAAAAATAGATTTTAATATGAATACATTTTTTTTTTCACAGATCAATATTTTGAAATGAAATTAAAAATATATTTATTTTGGAATTTTAACTTTTCTAAAGAAAATTTAAAAAAAATATAAAACGTGATTATAAAGCATTTGACTAAAATATCTACAAAAAATTTAAGTAAATGTTAAAATTTAATAAAAATGTGTTTATTTATTGTATTGATGACTGATTTTATGCATGAAAATGTCACTTAATTAAAGAAAAAAGATTTGTAATAAGAAATATTTTTCCTTTACTGGCATTAAATTTTGTGTAGCTTTTTAAATGCAGATGAATCAGACATTCAAATTCTAATTTTACTGAATTTTTATAGTAAAATGTTTCAAGAGAAAAACAAATTTTGCTTTTATATATGAAAAACAAATAATTTTTATATCGGGATATGATTTAGTTCCTTTAGCATAAAGTTTATAAAAATTGAATTAATTTTTTTATGCAATTTTTGATCATGGATGTCATTCTTACAAACTGTGAGAAAATCTAAATATACTGATAAAACCCCAAAGCAATAGATTTGAATTTTATCAAAAATTTTGTCCTCATCTTCATAGTCTCCAACAGACAAGATTTCCATCCCAGTAAATCTTCACTGATAAATGGCTTACTTATAACAACTGTCAATAGCTTGAAATATTCAAAAACATTACAAAGTTATTGTTTTTCAATATATCACATCTCTACTCAATATAGTGAGAAGTTCTCTCTCTACACGCATACACACGAGAGATAGTTAAAATTAGTAATATTTATGGTGGGGGAGTATTCAATATCAGGAATAAGCTGTTTATCAATAGGAATCCACACTTCATGATGACTGTCAATTTTACACTTCAATGCAATTTCAGATCAAGTCTGAAGATTGCACTGCAGTAATTAACCACACTGTGTAGATTCCTATGTCCATCTCTCTTTCTCTTTTATATATATATATATATATATATATCTGTGTGTGTGTGTGTGTAATAATAATAAAAATAATGGTCAGAGTTGAATTAAATCAGGAAACAGTAGTATCAAAAAATGCTCAATACATGTATAAAAAAAGTAAAAATTTAACATGTAGAGCTTTTAAGTATGAAAAATTAGGAGATCAGCTGATTCCTTGTTTTCAACCTTTTGCTCTCAGAGTTGAATTAGACCAGAAAATAGTAGTGAAAGCTGAATTAAATAATAAAGTGTTCATTAATTTCAAAAAAGAAAACTTTAGGAAATCAATTGATTGAAATCGCCTGAAAAACCGAAAGTTTTAAACCAAAGTTGTGGAATTGACTAATCTCCTTTATATATATATATATATATATATAGAGAGAGAGAGAGAGAGAGAAAGATAGGTGCTTTGTGGTGAAGTGACCAAAAAACTGGTCTTACAGGTCATTATTATTGAGTGATGAATTTGAGTCACATTGGCTGTCCTCTACTTGAAGTCTTATGCCAAAAGCTAAGCAGTACTTAATCTTAATAATTATACACAAGAGGTTGCTGAAAATGACCAATACACTTCTTAAAATTTGACCGAATGACCAGATATAATTTCTTTTGAAATCCCTTTTTTTATCAAAGTGAGAAATTTTCAGTGTTTCTTCATATATAGAAAGATCTATTCAACCAATGAAAACAACATAGAATTTAAGAGAACTGAATCATTCCACTTCCCAAATGTCTGACAAAGTTAAATATTGAAACATTAAATGTCTAAAGATTTTCCTACTTGTTCCTTATTTAATCATTCTGTCAAATTTAATACAGATTTCCAAATCTTTCTTACACACACATACACTATAAGCCAAAGATTTAATAATTAGTAAATTTCATACCTTTTTAGTTTAATATGTTCCTGCTAAGCTAGTATACTTAAACTATTTAACTTATTAGAGCATAGTATCCAATTTTTTAGAGAGAGGATTGCCTAAAATTTTAAATTCCCCCAATCCTAAGATTAATATTAGCCAGTAAGGTAGATTAAGCAAAAAGAAATATGATTTTAAGGAAAATTTATACAGCAATGGTTTAATTTTGTTGTCATTAATGAATATACCATAAAACCTTTAAGGAAACAAAGTCCTTCTGGCCCAAAGTCAGCTAGTAAATTAGTTTTGAAGAATGAATTCAACCATCAATTATTGGGCGATTCTTTGAAATCTAGGTGGATTTTGCCCTATAGTGTGTCTGTCTTTATATATATATATATATATATATATATATATATATATATATATATATATATATAAAAGAGATATACGATAAAAGTTAACATTTTTATTTACATTTTTATTTCAAATTTTTATGACAAATTTGATTTAAACATTTTACAACATTTTTGTTAGGTAGTTATAGGTTTATTTTTTATTTTATGAGATGATGGTCTGAGAAAAATTAAACAGTTATTAACTGACATGTTCTTATATAGAGACCTAATCTCCAACCAAGCCATGATTTTCTTTTTCATATTTATGTTTTATGCTGTTTTTTTTTTTTTTTTTTTTTTTATTTGTGGAAATCACCAGCATTTTTTAAGGATGAAGGGCAAAGAAAGGTTTGGATCAATAAAAAGACACAAAAATAAAGATCTGCAAAGCCAACATGCTGCTGACTCTCCTCAAAGATACCAAATATTTGGTCATCTATCAGTGCCATGTTCCCCATTCTTTGAATATTTCCACGAGTATTGCCTCTGTACCATTTTCAAAGTCTGTTGAAGTGACTTCATCACAAATTCTGAAGTCCTCAGCACTTTTAGTAAAATATTAATGGAAGACCATCAACTTTTCAAAGACTCTACTCTTGGAAGAGCTAACCTCTGATCAGTGAAACAGAGGGTGGTGCCACTAAAGAAATGTAAGAATTCTCTAAGAAGCACTTGTCACCTATGGAATTAACCACTACAAAAGGGAAATGACAGGTTTGATGCCACAAGTGTTTCCAGATGACTACTTTACCAAATTCAATTGCAGACTGAATGCGAAAAAAGAGGCAGTGCCATAAATTTGTTATTTCTGCTGGTAATCAGTTTTGTTCCTGCACCTGCTGTGGGTAAAAATTGTCTAGCAAACCATTCATAGTCTTTCAACAGACACACAATTTTATCCAGAATCCTTGTTTATGAATCAATGTCAAGATTTAAAAAGTATATTGAGCATTAAATGTATAATATTTAACGATATGTATGTTTTGTCAGAAAGAAATATTCAGAACATTTTGTGCAGTTAACAAAATTGTATTATTTCTAAAAAAACTAAAAACTACAGAAGAGTCATTCAACATAATTCTAATTGTTATTTATCGTGTGTTCTGTCAAATCAAAACTGATAAGCAGGCACTGGTTTCGGCTTGAGGATGATTAGCTATTTTCATGTTGCAGTTAAAAATTCTGATTATTTAGAAAATTCTGCAGGGAACCAAAAAGATGGTAGTTGTTTCTTTTATGGGTTATTTAAAGCTGAAATATATTTTGGATTGTAAGAACAATTACATTTTTTTGTGATTGAATATTGCATTAACAAATTTTGGAAAATAACAATGATTTTTTTCAGATACAAGTCTGACTATTTAACCTATAGTTGGGGAAGTAAATATAGACAGTGTGAACATAGGAATCTGAATCTTTGCCTGAAGATTGCATTGAGCCACAAAACTGACAGAGAATCACTAAGGTATACCTTGGTGTATCTCCCTCTCATTGAATCCTATGTCCACTCTCTCTCTCTCTCTCTTTTGCTTGAAAAGAATGAAATTGACTCCACCTGACTGACCACGACTTCATGGCCAAATGGTAAGGTGTGCCAGCCTAAACAGTGGCTCCCTCTGCTGGTTCGATTCCTGACAAAGGGCACAAATTTTCCTTTAATAAAATTTCTCAAATATTCAGGTTGGTAGGTGAAAATAAATATAATACTTAATAAATAAATGGAGCACCTAATCAAATAAGTGTATTAATTAAAAATAACATTTAAAGTGATACATACATGTGTGAGAGAGAGAGAGATAAAAATGTTCCATCTCCAATACTAAGTAATGTTCCACCTTAAATATACCAAATTTTAAGCAATTTTAAGGAGGAATGGAGGCCTCACACTTATACACTCACCCACACGATTATACACACGTACACACACCATACTCACTCACTCCCTAATGAGCCAAATGATAACACACACCTACAGCAATGCACACGCTTACACATATCATACTCACTCACTCCCTAAGAACCAAATAACACACACACAAACACTAAACAGAGACACATCCCCTCACCAGGTCCAATAAAACTGTCAAACTGACCAGAGAATTCAGGATAAAATGTATCTTATCCAGTTCTTATCTCAAATAACAACTTAAAAGAGACTGTTTGACCAACACAAGGAATGTTAAAAGATTCATGTTAAAAAGATAAAAAAATAAAAAAACAAATGAAAACTACAGACAAAAGTTCATTTTCTCCAACAAAAGACATTCATTTCTGTAGTTCCTTGCTAACAGCAAGCAGAAATATTTCTCCTCCCGATGATGGCCATTTTTATCGAAACTAGTCGAGGAATTTAAATGGAATAATAATAATAAAAAAAAAAACGAAAGAATATTAATCTACAACCCAGTGTGTCTAATGATTTTAATTTTTTAATTTTTTTAATTTTCTTATTGTTCAAAATATATATATATATATATATATATATATATATATATATATAATTGTGTATTTGGGCAGCAATGCCTCTTTTGTACAAGTTTCATTAAAGGTGACTGACAAGGTACTGTGATTAAGTTTCTTATTAAATAAATTGTTTTCTTTTCTGGACACAAAGTGTGTAAAAACTGTCCAAAAGAAACAGAAAAAAAATTTAGTTGGCCTTACTCTATGTCAACATGGGATGCATTTTATACTTTTTATTGAAAAAAAGCAAGTTCTATATATGGTAAAATGTGCATGTACATTTCCCTGATTCTATTTATATGTACTTGTTTTGCTGTCCATATAAGAGTGTTTAGAAAATCTCTTGGCTCAACCAATTTCAAATATCCGAATTTATTTTAGCATCATGTCTTGGTTAAGCTGAGAACTTTTCAGCACTCCCATGCTATGAACCAGAATTTCCAGATAATAACCACCTTCTTTTAATCAGAATACCAGACATCTGTGGATCCCACCCCCTGAAAAGTTAAATGCTTGCATAAGCCAGTATTCATACTGAGACAACCAGAGTAATTGGAGTACTTGTAAGTAAATGACAGCTAATTGAGACATATATATATATATATATATATATATATTGTTGTGTGTGTGAGAAAAAGATCTGCTAAGAGAGAGTTTAAATTTCATTATATTTTGACTGTAAAGTAGGATATAAGAAAAATGAGCATATATATTGACCTCATCCTCAAACGAAATAAACTTTAAATTTCATTACAATGAGAACGTTTTCTTTTGAATGAAAAGATAATTATACTTGAATTTGGATTAATGAGAAGAAAGCTAACAATCTTAAAAAATGTTGAGGTACAAAATTTAATAGTAGGGAGCAACATGATTGGTTACTGATTAATCCAGTCGAAACAATTTTCTTTGTCCAAGAACATTTTGGCAAAATTAAACTGAGCAACAATTTGACATGATTTGTGAAGATGTGTTCGTCATGGTCAGTTTCCATACAACCCATTTCTATTTAAACAAAGTTGTATTGTGTGAGTATTTACACGGATTCCCATCATATACCAAACTTTTGGCAATGTCTTTCAAAACAACTCTTAGGTTGTAGCACAGTTTTTGTGCAGTTCTTGGTGACAATTTGGGTTTACTTCCACACCCAGGAAAATTCTCTGTTGTGCCAAACTGTTTAAACTTCTTTATAACGGACTGTACTGTAGATCTAGGGATAGCTAACCAGTTTGCAATAGTGATGTAACTATTTCCTGATGTGTAGAAGCTAATAATTCTCTGTCTCAAATCAAATCTATGCTCTTTTGTCTTCCTCATCGTGTTGTTCACATAAGAATAACAATAGTGACACTCTATGCAACATGTGATGTTCTTTGCTGGAATTATCACAAATATTCTACTGAATAAATAGTCTAGAAGGCTTCACCGATAAAATAATTATGTAAATTACTTTTATTTACATGAATCAATCAATTTAAAGTGACATATTTACTGTATGAATAATTGTCTTTTCTGTTTTGTATAATTCGACTGTCAATTTTGTTGCAAAAAACTTAAATGAAGGATTGAAATGAGTGATTGTTAACCATCACTCCAATGCTTTGAGATGCCAAATGAAAAATTTGTACTACCAAAATTGTGGTAGTCATCCATTACAAGTGGTTTTGCCTTTATAAGAATTCAAGCCTTGAACATGTCAAGTTGAAACAAACTGAATTCCTATTATTAAGTAAGGAAAACAAATTCATCAACTGTAGTAAATAACTTCCCACATTTATGAATACTGAAACAGTTTTGACATGAAAACCTTCAATCTAAATGCCCTTCCATAACTTTGACCTTTTACATATAAAGCTGGGATAGAAATGCAATAAATCCTCAGTGACAAAAATCAGTAAAGGTCAGTACAGATTGTCACAATAAAAAATATTGTCACAGACTTTATAGAACAAGCTTTTCTTGGTAAAATAGACAAAGCAACACCTCCAGTCCAACAACATTGATATCAGGAGTACAAGCTACATTTCATATTGCAGGCTATCAATTTTCATATATAGGCTGATGCAAAAGTTTCTGGCATACTTCAGACAAATTATTTTATTCATATAAATTCATTGCCTCATTACTCAGCTGTCAAACTAATTTCAATGGATTTTGGAAACTTAATGTTAAATGTTCATATTTACTTTTTATTCTATAAAGAAGTTTTTAATATCCTGAATTACTGTTGACTAAACAAGGAATTTTGTGCGAAGTGAAACAAATGATAAACTGAAAGTGACAGGTCTGAAGAATCTGGTATGTGCAGAAAAAACTTAGCAATCCTCATGGTTGTTTGTTGCATGGAAGTTGTCATGTTGAAGATGGGTGCTGCCATGCAGAAAAATCACAGGCTAACCTCTTTGCCCAGAGAAAGGTATTTCCTATGCCATGCATCATTCAAACAAACTAATTGCTCACTGTAGCATTGTACAGAATCTGTTTGTCCTGATTCTATCAATTCATAACAAAAATTTTCTTTTCAAGGATTTTTATTGCTCTTAGGTCAAAAGATGCTAATCTCTTCTTCGCCAAATATATATATTTTTTTTACATTAACTACCATGTTCTGTTTTTCTTGTTAAAAAACAAAAAGTGAAAATAAAAGAGATCTTTAATGCATGATTCTAACATGACTGGTTCTGTAGCATAATGGCTAAGAAAAATTGTATGTTTGTTCAATTGGACATTAAGGGCTTTTAATTCACTATTAGGAAGGACAACTTTGGTAGGGCTAATGATTTGGTAAAGAAACAGACCAATTAGAAATATGAACAAGTTAGAATCATCAAGTACTACTTCAAGTCAGTGTTGTATCATGGAGAGGCAATATGGATAAATTGAGAGAGCAATGTAGATTTGATGTCATCATGAACAGCTGCAATGGTTCTAGGACTTGTAAGATTGAGTAAATGTTTGAATGAGGGAGATATTGGATTGCAAAAAATGACAGGTTGATGGTCATTGTCACAATAAGGGGTCTGTAATAATGCAATACAAGAAAACAGAATGCATGGTCATCAGTAAAAGGATGAGCCTGAAATGCAATTTGCAGGTCAGGAACACTAGGATCAAGTAGATGCAGAAGTTTAAATATCTGGGAAACGTCTTGACAGAGGATGGTAAATGTGACACAGATCCGTAGATGTATTGGGATGGCTAAGGGACACATTCCAAAAGCTGTGCAGAGTATTGAGAGACAGCAGGATTTCTTTGGTAACAAATAAAAGAATACTGAGCTGTTACGTGACATCTGTTCTTCTTTACGGCAGTGAATATTGGACAATTTCCTCAAAGATGAAGAAGAGACTTGAGGTGACAGAGATGTGGTTCTACAGATGGATGCTAAGGATATCATGGACCAAGCGTGTGAGTAATGATGAGATCTTAGAGTGGATGCAAACAAGGAGAGGGATTATACTTAACGTCAGGAAGAGGCAGTTGAAGTTCCTGGGACACATAATGAGGAAGGAGGGCCTAGAGAATCGGATACTCATGGGTCGAATAGAGGGAAAGAGAGATAAAGGAAAACAATGCATGACATACCTAGAGGCTTTAAGCAAGTGGATGACAAAACATAGTCTGGGGGAGGATGAAGCAGAGGGAAGGAAATTGTTGAGAGCTACAAGGAAGGTCAAGAGCCATGATAGCCTATATCCTGAAAGGACATAGCACATAGAAAGAAATCACTAATGATTCAATTTAGCTCTATAAAAGTTCTTAAGTTGATATTTCGTGTTGTCTATTCATTACAAGCACTTCCTTAAATATTAAGCATGATCTCCTATAAAGTCAATTATTGTTGCCTGGAAAACATGCTTCAGTTGCCAACAAAGCACGTTAATAAAATGTTTGAATAAGGTGATGCTAATTCTAATCCCTTCTTTAACTGTAGAAGAAGGGAAAGATATCCTTTGGTGATCATTGGACACAGAATGTTATGTACCAACCCTACTGTGAAAGCAGATGATAGACCTTTATAATGGAGTCAATGAGAGACCTTGCAAGCAAAGACGTTCAAATCACCTCTTTTAAAAGGAGGCAATATGAAATTTAAATAACACTCTAGAGCAATGGTTTCCAAACTTCTTTCTCTGGACTGCATTTTCCGAATGAAAATTTGCTTGTGCCTCCCCAAATTTTATGTGATAAAAATACATTTGAAAATAAAGAGAAAGAGAGAGAATTAAAGGGAGATAAATCTGGATTCAAAATCAGAATATTATCATTGATAACTCTCTCCTTCAATTTGCAGACCACATTCTTAATACATGATATAATGCAAAAAACATCAAAATGATAAAATCGGTCAATAATTATTTATAACTATTTATAGTGCAACTCATGCATGCAATTAAAAGTAATCCATAATAATATTTTAAATTTTGAAATCATTTATTTTTGGTACAGGAATTTTTAAAAACTGTTTCTAAATCTTAGTCTTTCAATAATTCCACTTCACTTGCTATCTTCTTCTGCTGAACCTAAGAGGCACACTCTTTAGGAACCACTGCTCTAGAGATATACATGGAAACAGAAGAATAAACATAGGTAAATACTTTGGGGGAGGTAGAAATTTGCGAAAAAGATGTTTGCTTGAACAGAGAGGTCAAAAAAGAAGATAAATTAAGTATGGCTGCATTCTTTTGCAATATTGAATAAAATGTCTGAAGTGGTCTCAAAATATAAGACTGGAAATAAATTTCTGTTCTGCTATTTACTTTTTGACTAATGAATGGTACATGTGTGTGTGTGTGTGTGTGTGTGTGTGTGTGTGTGTATGTGTATATGTTTATAGAAGAACCAAAAACCTAGATTTCTAATACATTTACCTGGTGGTCACTTTATATCATGAAACTTTTAGTTGCAAGTTGAAGATATGTTTTGGGGATTTTATTCAAGAGTATTTAGAATTTGTAGCCTTCAGTATTTATGTGATGAAAAGAAATACATTGAAAATACTTTTAAGCTCCTCCAATATCCTAATTAATGCCAAATGGAAAGCTCTTCAAATTCTAAAAATAATCTCAATAAAACATTAAACAACCTACCAACTATCACAACTACAATAGAAAAGAATTTATCTAAAATTAATCTCAAATTTTGTTAAAACTACAATTAAAACAATAAGAAACTTAATTAATACAAAACAATATTAACATAAAGCCTGCAGCAGGCATCTACACTATAGCCTTTAATAATTGTTACAAAAATACATAGGAGACACTTTGAGGAATTTGAATAAAAGATTATATGAATATAAAAGAAATCTTTCACAAAACGACACACTCAATGAATTAGTCATTCATCATTATGTATATATGTATATATAAGTATCTATCGAGAAGCTTTTAAAATACAAATTATAAATCAAAATACTGAAGGTCAGGCTATAAAATAGGTTAAAATCAGTGCATGATGGGAAGGGCAGGGGTTAGAATGCTTAGATAGAGACATTAAAATGATCACTACCAGGGGGAAAAAAAAAAAAAAAAGAAGATTGAAATAAAAATCAATTTATAAAGGAAAACTGTGCAGTGCTTTCAGAAGATGAAACTTACATAGTTTTTCCATGATTGTTAGTAGTTTCTGTTAAAGAATGAATGATCTTGTTCATTTAATGAACAAGAAAATTTAACCAATCTTTGTTTTTACTATATTGACAGTGAAGAATTTATTGACACTTCAAGAGACCTCACGAGTAAAATATAACTCAGATTGGTTGTATCTATCTTATTCTGGTCAATATTGTCTGTATCTATCTGTCAGTCTGTCTGTATCTCTCTCTGTCTGTATCTATATATCAGTCTGTCTGTATCTATCTTTTTGTCTCAGCTTGTTTGTATCTATCTATCTATCTCAGTCTGTTCAAAAAAAGCAAACAATCCATTCCGCATTGTATGCTCAAAAAAATGAAAGTTCACATCCAGGAAAAAGATTAACAACATTTTTATTCTTAAAAATCCATATTAAAAATTGGCAAATACATTTATTAACCAATAAAACTTGAATTTAATAAATCTATCTTTTCACTTCCTGTGATCCGATTTTTTCCTCTAGTTTAACGTAAATGAATAAATTAGGCTTCAGTATATCTTTGACTGAGATGTAAATAATACTGATTTCTCAAATTTTCATCTCTACAAAAAACTTAATTGAGTCAGCTGTTAAGAAATTTGGCTTACTGAGTAGTGCAAAGCAATTTTTCTCTCCAGAATCTATCATACATGTCTAAAGCCTTTTGTAAGTTATTTCTCATTTTAAAAGCATTTTCAGAAAGCAGTTTGCATAGTTTATATTACGAAAATACACAAGCGACAAACAGACAAAAATCACATATTTTGGCCTGTCATTAGCTGTATTTGCACTGATATTTAGCTGACTGACTGCTGCTACATTTATGCTACACACACATAACTATGACATATATATATACTCAAAATTTTGTAAGGAACTTTATAACTTATTTCTTTCATTTACTCCTGTCATGAAAGTAAGGCTGATCAGTCCGACAAGGTCAAAATGGCAGCTGTTGTCCAAAACAACTAGGGTAAAAGATGGCTTGTTAATTTTAATGTCTCCAAAACAAAACTTTTTTCCATTAATCATCTGAGTGATCCCCCCTCCCTGCCTTCCATCAGTATGGCTGATGCTAACCTCCTGGAACGTGACTTGATGCACCTTTTCAGGCTAATGTTCTTAGATGACATGAAGTGGAAAGACTATATTAAATCCATTGCTAAGTCAGCTTCTAAGAAAGTTGGCTCACCGAGTTGTGCAAAGAAATATTTCTCTCCAGAATTTGTCATAAGTATCTAAAACTATCACTCGTCCATGCTTAAAATATTACTGCCACATATGGTCCAGTGCTCCTGCTATTTAGCTTGAGCTCCTTGATAAAATCCAAAGAAAAATCAGCAATATTATCGGTCTTGATCTGGCAGTTTAGATTCAGTCACTTTCCCACTGCTGTAAGGCTGCTTCTCTGTGCCTTTTCTATAAATACTTTCATGGTAATTGTTGGAGCTCTTTGCTACGGTACCTAGACTTTGTGAATTTAAGCACAGTACTGGACTGACGTTGAGATCTCATCAATTTACAGTTAAACTGGCTAGATGTAGCCATAAATTTTATGTTAACAGTTTCTTTTCTCGCACTTCTCACTTGTGGAATTCCCTTCCGGCTCCATGCTTTTCAGCTTTAACTTTAAATCTCAACTTTAATCTGGAAAAATTTAAATGCAATGTCAATCGCTATCTACTGTCCTTTTGATTAATTTTTTCTTTTCCTGCTCATTAGTAATGTGTCCGTTTCTAATTCTTTCACACCCAGTAACACCTTGTGTCTTAGTGACTTTACTGCCTTGCACGTAGTGAAACCAATTAATATATATCTTTTTTTATGCCAACAGGAAAGTCCTGTACTCAATAACCAGGTAAATTAGCTTTTGAGTTCAGCATATATTAGTGTTGACAGATAAGTAGATTTAGCTGGCTTTATAACCCCACAAATGTAGAGAAGTGTAGGGTTAAAAAAAAAGAAGTTACATTAGGCCTAAATTCCCACACTTGGTTTTCATAATGAAACAACCAGAGGTTATTTGTTGAGAAGCCACTCAGCATGATGTGATAAGTATGTGAATAAGTATATCGTGAATGAATAATGAAAGGAATGTCTGTTTCCTTCTTCCCTTGTGTTTTATGTTCTACATTTTTTGTAAAGTGGAACAAGTAATGGCCATCCTTAAAAATAAGTACAAGTCTTTTATGTGTGTGTGTGAGTAGACCTATACATAATTGTTGCTCCAAAAGTAATGCTTCTTTATTATGTTGGCCCACAACATCAGAGGTAAATCGGACAGTGGAGGTCGAACCTTTCCACCAATAATCCATAATTTATTTTGCCTCGTTGCAAGTAACATTCTGGCAAAATGGTATCTGACATGACAGTACATATGAAGGTGTATCATTGAATTCTACTATGAAAAGAGAAAAGATCACATCTACTTGTATTTATTAATGCTTAATGGAGACCAAACTGTGAATGTGAGGTCAGCAGTGGTGACAGTGATGTGTCTATGCAAGCTTTGTGTATAAGACAAGTTATGTTCTGGGCAGACCTGCACACCTGCCAATGAAGAAGACGCAGAGCTTTTTACAAATGCACAGACAATGGTGGTAACTATATAGAATAAAGTGTTTTGTGGCTCAAAAATTGGTCTATCTTTGTAGCTTTTGTAGTTTCTGCCAAAATAAATGAGGCATTACTTTTGGAGTATTCCTCTGTGCATGTGTGTGTATATATATGATAAAAATATAGCTTTTAGGTATGCTATATTTGTGGGTAAAAATGCTCAATATCAGGAATAGAGCATATATAAATATAAAAGAGAACATCCTGTTTCATACTTAAACACAATTATCATGGCTTGAATATTGTGTTCAAGCATGAAACAGGCTATTTCTGCTTGGTGTTGAACTCCATGTCCATTTTTATATTATTTAAATATAGTAATTTTCTAAGGTAATAGATTTATTTATCAATCTGACAGATTTTTTTTATTATTTTACTCATATTTGAGTAGATGCTCGATTTCAGATTTAACAACAGTTTCTCTGCTTGGAAAGAAACGGGTTTGAATCCTGCTGGAGAGCACATATTTTTCTTTAATGATATTTCTTGAATATTCAGGCTGGTAGACAAAAATAAATAAATATACAGTTTGATAAATAAATGGAGTGTCTACTCAAATATGGCTATGTGTGTCTGTCTAGTAAAGAGGAGTTCTAATATTTTCACTTTTCTGTGGTCAGTTGGTGTAGCGGGTCTATTAATCTGAGGTGGTTTTATATACATACTCTTTGTATTAGATAGATTCTTTAAGAATCTATTCAAAGAAGGATGGCAAGGTTTTTACTCAATCTTTTATGAAGCCTTAATAAAAGTAAACATGTTAGATTGATAAACGTTTTCTATGTTATCATCTTGTTGGAATCCAATCCATATTTGATCTTTAACTCTCGCTCTCTCTCATATATAATAGAAATTTTTGGAGATTTGAATAATTTCAGATAATAATTCAAGTCTAAAACAAGAATTCTCAATAGAATGCAGAAAGCACTGGACGGTCCATTTTCGGATTCATCAGCTGTGCGCATCCACTACCAAGAATTGAACCCAGACTACTACGATACAACACAAACGTCATACTACTGGATCGGCATATCTATACTTGAATGAGTATCCCCACTGGAATTAGAAGAAGCTGTACTATATTGAGTTTAGTTAGTTTCCTCTTTGACATGGAGGGTCGCTGGCCCAGTGGTAAGACACTTCTGCATTCTGTTGAGGATTCTTGTTCTAGACTTGATAAATTATTATGTGAAAATATATATATATATATATATATATATATATATATATACACATACATACATATATATATATATATATATATATATACACACATACATACATACACACTTACATTTATATACATAAAAATATCCTTTCTATATATATATATATATATATATATATATATATATATATATACATACATACATACATATATACATACATACATACATACACACACACACACACACACACACTTACATTTATATACATAAAAATATCCTTTCTATACATATACAAAATTAGAGGAAGTGGAGATTATAATTCAGGCAGATTTTTCAAGTACACAAATATATTATTTGTCAACAGGAGTGGCATTAAATTCATGTTAATTTCAGCAGGAAGCCAATCACAATTTCTTTTAAACATCTGACAACCATCATATCAATGGATATGCAGTGAAGCACTTAAAGCTGTTTATTGATATTCTTACAAAATCTTTGCACAGTTCTTTTTGTTTTGGTTGCTAATTCATGCATAGGCAAGCATATATTTTTCTTTATACACAGTATTCCTTATATTCAGTTCAACTCTTACATTGGTAACAACACCAACAACAGAAATGAATAGATATTTTAAAAATCCTGTGTCCAATCCATTTACACATCACTGTCCATCACAGAATTTTCAGATGAAGAACAAAGGTAATGACAAAAAACATGTTTGTAGATAACAAATATTTAATTAATAAACAAGAATCATGATCAATTTTAATAATAATGTTATGTCTATTCCTAACAAAAAAATAATTTTCTCTCCTTGTATTTATAAAACCATGGAAAATAAATAGACTCAAGTGAAAGAAATGGAACCAGAGTTGCAAAATTTTATACTAGATAGACTAAAAGATGAAAATTGAAAAATAAAAATAAGAGACAGAGTTAAATATAATTACAATACAGATAACAATGGCTAGGTGAAGCTCAAAGAGAAATACAGTGGTGTCAAGATCTTACTAGATACCTTGAAATATGAAGAGTATGGTTGAAAGGTTATGTGAGACTTTAAAATAGTGACCTTGCTGATGGGTCTCCAAGACAGCTTTACCAAGTTTTTGTCTTATTTTTGCTTTTGGTAGGGTAGGAAGGTTCAAGGGGATGAAGAGCTCTGGCTTTTCTTTTGACTCTCTTCATCTCTTCTATTTTTCTTTTGGTGGTTTCAAAGGATGTTGTTTTTTGTGGATGACTCTTCTCCAATTAGTTCTTTCTACAGCTTCCACCTCCCAATTGACTGATTTGATTTCTGTTCTCGGCAATAGTCTTTGAGAATGAAAATCTTGGCTGCAAATGGTTTGATTTGGCCCATGAGTCACCACTCCATGGCATCCACACTTCAGCTAACACCAACCACTGTGACAAACCAGGCCTTGACAAGCAGGTTCATAATATGACAGCGTGCATCAGGCTGTCGACTCTCGTTCTCGTATGTAGAATGTTGCCTTGACTGCCTACCTACCCAGTGACGGATCATGCTTTAGTCTGTTCCATTCCCTGAATCCTTACCACCATGGGTGACCCTACCAGGAGATAGAACTCCCGAGATTGCATTCAGGTTCCTAGAGACGTGAAAGCTCCTCCACTACAACACACTATAGTGTATATATAAATACATTTCTCTTTTTTAGAAGCTCAAAAAAATTTAACATTTTTTTTAAGTATATAAAATATTAGGTAAACAAAAACATTGAAAGCAAGACAAATTATGAAACAGTAGACAAATAGACAAACACAAATATCAGAAAATTTGTTAATTTTAGAAACAGAGAGCAGAAAAAAAAATGAAAATATATATTGGGGATTTAAGCCTAAAATACTCAGAGATCATAAAGTCATTATTTAACATAGAATAAAGTCATTTATACTCCCTTTTTTGACAAAAATAACATCTAAACTATCAAATGCTAAAAAATGAAAGGGAGTAGAAAATGCAAAGTTAATGAATATAACTTCAGGTAAGCAAAAACAAAGTCAAAATAAGACAAATGATCTTCAGGTAAGTTGTACAAAAACAAATAAATACTAATACAGAAAAACCCAGTAACTGTGGAAAAAAATTGAAAGAAATAATAAAAACAATACATATATGACTTCAAAGAATAATCATATAATAATAATAATCATATATAATAAATGAAATAAATAATAATTGCAAATTATATTAAATTATTACTTTAACAATATTTACATTTTTCAGTTAGAGTTAAAATCCATTAATTTTTTGGAACTCCATCAAAACACGCCATCTTTCTTTGAGTTCAGAACGCCTTTTTATATAACAGTCATATCACCAAATAATAACTATATGAACAAAATATAACAGAGAGAAAAAATTCCAAGCAGTTATTCTATAGAATCTATTTCTATTCTCCCAGATCAGTAATTAATTAAAAAAAGAAAAAAAGTCATTTGATTGGCAAAACAAACAAATACAAAATCTTTTGTATGAGCTCAAAGTACTCATTTCCCTCATAATCAGGTTGGCAAAAAAAAAAAAAAAACTTCATTGCTTTATAACAAGCCATACACTGAAGTGGTTTTGATTTTATTTTTATTTAATTACCTTTAATGATTATTATCAATCATATCTGACTCATTTTCAAAGGATGAGCAAACAACAAGACAACACTATTTAAAATACTGTGAAAACAAATTCATATTATAACCAAGAGTTATAAAAATTTAGAAAATAATTATTGCAACTTGTGAAAATAATCAAATATATAACAATGCTGTAATATTATTCAAATTTCTTAAGTGAAGCAGTGTCAATTATTATTAATTAATTATTAATTAGTATAATATTCATCAACAGTTATGCAATTATTTACATATGGACTGGCAATTCCACTTAGGATTACAAAATCATTGCTCCTCAGTTTCTTTCTTAGGTTCAGAGTGTAGTATCTGTGCAGTCTGTGAAAAGAATTACATACACAAAAATTAATGCATGACTTGTCTTTTTCTTAAATTTAATTTCAGTTGCTTTTAAATATTTACGTGTTTTATAAGCTCTATCACTTTGCTAGTAACTAATTTGATTTAATATTCATTTGGAATGTTTAATTTAGGGCCTGCACTAGCTTAATTCAATCTTGATTAAAAAGTATCAGGTCTGTTGCTATGGTAACAGCTAAAGTATGCGGAATGAAGCAGCTTGGCACAGATTGGCCATTTAATTAATTTTTTTTTAATGCTTTTAATAATAATACAAATCAATAAGACCTATCAAAATGCTACAATTTAATATATTTCAAGGCAAACAGAATTTTTGTCAAGAAAGTACTCAACAGAGAACTAGTGTGACAATAGCCAATAAATTAATAAAAATTCAATCAACTTATCTCTTGATTGACTTCCATGGAACACTGCTCATCAGGGTCAGAGGAACTGATAAATCAATATATATGTTTTTCATTGGATTTAGAAACAATTCTTATAGTTAAATTCTGAAATGGTGGGAACTTAACCATTTTATCAAAAAGATTATTGAAAACAATTTTTAAATTCTGAACCAAACCAAGAACAAATTTAAAAAAAAAAATTCTCATATTTAGTCAGATTTTGAGAAGTGAGTTAAGAACTTTTCAGCACCTCTTCTATATAAATATATATATGACTATCATCGTAAAAGCTTCATCAGTCTGTTTGTATATTTTTTTTTTATTTATTCAATTTAGTTATTTCTTATCTCAATTCTTCTTTCACAAGATTATGCTCTGCATTAGATTTGATTATGTAAGTCAATGTTTTCACAATTGGGAAAACTTTTAGGATATATTACAATTATAATAATGTTTCTTCAAAACTTTGTTGATGCTTGCATGTTCAGTCCACGGTGTCCTCGGCATCCTTCTGTGGAGCTGTGTTTCTGTTGCTTCAGGTCTCCTCTTCATCTTTGAGAGATCGAGTCTTTTCAACATCAGTTATTTGAGAGGACAGATATTCATGGCTCTTTAGTGCTCTTTTTCCTTTTCATTTTTTTTTAAATTTTCCATTTATCCTACTGAAAACACAGGCAATTCCAACAACAAAAACACAAAATTCTTAATCCTACTCTCCAATTTAAAAATTTGTAAACAAACTAGTTATCCCCAACACTAAGATTTTTACGACCACTTCCAAAACAATCAAAGATATGGTTAGGAAGAAAAACAGAAACCAGGATTTATGATGTAAAATGCCTGCAGTGTAGGAAGAGCTACATTGATGAAACAGAAATCTAAAATCCCCCATCCACAAATATAAGAGAGACCGATGTTGGGACAACCCTTTAAACTTGCTTGTATTACACAGAAACAAAATAGTCCATAACTTCAATTTTTATTATGTAGGAAATATTTGGGTTTTTGATAAATATTTTGCCATTTATAAACAAATGACAAACATTATTATATCACCAACAATTTTGTCCTTTCCTATTAACTCCACATTTTTTGTTCTATGATGAAAGGCTCTTGGGCTTTTAATCGATGAATAAAGAGTTATATATATATATATATTTTTTTTTTTTAATTATAAGGTGAAATTTGCTTGTTTTTATTAGAAATAGATTTTACTATGCAACTCAAAGGTTGTTCATCATACTGAAATAAATACAGGGTATGGTATAAATACCTTTCTCATAATTGTCACTAATGTCTTACCATTATGTGGGAGGTAATTCTGCTACACCCTGTATATATAATATTATTATAATAATCTATATTTATTTTTTAATTTTAGCTATATATTAAGATACTTATTAGAGCCCGGCAAAAAAAATCTGTAACAATTTAGATAGATCAAGTATTCGACCATCATAAAGACTTTTAATAAAATTGACAAAATTATTGTTTAAGGTTGAAAAACATTTGTCTTAATTAGTTTTTTTTTTTTTTTATTAATCGTCAAACCCAAATTCAAACAAAAAATTGTTTACAATCGTTATGAGTCTATCGATTGGTGAATAGAATTTTATTATAAACAATTGTCTTGTAAATGGAATTTTTAAGCATTCTGAATGTAAAATAAAAGAAAAAATGTGCAAGACAATTAGAAACACTACCTGCCAAAAAAAAAATTTTTTTTGTTGAAATCAGTTGAAAAATGTAGGTAGCCTTTCTCTGTAATCTTTTACAATTTATGATTTTTACTTATTGAATACAGTAAAAAAATTGCATATTTTGCTTGTGGTGATTCATAATTAGAATTCTGATTTGAATATATTTTCCACTCGTTGTTTCTAATACAAAAAATATTAACTTTATTTGGGTTTATTAATTTATTACAAAATTGTTTTTTTAATAATTATCATCTTTTCAAATATTGTTGTTTTTTCTCTATCAGATTTCTTATAGTGATAATTTTAAATTATTTTCTAATACTTTCTTTTAAATATTGAATTAATTTCAAATAGAACCAATGCCTTATTGATCTGCCTTGTAACAAATCATTGAAAATTTATTATAAAACTAGCCCTAAAGTAAGCCCAGGGATGTATCTTTAAAAGATAGATCAATTATCGACCATCATAAAGACTGAAAAATAAAATTGACAAAAGATTATTGTTTAAGGTTGACGGACACGCATGTCTTAATTTTTTTTTTTTTTTTTTTTTTTTTTTTGGTCAAACCCAAATTCAAACAAAAACATTGTTTTCAATATCGTTATGAGTCTATCGATTGAATGAATAGAATTTTATTATAAACAATTGTCTTGTAAATGGAATTTTAAAGCATTCTGAATGTAAAATAAAGAAAAAAAACTCAAAGACAATAAGAAATACTACCTGCCCCAAAAAAAAAAGTGGATGTTTGTTTTATCGGCTGAAAAAATATAAGAAATCCGATCCCATATATAAAGGAACACACACACACACAAACACTGGGTTTTTTTGGGTTTTTAACCTAAGTCACTCCACGGAATCGCTAAAACATAGAGCATAGTCTGATGAAAAAAAAGACGCCAAAGTTTATGAAAACAAAATTTTATCGTCAAAATGCTTATGTTTTTATGAAGAGGATAGACTAAATTTTTTTTAATTATTTTTTTTAAAAAAAATTTCCATCTTTTTAGAATATTCTAAATTTTGATTTAAAAACCTTGTTTCTCTTTTGTCGCAACAAGGGTAGTAAATAACATAGATAATTTTTAGCGCGTTTTTTGTATTTACACACATTAATTTGGAAAATCTTGCAAAAATAAAAATAATTGTCAGATGTTAATGAAACTTTCAGAAACTATTCACAGATGATCGAAATTATTATAAATTTTTTTTTTTTTTAAAAGTCATGGCAGAAATATTTTTTTTATATTTATTAACACCCCCATAACTAATTTTATGAAAAACTCTAGAAATTTGAGAGACCATCGGTTTTAGTGATTACAATAGTTAAAAGCACAAGGCTTTGAAGAATGCAAATCATGTTTTTTTTTTTTTTTTTTTTTTTACCAACGTACCTGAAAATCAGCTGTGAATTGTAACATACAAAACTCAATAAAACAAATATATTATTTAGTTTCAAATGCTTTTATTTGTTTTAATTTGTTTTTATGAATATGGACAATATTTTCTGAAAGCAAAAAAATTTTTTCAATGAAAATTGAATTTTTAATACAATTATTTCTTATTTCTTTAATTTTAAAAAAGATTTTTAAAAAAATTTTTAAATTGAATTTTTTAAAATATTTTAACATTAGTTAAAAAGCAACATCAACCTTTCAAAAATGTCCGTGTGAGATTGTCATTGTCTAGCGCTTTGAAAATTGTATAATTTGGACCAATCAGATTAGCCATGGTAATTAAGAAATGTAATTTTTGTGTTTATAGTCGGACAGTAATTATCAAGTACGGAAGACCAACCAGAATACAATTTAGTTGCATTATTTGAGTTCAGCATTGTTCTCCGCTGTTAAGCCCTTTACTTTTGCGAAACACGTATGGAGAAGTTAATTTGAGTTTTCAATTTCAACTGAGAAGGGTACCTACAAGTAACAGTATCATCTTATGAAATTTAACTACTGCTAAACTTTAATTTATATGATCTTATTTTTATATTAATCTCAGTTATGACATTTTTCCATAAATGAAATATCAAAATTAATAATAAAATGAATGGAAATACAAATAACACAGTAAAATGTAATAAATGTACATAAAATTATAGTATTTTATGTACACTTCTGATAAAATTTCATAAGAAAGGTACCTAAAATTAATTAGATACCTTTTTCTTATGAAATTTAATCTCACTATTAACAGTCTTATTTTTTTTTCTTTATATTTTCCATAAAGCATCGTAAACGTAAAAATGAAAGCTAAGTACAAAAAAAAAAAAAAAAAAAAAAAAAAAAATTAGAGCGCTGAAAGTTTTCCTTAAAAGTAACAAGGTAAATAATTTGTTCACTTAAATAATTTCACTTCATTCCATCCGTAGAAAGAATTCTCCTCCCATAAGTTATCTAAACGTCATGAATGTGCCTTTCGTCAATCGTCAAGCGACGCGAAAAGTTATGACCTGCTTTGTTTTATTGTCAAATTACATTTTTTCGGCGCAGAAGCTAAGTTAAGCTTGGTTCAAAATATTTTAAATAAACAGTATAATTTCTGTTTTTATTAAAATCAGTTTTGAAAAAATGATAATTGATTTTTAAAAGAATATCAAAGTAAGATTTTAATCTTTTTATCAAATCGAAAAAATGATTGAAAATGATTGATTATCTGTCCTTTTTTTTTTTTTTTTGAAAAAAAAAAAAAATATTTTTAACGAAAATTTCAGACGTGCTAGGAACGATTAAAAAATGTAAAAAATACCCCCAAAAATACTTTGATCTTTCCTCTTTAATAATAATATGAACATTAGACGATAAAATTTTGTTTTCGTCAAGTTTGGCTTTTTTTTTCATCATGCTATGCTCTTTTGTTTACATTTTCGTGGGTGAGTTGTCCCCTTTCATTCTCACGATGTGTCTTAATCGTGTTTTCAAATTGATTTTCTTAAAAACAACTGTGTTTTTCCCATTTTCGGCCCCGTTAGAACCACCACAAGGTAATTTTATGTAGTCCTGTGAAGTTTTGTTGAAATCGGCTAAAAAAATGTAGGAAATTCAATCCAACATATAAACGTTACAGACACACACACACACAATCCTGCGTTTTTATAATAAGTAAGATATATATATATTTATAAAATATATATATATATAAAGATATAATATCAAAATAAAAAAATAGATAAAGTTATTAAAAGATGATGTATCATAAGGCTGGAAGGGGCAAACATCACAAACAATCAAAAATGAAAATTGAAGACATTTATAAGAACAAGGACAAAACTGGCTTCTAGAATGTTACAAAGAAGAAATTTGAGAAAAATTAGAAGAATAATAAGCAAAAACATGAAGAAATGCAGAGAAAAGATTCAGAATATTGCAAGCAGCTAAATTACATTTTATTAATTAAACATTACAACATGAAATGTGCAAATTAGGTGAAAAAGTAGATGAAAAATAATTTCACCAAATTAAGTTTTAGTAATGAATATAGAACTACATTGGCTAAACCTGATGGTTGTGATATAGGTGGGGACTTTCAGAGAAATATTATATATAAATATATTTAATTTTTGTTTACAATGGGAGGGAAGGTGTAATGTTTTATAATGTAAAATATAGATTTTAAAATTATTTCTTTTTTAAAATGTTTTATATATTTTAAAAATTAGGGAGTAAAATTATAGATTTCTTAAAATGTTTGGAGCTAGTAAAGTTATAGGCAGTAAAATTATAGATTTCTTAAAATGTTTGGGGCTAGTAAAGTTATAGGCAGTAAAATTATAGATTTCTTAAAATTTGATGCTAGTCTCAAGTTAATTGCCAAGGATTATTTTAAGTTCTTAGAAAAGACATTTTGGAGTTGACTGAATGATTCAGTTTCTATGGCTTATCAAACTCTTGCAGGATTTAAAGATAAAAATTATTTTTATCTTTAAAAAGTTTTTTTTTTTTTGGTTTTAGTGATACAAGTTTTACTAATTAACCTAAAGCTGGAGGAGAAAAGGTGGATACATATCTTTCTCAAGGATACTTGTACCTAAGTGAACCTAATGAACCAGATTGGAATTGGAACTTAGCTCTTTAATTAACAGTCTTACTAATTAACCCTATAGCTGGGGGAGAAGAAGTGGATTTGCCTTTATCCCAAAGGTTTTTGTGCATAATATATAATAAAAACCCAAATTTATGATTGAAAAAAATATTTTTTATTGATATTTGTAAGGTTATCCATTACACCACCTGCACATCCAATAATATTATTTTTAACCATTTTTGGTCTATTCATCTTTGGTTCTGACCAGGCTTTAACACTGCTTAACATTTGGTGATTGTATGGGTAATGAATATTTTTGGTTGTGATATAGATTAAGCCCCTATTTATAGATTAAAGATGAGGATTTCAGTGTAATTTTGTGATGTTTTTTGTTGAATAGAGATGAAAAGGAAATATTTTGAAACAATTTTTGTAGTGATGTCACTGATTTTTTTAAAACAACTCAAAGAAAATTAATTTTAAAAACCAGAAATCAGAAAGAGCAAGAATTTGTTGCCAGTTATATTACTGTAGGTCCACTTCACACATTCATAATTATGCTCACAGATGGAAAGAAGAGTCTGATTCATATCTTTCCTTTTGTTCAACGAAGTAAGTAAATTGAATAAAACCCAAAAGGAATTGGAACATGGTTTTGGATTAAGGAAATTTAATTCTGAACCATTATCCATTACACCACCCAAACATCCAATCTTACAGTTTACTAATATTTTTAAGTTAGTCAAATTAATTTTAATACTTACCAGGCTTGATGTTGCAATAACCAGTGATCATAACAAGAACCAGTGTTAAATTTTTGAATTAATTTTTTTTATAAAAAAAGAAGGAATTAAAAAGTAGATTGATGAAAAAACAAAATTCCACAAAAATGTCTTAAAAAAAAAATTTTGAAGACACCAAATTGATAAAATGGAACCCCTAGCCTTTCAAGATATTAATCCAATAGAAAAATTGTTATCCATGATTAAAAAAGAATGGAAAACAGTATTCAAGCAAAGAAGTTATCTAGCAAGAAATAAAAAACTTCCACAAATAAAGTAAAAATTTAAGCAGTAGACAAAATGGAATAAAGGATTGTAGAATGTGAAGCCCATATTAACATGCAAAAGAATAATTTGTTTTGGTATACTGAATATTGAATTAATTAAATCTATGTTTCTATAGCCTACATCTTTGGGATTCATTTATAAATAAAAATGTCTGTTGCACTCTGTTTGCATAATAAAACCTGACAATTTTAAAAAATGAGAACAATAATATTTAACAATAGCAAAGTGGATAAAGGCGTTAAATCCAGTGATAGAAAATAAAAATCTTGATTTTAATACCTGGTTAATAATGGAGAACTTGGAGAATTAATTAACATTCGAGAATAATATAACTGACATCCATTAGACATTAATACATAATAATTAGAACAGTTTATCCCAGTGAGCTAAATAAAGGGTTCAGTTAAATTCCAATTTTATATGAAGAAGTCTGGAGCATATAATGGCAAAAACATGATAAATATGGCAATAAAGATGAAGACAATAGTCTGAATAATGTGAATAGTGAAGAATATAAAAGTTGAAAATCACAAATTTGAATTAAATATATAAATATATCCCCTAAAATTTTAAAAATTCTAGTGAAAGTTTAACATAAAAAATTTTATTACAAAAAATATTGAATGGTATAATAAAATCTGATATATGATTCAAAATCATTTATATGGCCTTTGGGGGTGATTATTTTCAACCTTAAATTTGCAATGTCAGCAAGTTTATTTACCTACATTATCGCTTTTATCAATGTGGAAAATTCAATCAATGTTATTATTAGTCCCACCAATTCAGACCTTTACATCTAGGACATATCATGCCACGTACACAGGATAAAATCATCCTCATTCCCTTCATCTTCCATTGGTAAGGAGGAAGTTCCATCTAGACAACTGTAGATTGAACAAAATGAGCCCAGTCCAGCACAGGTCAATTCTGTTGAAAACTTCATTTGCCTGCTCATTTGTGTGGCTCACCTTTTGTTCAGGTTTTTTGGCTATGCAATGGAAAAAATATCTGATAGTTTTAATAAAAAAAGACCATCACATGCACTTTACCTAAATTGCAAATGGCAAATTTTGACTGGGCAGGCAAAAAAATGTGTTCTAAATTACATGCTAGGTTAGAATTTTTTAGTCTGGTTCACCACGACGAATTCTAACGTGCAATAATAAAAAAAGGTCACTTTCAGGAAGATTGTTATTTCTAGGGTATTTGAGAAAAATGAATATCTTCAAACTCACAAGACAGAATCGCCATGACGGACTATAACAAACAATAACTGATACAAGGCAAAATAGATACCATTGATATGCCTGGGATTTGGTCTTATCAATTCACAGCCAGCAATGATAATGAAAGAAATGACATACAGTCTGTTGTTAACTGGGGCATGGAACCGGCTTTTAATTTTAAAAACCACCAAAACAATATTAACATTTTCAGTTCTAAGGTCAATTGTTATCTATCCTACATATCCTCATCCTTATTCATAACTAATGACAATCTCAATAAATAACCCTTTAGCTTCAGTGGCTCTTGGGTGAACATTTAGTAAAAAACAAAATGTTTAAATAGACATAATAGATATGCAAAGATATTACAAAGACAAAACGAATATATAGAAGTGCTCTTCCATAACGACAAAACTATATAAAAAATAGAAGAACCTGGAATATTTTGATCTGAAATAGATTCATTCAATTTCCAAGATGAAAAGAAAGAAAATAGCATGACCAGATGGAATTGTTGTTGAGATAATATCAATCTTAGATGATTCATCTTCATCTCGCGGCCTCGGCCGAGATTGAACTCACCAATACTTTGATTGGTGTAGTTCATAACCTTGTCAAATAGCTGAATTCTTGATGCTTCGCTAGGGCTATCAAGGGTGTTTTTATCGTGACACCAACACTAAATGGATTGCCAACCAAAGCTCAGAGAAACTCCATTCACCCTCCTCTAAGAGCAGGTTTGAATTCAGAGTTTTCCTTCTCCTAGACCAATTGCCATCCATGGCTATAGAACCCAGTCTGTCCTGCTATTTACCCATAGATGGAGGGAGAAGAAAGAGGATTCACACCTTTCCCAAGGGTGTTAGCACATAAGTGAATTCGACTGGAATTCGAACTCGGCTCTCCGATTCCTCAATCCAAGCCGCTATCCATTACTCCACCGTGCCTCCTTAGATGATTTGGGGACTGAAAAGATTACTGAAAGGTAAATGATAACAGTAAAATACCAAAAAACCTCAGGAAATTTATCAGATCATTGCAAAAGTTTGTTCCAGATTTTCATTGTTAATATAAAATGACTGCAACTTAATGTTAGTGTTTGTTTTGGTGCCAATTTCTGGTGTGTTCTAGATTGAAATCTTTCATCATTATGTTGTTGAATGTTGATATTTTGTCCACAAATGAATGCCTTAAAAATGGAGAATGAAAAGTTGCACTTATGCCATATTATGCTCAATTTCAGAAAGGAGTAAGCATCGGAACTGTGACAAAAAAACATTCTATTAGTTTACTTAGATCTTGCTTCAGCTCTTTGGAGGGTCAAAAGTGGTCTGGCATATTTCATCCAGGTGATTTTAACCTAAGCAATCAACCATGTTCCAGGTGACCTCACGATGTTGATGAAGATGCTCTGCTTGCCAGCATGAAGAAAAAAAATGAAGATTATGATAGAAGAGATTGCTAAGAGTTTGAAAATTGGTATCTCAACTGCCTTTTGCTATTTGAAGAGACTTGAGCTTAAGTAAAATCTCCAATTTTGGCAAATCGAAAAGATGTTATTTTCTACCACATCATCACAAAGCCACATGTTACAAAACAGACCTCTCAGAAGCTTAGAGTTAAAATGGAATCCCACCCTCCAGCACCCACTATATTCTCCTGACTTGTCTCCTTTGGATTTTCATTTGTTTCAATTTCTACAGTACAATTTAAATGATGAAAAAATTAACTCTGTACAGTCAGTTGAAAACTACCTCACAACCTTCTAGAACGATGGGAGACAGTTGTTAAAAACAATGAAGGCTATGTACTTGACTAATAAATGTTTTTTTTTTTTGTGAGTATGTCAAATTTTGTTTTTAATTTTCTAATCAGGTACAAACTTTTGCAATGATCTAATATCTTCATTGCATTGCTAAAGAAGCTAGATTCAAACAATTGGCATATCAAGGGTATGACGATAAACTGCATCCACGTCCTGTCTATGACGATAAACTGCATCCAACAGCAAGGCCTCTGATCAGGAGATTTTGAGGAGCATGGAACCACCTCTTGTTCCCAGGTGTTCATCCCGACCCGGGGTGCTAGCACCTGTGAGTGTCCCAGCTATGGGCAAATAGTTAACACCAATCTGAGGTCAAAACACTATTAAAGTGTAAAAATAGTTTTTAATACCAGCAATACATTTTTGTAAAAAATTATTACCAGCAATACTTTTTTTTGAACAAAAACGTTACCAGCAATAAAAATCTTGTCAGCATTAAATAACCCAATGAGGCTGATATGCCATAAAACAAACCAAACCAAACAATTGGCTTAATGAGATATAGCTGAAGTGATTATTAGGATTCCAATAAACAGACCCCAGCTGAATTAGATGAGAAATAAGGCAAAAACAGTATGGATTTGTTCAAGACACTGAAACAAGAAATGCTATCAAAATATACAATATAAATACAAAAAGGCCTATATAATGGCATCCCAAATTTCCAGGAACTAGTTCTATAAAGGCAGGTAATCTTTAGGAACCTATTCTTATTTTCCTTTCAATGTGGGAATGAAAACGAATGACTTTATATAGTAACAAAAACAATTAAACTATTTTGATAATGTAATAGAAAACATTTATTAAGATATTTTGAGATTAAAATTCTATTGTCATATATTTTTTGTTCAGCAGTATGATGCTTTTTGATTTTAATGTCGTCAGATGTGTTATGGATACTTAGCCACATTTGAAGTGAATCACTGCAGTCCCAAAGATCCAATGGAAGACTTATCAAAGAAGATTTGCCACCTATTTACCAAGATGATCTCTTTTGTCAGAATAAATTATGTTCATCACAGAAAACCTTCTTTCAGCCTCCACAAAACTTACAGCAATGGTATTAATTGTATTTTTAGCTATTATATATTGGCTATTAATATATAAGATTATTTTTGGATAATCCAACAACTGGTTTGCTAAGCTTTTATAATTTTAAGAAATGGTTCGTGCAAACAGGTAGGATGCCATACTTGTCTATATGTATGTTGTATAGATTATACAAAAGCATTTGATAAGGTATGACACAAAGATCTACTTGAAAAGCTTGATTTACATATGAAAGATATTACAGTAATTCATAACTTCTACTGGTACCAAACAACCTGCATGCAGTCAGAGGAACAAATTCAGTGAATAAACAAAAATAGAAAAATGAATAAGACAAGGATGCATTTTTTTTCCCAGAATTATTTAACCTATAAAGTAAAATAATCCTAAGAAAACTCACAGATCTACTAGGATTTATTATGGGCAGACATAATTGTAAGAGCATAAGATACGCAGATGACACTGCGTTGATGGCATGCTAAGAACAGAAAATTAAGGAACATTTTAAGAACATAATAAAGAAAGCAAGATGTAAGGATTAAGCATTAACTATAATGAGACAGAATGTATAGTTGTCAGTCAAAGAGACAGTCCAAGATGTCCAAGATATGACCTTGTAGTGATATGTAAATGATTGCTTAATTAGCATAGCCAAGGCATAGTCTATATAAAAACCCAAACAGTAAGGATAGAGCAGCTCTCGGTATGTGAGATAAATGACTACTGCTCGATTGATAAAATACAGAGGAAATCTCAGTTCATAACAAAGCTAGATATTAGGGATGTTGAAATCAAGCAGATACAGAAATTTAACTATCTGAGTGTGGTGTAGTAAAAGAAACTGTGATACAATAATCAGAATAACAAAATATGTCTTCCAGAAACTAAACAATCTATCAAGATATAGGAAAATATATTAGAAACAAAAAAAAAAAAAAAAAAAGAAGCAAATGCAAATAGCTAATTTTCTATATGGCAGCCAAGGCTGGACAAGTCTCACAGATGAAGAGACTTGAAGCAATAGAGATGTTTCTCTATCAAGATGAACATTGAACATATGATCAACAAAGGAGAAGGAAAATACAAACTAAAAGGACATTTATAATAATTACAATCAAGAAGAAACAGTTGAAATTTTTGGGATACATAATGGGAAAAGAGGCCCTAGAGAATTTGACCTTCACAGGTCATTTTGAAGGTAAGAGAAGCAGGGGAGGGGTGGAATAGTGAGTAACCTACCTAATGGTTTTATGTAAATGAAAAAAGGACAAATAGGGTAAAGCAGGAAAATTAAAGAAGGATTTTGTTGAGAGTCATGATCACCTATGATGTCCTGAAATGAGTTTGTGCATTGTCGCAGGTGTTGCCATAAATGTATTTCAGATATGCTAATATTTTGTGTTTCTCCCACCTGTTAACCAATGAAAAAATTGTTCCGTCAATAAAAGCATTTGGTTTTCTTGAATTGGGGAAAAAAAAAACAAATTTGTTTATTTTGCTATCTCATCCATCGGCTGGTGTGTTGGATTTCTGACTGTTTATGTGTATTAGGATTTGTGACCTATCACCTGCAAATTGAGATTTTGACATTTTTTTCTGCCCCTGGATCATTGAGCTTGGACTTGCAATTTGTTTACTTCATTGTGGAAGCAATCTGCCACATCAATTTTTGAACACACATAAAAGAAGATAGTGTAAACACAAATGCCTCAATAAGCAAACATTCAGAAATACATTTCTTCAATCTTACAGACTTCTTTAAGACAGTTATTCTACAGAAAAATATATTTGATGGGCAACCAATAAAATTTTTGGGACTATTTTTTTATACACCATATGGCAAAAGTTTGGGGCCATCCACTGGATTTTGTAGAATTGCCCAAAAACTGCAGGTTGTATATCTTTTTTAAAACTAATTTACTAGTTCATGTAAGGCTACTTTTTCTGAAGGGCTTTAAACATATATTCAATAATAATGAAATTAAACCATCAGTGCAGAAAGATTCCTTAAATTTTTAGCACTTTTTGCTTAATCTACCTTGCTGACTAATGGTAAATTTAGTGCTTGTGCATTTTTAAATTTAGATAACACTCTCTCCATGTACTAATAAGTGAAATAGTTTCAGCATCAGATCTTAGGAGTTAATTAAATGAGAAAAGGCATGAAAACTTACTAATTATTAAATCCAGTGGTTCGCCTAAACCTTTTGGCCTATAGTGTAGATTTAGTATATTTTTCAAGAACAGGAATGTTACTACCTTTATATATAGATATATATATATATATAAGATATATTTAGGCAGCAAGTATCTATCGAAAAAGATTTGATTAAAAAGAACTGACATGGCCTGTCTGTTTAATTTTATTGTATTTTTCCAATTTTCAAATAAGGTGTTGAGTATTGTGCTCCAAATTGTAGATAAACTATCCAATGTTCATGTTGTGTTGTTTTTTATTTAAGTACTTTTCATCATCTAAGTCATTTTCGAGAAGTAAGGTGGTGTCTGTGTGGTATGCAGAATTTATTTGTCTATATCCTGGTACTCTTTGGAAAGCTGAAAGTTTGAAATAGTTTACAGTGGTATCATGTGTAAAACTTATTGGGAATGAATACCAGGATGTAGACAAAGGAATTCTGCCTACCAGACAGACAATACATTGATTCTTGAAAATGACTGAGACAATCATTTAATAAATTTAAATTAAAAGAAATATTTATGAGTAACAAAAAACACTTGTCTACTCAGATCTTTAGTGAAAATCTATGCAGATAATACGATAGTGTATAAGTACACCTCCAAAAATTTTGATGACCACCACCTGGCCTCTTATCTGATCCAGCAGCTCAATGGGAATTGGCTTAACATTCAACCAAATTTCAATACATTCAAAACTATTAATGTGCCATTGTTACCAACCAGACTTTGAACTTTCACCCATCATTAATTGCTTTTCTCTCTTACTTTGAACAGCTACAAAGACTCAAGCTCACTCCAAACCAAGTGGAATTCATATATATGATCCATGACTAAAGATGCTGGAAAAATGATCAGTTCCTTTCAACACCCCAGTAAGTACATGATTTCCCTTGCTACACTATCTTTACAAGAGCCAGATCAGACCAAAAATGAAGTATTGCTGTTATATTTGGTCTTGAGCTGCCCAGTCCTCATTTACTAATCTTGATAGAGTTCAAAAGTGTCTACATGGTTTTGTATGTAATGAATTATTTTCCACAGACTAAATATTGCAAACCTCTCACTACTCTATTACTATTTTCATGGCAAATGTTTGAATTCCACCAGTTCTGAACTTCACAGCTAAGGCCTGCCATGCCACATAGACAGGGATGAATCATCTTCATTCCTTTTGTATTCCATTAATAAGAAAGAAGTTCCACTCAGACAGCTTATTCCAAGAACCGCTACTTTGTGGAACAGATTCACAAGAGAATGTTTTCCCAATCACTACCATCTTAACTTCTTCGAGTCTAGGGGTTAACTGTTATCTTTCCTACATATCCTCATAAACTGCACTTCTTACCTCCTGCTCCACTTACGCACGACAACATTAATCAGTAACTCTCTACCTTGAGTGGCTATTGGGCCTTGTATTGAGCGAACATTAGTTAAAAAAACAAAACAAAAAAACAAACTGACTTTTATTGAAACACATCTGTGGCAAACTATTACTCACCACACAAATTGGTGGACAGGGATAAAACTAAAAGTCATTGGGTCACTTTCCATCATTAAAAATTAAGATGAAAAAGCTTAGGTTAATAAAATTATTTAATATTCATTTTGATTTTTGAAGTTATGATGTGAAATTATCCACAGTTGTAAAAAACATAAAAAATCCGAAAAGGAATTTGAACATAAATTAAATAATAATCAATTATACAATGAAAAAACATCATAAACTATCAATTAATTAAAAAAAAAAAAATGTTAAGTTATTTTTAACTAATTTTTAAAGTTGAGTTTTTTTTCTGTTTTTATTTTTATATTTGCTTTGTTATATATTCCCTGGAGAGACAGGGGTGGCGCATGATTCCTTTTAGTTTTTTTTTTTTTTTTTTTAATCTTTCGAGGCCTTTTATCCTTTTAAGTCTCTAACTAAATAATAAAATGATGCAACAATGGGATTTTGTCTAAAAACAAATCAAAACGAAAAAAAAAAAAAATAGATGACCTTGTGAATCTGGCAATTTTGGCTTTTTGTGGTTCGAAGTTTAAACCAGAAGGTTAAAGCAATGCAAAGGGGACGTCCATCTCCCGGTTTCAGTTTTTGGTGAGATTTATTCATTATTTAAAAAAATAAAATGTGTGGATAAAAAAACAGATACTTTTTTATTCACCGGAACAAAGAACTATCAAATTTTTTTTTAAATAAAGAAGCGGTAAAAAAAAGTAACCAAAATTGAAAATAGTCTGTCAGGATTTTCGTCTTTTACATTTTTGCTTGATCGTTAGTGTAGTAACTAAAAATGCATTTATTTAACTAATAAATAGTAGTTGGATTTTTTTTCATATCTTAAAAATGGAAAGAATCACTAGTAAAAAAAGGAAAGCGAAGTAACATTCACTCACAGACAGGTGGAGAAGATGAACGTTAAAAAAAAACAAAAACAAAACAACAACAAAAAACTGATTTATTTGTCGACTATTGATGAATAGGATGCTCGAGTTGAGTAAAATTTTAAAAAGTAAAAATAATTTACTACTCACAATTCATTTATAATAGAAATAAATAATGAGCATAAATTTACTACAGACAATTCTTAAATTAAAAAGAAAAACACTGTTGCGAAGTTCGAGAAACGTTAAAAAGGTGTTCACGTATAAAGCTAGATTTGTTTAAATAAATAATAGATTTGTGTTAACAAAGAGGAGGAGTAGTTTTTAAAAGTATGAATGTAGTTTTATATAAGTATTTCACTCACAGGTGACTTTATGAATGAACGAGTATCTCGTTGCTATTGACAACGTACCGCCTTCTTACTACGAGTGCGACGACAAGGACAACTTGCACTTAAATATAAAACTAATAACAACAAAACTAACAATTGTATAATGCCTTAATATAAAATTGAAAAATGATTTTAAATATTTACAATACGATCGCCGATAATGAATCAATAGTGTAAAGAAAGGCTTTTAAATTTTATTTAATAAAGAAAATAAGAGACGTGAGATTTCCTATCAAACCTTGAACATGCCTAGGTCATATAAGAAAACACTTGACATTTTGTAATAAGTTTTTTTTTCGTCGAAAAAGAAACAAAAATCACAAAGAAAACGAATAAGATTACAAATTCTTAGTTATATTATAAAAAAAAAATTATTATAAAAGATAAAATGAAGGAGTTTTTATGAATGTGTTTTAAATTTTAGAGGAAACACTTGTTGTTCAGCAGTTTAAAAAATATCTTGGATGTGTAAAGTGTTAGAGATGCTGTGGGCAGGAGGCAAAAAACTGTGCCATGTAATCCCCTTTTTTTTCCAATAATTTTTATCAAACCATTTCCCCTCGGGTCATTTTCATTGATTTAAATTAAACAAGCACATTTTTTCTCAAACTTGAAAAAGAAAAAAAAAAACAAATTGATATGGTTTTATTTTAGGATCACACTAAGACAGATGTGATTGTTATGATAAATATTAAAAACTGGCATCGAAGTGTCCAAAATTTAATCTAAATACAACTTATTACTAAATTGCGATTCAATGATAATAATAACACATTTGTTGACTCTTGAGTAAAATAGGGGGAAAAAAAGTGACCCGTAATGAGGAATCGTCCCTCCAATTAGTGATGTTCAAGAAGAAGTTATATTAATCACGTAGGCAAGTCCACCTCTCTCGACGACGAAAGAAAACATCAACAACAATTAGGGCAGATGGTGGGAGTGACTGTCGTAGCACACACAACCCCACCGGATAGTTTTATTTGGACCACATCTCGACATTCGACTATAAGGAGAAAATAACATTGGCCACTTACCTACAAGCAGTTGACATTCCACATGGGGGAAGCGGACGAAAAAAATTGCCTTGCTGACGGAAGTGACGTCATCAGTGTAGAGCGTGAATTAAAATAAAACAGATTTATCGCTAATAAACAAAGTAAAATAAACACAAGAAACTAAATAACAGAATTATTTCTTTTATTCTAAGAAAATATGCAAGGAATGTGATGCCCCGCAATTTAATTAGTATTTTTTTCTCTATCGAGCTTGACTCAGAATTACTGTGCTATGCTGATAGTTGCGTGTACTCCCGCTAACAAGCGGTAAATCTTGAGTGTAAAAAATAAACACCGTACTTTTTGATTGTAGACCAAAAATATACAATGATTAGACTTTTATTGCGAATTAATGCCAATTTTTATTGCAAATAGTCGTTCTCTAACGTTTGAATATTATTTATTTGGAAATAAATCAAGATCTTATTGAACAGCTGAAACGTAAGGGAGGAGTGACTATTTACAGATTAGCTTATGAATGAAGAGCGAAATTACTTCCTTCAAAGGTAATTTTAACTTGAACCCAGGGTAAGTTTTTTTTTTCTTTTTCGCTCGATGTGATTTTTCTCTTACTAAATATTAATATATTTTTAAATTAGCATTCTTCGGTTAAGGAACAGATTCAGTAAAAAATGCTAGAAATATTCTTATCTTTCAGTTTAAATGAAGGAAAAACTTTTCAACAATTCTTTGACCCAAAGAAAAACTTTAAATAAAACGTGAAAAGTTTTTTTTAGTCCTTGATGAGAAGACTGCAATTATAAAAATGATGTTTTTAATGCTTTCTCCTCCATAATTCCAAAAAGTTATTTCTTAGTCTTACATTCTAATAGTGATGAAGAAAAATGCTTTGATTAATTGAACTTATTATGAAAAACTTTTTTCTCGTGCAAAAAAGTTATTGTGTAGTAACTTAAAGTAAATTCATGTTGTTTACGTCGTCGTGAAGTTCAGAGAATTATAAAATAATAGCTTAGCAATTAAAAAGTAAGATAGTTGTCTTTTAAAGAAAAAAAGATTTGTAAAATAAATAATAATAAAGCTAATGAAATGTAACGAAATCATTTTTAGGTTCAGTAACACGAACACCTGTTGTTTTTTTATGATACGTCAAAGAAAGATCGAAGTATTTTTAAATCAACGATGGACAAACGTAAACTAAAAGAATTTTAAACCTCGAGTTAGACAGCATAATTGTTAAAATTTAAAAACTAGAATTTTTACTATGAGTAATTTTGTTGTATATGAATTGGAAGCTTTCAAATATTTTTAATTTAAATTTCAGATACTAAGCAATATATAACCTAAATTTATTGACCTGTTTGTTCCTAAATTGGGTGTCCTCAAAGAGAAAAAGGACAGCGACCTACCATATAGTTTTTTTAGGCGACTACCTTCGTTTTACTTTTTTTTTTTTTTTTTTTAAAGTTTCAGTTGTAATAATTACAACACAATTACCGGCTAGAGATCATCCGAAAAAAGCCTGAACTAGTGAACTTAGAACATAAACTTCAATTAAACAGCTGATATTATTAACTTTTAAATAAGGTATTGAAAAATATCCTTTAGGTTACTTTACTTACAGAAAGCACTTGTTTTATTTTGTGTTTGTTGATGGATAAAACATCTCTAGTCTTGTTAAAGAAAAGAACAGATTTTGTAGAGATTTTTTGTACGATTCGGCACATTGTCGAATAGTAGGTGGGTAAATTAGACTTGATTTCATTTTTAACACGATTTAAAAAAATAAAAACACTGAACTTATTCAAGTGGTGTGGTGATTAAGAAAAGCGATTGAAATAGTCAATTCAATAAATGAAATTTAAAAAATTACTCTCATGCTAATTTTTTTAGACCTCATAACACTAAGTTCAATCAATATCTTATTCAATTCTTAATAAAAACAATCCTTGGCTGAAGTTTAAGTGATAACGTTTCTTTGTTTTCTTTTCAAATGTTTTTTTTTCTTCATTTAACCGTTAACGCATTCATTGCTTATTTAATGGACTTTTTTCTATTAATTTTCTAATAGGCTGATTTTCCCTCATGCTGAAAAAGAAGTAGGGAAAAAAACAGAACTGGGAACGAGAAAAAAAGGAAACATAAAGAAGAATTTAAAGACGATGATTATGAATATCGTAGTGCTTCTTTAAAAGGAAATAGAAACATTTAAAAAAAATGTTTTCTTCTTTCTGAAAGCCGGAAGCCTTAAAGAGGAAAAGAAAAGGCGGCTTTCTTTCTTATTATTTTCCGTCGTTCGTCTAAGAGTTGAGGTTGTGTCTGTGACAGACCAAACCCAGGAAGAGAGAAAAAGACCCACCCTCCTGGGCAGGAACTACCACCCTCTGTGATTAGTCTCTCTTTGTTTGCACAACTCGCCTGCTACCAGCAGTTGTGGTGCCGGTGAGAAAAAGAGACGGGTATCAAGAAAGGCTCCATTTCCCTAACCAACCTTTTTCATTTGAATGGTGTGGAACAATTCACGATTCTTCAACTGACCACACGGAGTACCCTCGTCCCTCAACAATGAAACTCAATCCATTTTGTTTCATCACTCCGTTTATCATTTGGGGTGAGTATTTATTTTATCTTTTCATTTTCAGTTGTCTTATATTTTTATTATTTTCTAAATGAATAAAAGAAAAAAAACTTTTTACAAATGTGCAGTGTGTGTTTCATATTTGCTTTTTCCAAGTTAAAAAAGGAACTCACGAAATGGATATTTTTTTAGCATTTTAGTGCTAAGGCATTTAATTGAAATGTTGTAAATAAGCATTTGAAATATTTTTAATTATTAAATAAATATTTCAGATGCTCATTTTTACAACATTAAATTTTTAAAACAATTATTCGTGTATTGCCCTACAAACACTTGTGAGAAAACAACGTAGATTAATTCTTTTAAAACTGAATACATTTTTCTTTCTTTTTTTTTTTTTTAATCGAAGAAATCTGGACGATCATCTCTAAATTTCTAAATAAATTTTACTTTCATATATTTTTCAACTAGAGTCGAACTGTTGTTACTTTTGCAGACCTCCAGTGTCCAGTTTGAAAATCTTTGATCCCATTACGGATTAAAAAAAAAACTCTTTACTTTATTTTAAAATAAATCTTGCAAGTTTTGTTTAATTTTTTAAAATTTTAATTATAAATGTCACCTACTTTGTCACTTTTAGTTTTAAATACTTTTTTGTACCAAATTTAAGTCATTGATCGTCGTGTCATCAAATGCAAGAAGAATAAATAGTAAAAATACTGATCATAAAAGAAAAGGCCAAATGTAACGAAAACCCTCATAGTCCTCGTTTTCCCCAATAAATTTGATTTCTGCAAGACTGAAAAAATTTAAAGCTAGAAATGAAATGTGATGAAACCTACCTTTTATTCTTAAACGTGGACCAGACAAGAATTTTAAAAAAAAAATTGAAGTACGTCTTTTGAGTTAAAAACATTTATTTTGTGAGTTGGTTTCATTGTTCACTTTTTAAATGACTTGTTGAGTGTTCAATTTAAAATACCAAACTTGCCCTTACTTTTTTTTTTTTTTTTATAAATTTAAATATCACGCTGTTTTAGTGTAATAAAATCAAACAAAAAAGTGTAAAAAATAATTTTTACTTTTCTTTTGGACTGTTCAATTGTTAACATTGTTTTATTGCCTGCGGAATGTCTTGTTCGGTTTTTACTGCCAAAGTTGATATATCCTGTCATCAAAAGTACTCCAATTGGTTTCCATTGTTTTAATCATGAATAATGGTAAATAAATAATAATCAAGTGCTAGACGTGCGAATTAGTGGTGCTTTTTAATGTCTGGGAGTTTTTCCCATGCTTGTAGCTTTCTTTTTTTTTTTTTTTTTTTTTTAGTATTATATAGTACTGCCAAAGTTTTCTTTAGTAGGCAATTAAAAAACAATCAAGATGACGATCCAGATCATTTACGAAAAGTAGTCTGTGAGAAAAGAAAAAGTTTCATTTCTTTTTATTTTTTTTATATTTTGAAAATGTCTTTGTTCTCGTCGTTTTTGCTGTATTTATTTTGAATTTGATTATTTATTTGTAAGTGTGTGATCAACAGAAGAACATTAAGTCTACTCACAAAAATTATTTGCAAAAGGATTGCTTTAAAATTTTTATACCCAACGAGCTATAAAAAAATAAAGGAATTAAGACCAAACAGTCAAACTGTATAAGAACCCACGAATATATCGATATACCAAAAACAACGCTTTTTCCATCTTCGTGTGGGGCAGGAAACGACTTTAACAGTTACCCTCCTCCACATTCTTGAATACTTTAAGACACAAAAACGCGTAACTTTTCTTAACTTATGCAAAACGAAAACTATAAACAATTTTTTATATAGCAATTAAAAATAAAGTAAAAATTAATGTATTTAAACAAAGTCGGAGGTAGTCTGCCACAAGGACATTGATGAGGAGCAGATGGTCCTTAAATCTACTACTCACCACTGACCGTCAGAAAGAGTTCACGACCGCTAATAGTAATGACAACACCAATTTTAGGTTTCTCCCACATTAATTGGGTTTGGCAAAAAATTTGAGTAACCTGAGCTATGTTAGTTTTCTTTGGGGTTGTCTAGTAAAAAAGAAAAGAGGATGATGATTACTTGTATTTTTTGTTTAATAAGAAAAATGCTTACCAAAAATATCGATATCTTACTTAAATGTTCAATATTTCCACGTAGTTTTAACAAAAAACACATTATGTTCAGTTGAAAAAAGATTGTAAGTGTGAAAAAGTCTTTTAATTACCAGTTATTGTGAATTTCGCCAAGAATCGACATTATTTTTTAACCTAACACTCAAAGGAACAAAGATTCAGTCAGAATGCTTATTTCTAATTTTTAGTTTTATTTTAACACAAGTCCACTTTATGAATCACCTAGTGAGGATCGAACTCATTTATGCAGTCGTCATGGATCAAGTAGATTAGCACGCTAAACCATTATTACCCCACCCACGCTGCCTGTGGGCAGTTTTATTACAGCTCTGAGAATTTCCTAAGGAATTTTATTTCAAATGTGTAAAGCACTAAATAAAAAAAAAAAAAAACTATTGTCGTCAGTAAATGTGATTCCACATTAAAAAAAAGTAACATTCAAATTTTCATTTAAACCTTTTTTAGGCTTTTTAGATGTTCTATTTTAAATTTTACTGTAGTAATAATGATTTTTTTTTTTACACGCACTAATTAATAATTCTAATCAATTGTCGGATAAAACCTGTATCTTTGGGATTTGGATAATTGGTAAAAGAAACTTTGTACTTCAGACTTTTTGTGTGTAGGGCCTTTCTAAATGAATATAAGAATGTCATAGTTTTATCAATTTATTTTCTCTTCTATGAGCTAGTTCTTTAAAAAAGAAACACTATTTCCCCGTTATTATGCATTAATTTGGCAGTAGGGGAACATTTTGTTCTTTTTTTTATTGTCTTCGTTCATATTTTTATTTCATTATCTCGCCGTATGAAGAGCAATGGATGTGGAGTCATGAATTTGATCATTATTTGGGTACCTTACACTTTGTGACTGTTTCTATCTAAGACTTAAGATCGATACAAGAAAAAAAGCGGTTTAATAAAGTTGAGTATTATTGATTAATTTATTAAAGAGAGGAATCTAGAAGTTTTGGGGCGTTGATGACCAGGTTTTCGTTTTTACTTTTCCTTCGAGACTTACGTTGAAACAACATTTTCTTAGAAAATGGTTGTAAAAAATTATTCAGAATCATTTTTATTAGCTTTTTATTCCTTGCCACTTGCTGCTTCTTATAAAAACCGAAATTACAGTTTTTCGAAGAACTTCACGAATGTTAGGATCGATAAAATATATTTTTCTAACAAGTATTTTCTACGCGAATATCTTTCTGGGGAAAACTGTCACTGTAGTCACGTAGTGTCAAAAAAATGAATCTCTTCTTCTGTCAGGAGTTCATTTTTTTTTAGTGAGGGTGGGGGGTAAATAAATTGTTTTCTTGTCTGAGTTGGGAATTGGCAAGCTCTTCTTCCCCTTTTCTTTTTATGATTTCCATCCTTAAAATACTTTATTTTACGACATAGAAAGGAAAGCATTTTTAAATTTAGCACGACTTGAATTTGATGCAGTAATTTGCCTCAATCGCTAAACCACTGTTTAGAGGACGCGACGTGATTTTTGAGGGTTATATAAAAAAAAAAAAAAAAAATGAACCTATGATGAAAAAAAAAATACGATGTCTTTTAATTTGCAATTGTTTGTGATTGAATCTCAGAATGATTTCTCTTGTAACTAGAATTTCCGTTTTTATTTTAGCACCCTAGAAGAGGGGGGGCTTTTATTTATTTTGCTTTGTTGTCCAGCTTTATTGTAGTTTTGGTATTTTTTACTTCAACAACATCTTTGTTGATTAACTACGTCTTTTGATTTTGATCTGACTGTTCACGTTCGTCACCAAGGGTCAAAGTTTTTACTAAGAATGCAAATTAGTTTTAAAAAATGAACTAACAGAAAATTGCAACACTGAAATTGATTCAGGTTATGCCGCCTCCTAATTAACCTGTAGGGGTTACTTTTTTTTTCTTTTACTGATTATTAATTAGGAAAGATGAAGCTCTCACTGACAAATTTTGCTGTTCAGTACTGCAATGATTTCCAACACTGAGATAATTTTTTTTCTAATTTAATCCCAAGCAATGCAATAAAGTGACTAAGATTCAAGGGATTACTCAGTGTGATAGAATATCAAAAAAAAATAATACTAAGGAAGGCGAGAGAACAATAAAAGAACAGGAATTAAGAAGATGGAAGATAACTATTGACATTACATTTAAATTTTTGTAGATCAAAGTTGACCGGGAAGGAAGAAGCTGGAAGAGAGTTCCACAAAGAAGTGCAACAGAAGAAATGGCTAAATGTAACCCAAAGTTCTATGCTGTTAGCATAGAACTTTGGGTTACATCTAACCATTTTAACTGTAAATGCATTAATCTAGTACTGCATTTAAATTCATAAAGTCTAGGTACCATGGCAGAAAGCTCATAAGAATAATTACCATGAAAGCATTTACAGAAATGACACAGGGAAGCTACATTACAATTGTTGGAAAGTTACTGAAGCTGAGATACCAGGTCAAGACAAATGTCATTGCAGATTCTTCGTCATATTTTATAAAGAATCTCTAAATATATAGCACCAGACCAGATGTGGCAGCAATATTCAAAGCACCAATTAATCCTGCAACATTCTCTTTTAATAAACAAGAATACTTCTGATTTAGATTAAACCCCTTTCACAATTTGGTTACATTCAATCTTGTCTGATATCATAAAGTACTTCATTGAAACTGCCAAACTGATATTTTTGTATTGAATCCAATATATTCTATGCTTTGAAATGTTGCTACTTTATTCAGTATTAGTAGAGCACAATGGAGGAAAGCCTGTTCTAGTAATAGAAAAACAGCTATTAGAAAAACAAACGAATTCAGTCCTGGAGACTGTTTTCCTCCTCTTAGTACTGTGGGGGAGAATGGCCCAAAAAGATGACTCACTCGTGTTATATTACACTCGAAGATTTTTACCCAAGAAGAGAGATGGCTAACAAAAGTTGCCTCTTTATTCAATAAGGTTTTTATAGTGGTTCATTTACATATTTTAAGGTCAAATACAGTTTTTTGTTTCACATTTTAATATATCCTTTGTAGATTTAAATGTTATTCTTAATGTCTGTACATTAATTAGCATTTGGCTGATTTTCTTTTAAATATTTTTTCCAATACTTATTTTTATACATATTTTTATACTTATTTTTATGTATATTCATATTATGTATATTATTCAGTTTTAGTCTTTTTTTCCATGGATCAGTCATTAAATATTTTCAGTGAAGTTTTTTTAAATAAGGACTTAAAATGTGAAATGCAATCATGAATTTTTTGGGAGCTGCATTTTCATGGTTTCTTTTAATCACATTTTTGATTTGTGCAGTAGAGTCTATAGATTCAAAAGTGATAAAAAAGACAAATATGAGGATGCTGGATCATCTTACTTATTATAAAACGCAGATTGTGTATGTGTCTGTAAATTTATATATTGGATCGGATTTCCTACATTTTTCAAACGATTTCAACAAAACTTCTCAGGACTGCATAAAATTAGCTTGCGGTGGTTCTGACAGCGCCAAAAATTGGAAAACAATTGTTTTTGCACGAAATCAATTTGAAAACACGATTCTGTCGCCAGAATGAAAGGGGGACAACTCATATCGAGTTATACTTATTATAAAACCCAGGTTGTTTGTGTTCGTTTATATATGGGATCGGATTTCCTACATTTTTCAACCGATTTCAACAAAACTTCACTTTTTTTGGCAGGTAGTGTTTCTTATTGTCTTCCACACTTTTTTCTTTATTTTTACATTCAGAATGCTTTAAAAATTCCATTTACAAGACAATTGTTTATAATAAAATTCTATTCAATCGATAATTTGAGCAAGAAACCATGACTGCTGTTGGCCCCCACCCCCATTCTGTAACTTAAATTCTAAACAAAGTAAAAATTCTATAATAGAAAGCTAAACATGTTTGTGTTGTATTTAGTTGACCCCTATCACTCAGAATACAATCATAGGCTAAGGATGAAGTAGTTTGTGAATTGATATGACAGTATTATTTCAGAAAATTTGTTTTATTTTTAGATAAATTGTTACATATCTGTCTATATTTCTGACATGACATATTGTAATTACTTACATTGTTCGGACTGTTGTCCTCATCTTTATTGCCATATTCATGACATTTCGGCCATTCTACGCTCTGGCCTTCTTCAGGTGATTGGAATTTTAAACTGAACTCTTTATTTTGTCTACCAGGGTAGATTGTTCTAGTTCCTTGTGCCATGCCTCTTCCAGATGTCTGTTATCTCCCTTTAACTTTACTCTCTAAGTTTTTGTTCACCACTGCAGTAAACAGGTATTGAACTCACAACTCTTTGGGTCAAGTCACTGGATTCAACTAATGCTTTTATACACATTACCCAGTAGATAAAATATATTTAGTTGAAGCTATAAAATTCTGTTCAAAATATTTAGATTTTGGCATTAAATAACCCATAGAGATTTTATTAACTGGGCCATCTGTCCTTGGATAAAAGTATTGGTTAGATCCAGTGACTTGATCCAAAGAGTTGTGAGTTCAATATCTGGCTATGGCAGTGGTGAACAAAAACTTGTGAGAGTTGAGATAAAGGGAGGTAATTGGGACATCCAGAAGAGGCATGGCACATGGAGCTAGAACACTCTACTTTGGTGGGTGAAATAAAGGGTTCAGTTTGAAATTCCAATCACCTGAAGAAGGCTGGTGCATACAATAGCTGAAACATCATGGCAGTAAAGATGAGGACAACAGTCCAAACAATGTAAATAAATTGTTACATATATTAACTGGCTGATAGAACACAACTCCCTAAACTGTTTGTATTTTTGTAATCTGTACTTAATTTCATAAGACAATGAAAAACCAATGTTGTCAAGAATCAGAGCTATAAAACGGAAATTTCAATAATGATCCTGCATCTCAAATCTTCACTTGCAGCTGCTGTCGCAGAACATGACTGTCCTTTGTTAGCATAATCAGCCATTGGTAGACATACTCCCAAAAAGGAATATATCCTATGATCTTTTTGGCTACTGCCAATAAAAAAGATATTTAATATTTTTTTATGTATATAAAATTTACATCATTCTGCTTATATACAAGATTTCTCTTTTATTTTTTATAGCCCTTTGTTTTTTTTACCAACTTTCAGTTATACTATCTGCTCTTTTTATATAGGTCTTTATTAGAGATTTTGTTGAGTCAGTATCTTTTGTGGTTAGATATTGTAGAATTTTGATCTTAAGGACATCCAGTGAAAGAATATATAAAGCTGCCTTCTGATGAGTGACAATTGAGAAGAGAAAGTGAAGCAGGCTCAAAATCCATTGGCAGAAAACAATGACAGAATTGTAATTAGCTGTAGGTCATTCATGGAGGGGAAACCTGGACCAAAGCACAAAATCAAATTTTAATAGAGGAAATTTTGACCACAGTCTTATGCTGTATTTGGGATCAAGAGAATGATTAATGGATTTGTTTTCTATGGCGTTTCAACCCTTTGCAGGTTATTTAAAGCCAGAAAATATTTTTAAATTGTAAATTTTTTTTTTTTTTTTTTTTTAGATAATAATGGTTTTAGTGATACAAGTTTTACTAATTAACCCATAGCTAGAGGAGGAGAGGTGGATACATATCTTTCTCAAGGGTATTTGTATCTAAGTGAACATAATGAACCAGATTAGAATTGGAACTTATCTCTCCCATTAACAGTTGTACTAATTAACCCTATAGCTGGAGGGAGAAGTGGATTCATGCCTTCCCCAAAGGTATTTGTGCATAAGTGAATATAAAAAAACCCAATGGGAATTGAAACTTGGCTCTCTGATTAACAATTTCAAGCCATTATGCATTATTACACCATCTGTATATCCAAGCTTACAGTGCTTTATATTCTCAAGTGGTTATCTATCTTGATACTAAGTTTGACGTTTCTTAACTTTGATGATTCTATAGGAACTCATATTAGTGAAGAGTGTCATTTCTTTTGGTAGATTTTTATAATTGTGTAATGCATATGATTTTTAGTCTAAGATCATTGGCAGTCATGAAGTGTGTGTGAGAGAGAGAGAGAGACACACAATCTTAATTGCTCATAAAGTGTTTTTTTTTTTTCTGAGTCAAAATTTTTACAAGTGCTTATTTATATCTTCTGCAACATCATTAAGTTGAGTATTTCTTTTTGACATTTTCCTTTGACAATAGCCTCTTCTAACTATTTGGTTAAAACAGATGAAGCTATTTTCAAGAAAAAAAAAATTTGCTTGTAATGAATGGCTGACATAGTTTGCATTTTATAAAAAGATCTGAATTTTATCTGTTTACTAATTCTTTGGTAATTTAAAATAATAATATTACTCTAATATTCAGCAGTTATTTCTCTTGCATAAGATAAATGCTACTTAAAGTTAACATAGAATTCCCTGAGCAGAGAAAGTTATTTTTTTTCGTCTCATTTCTTACACTCTTCCCAAAACTGTTGTACCACAAGCAATGTAGAATGAGAAGTTTACACTGAGTCTTAAACTCCAGTGTTTTATCCTCGTTAATCTTGCCTGAGTAAGCTGCCTTATTGATTATTCCACAGAGACCAAATGGGTATATCAGTTAAAGTCTACCATATGTTGGCATACAAGGCAACCTTTTAACCTTAAACCCCCGACCCCCAAATATACTCCAGGTATAAAATGTGAACCTTAAATCCTATGGTTTATGGTAAGTTATTAGCATGGAAGATTTTTTTATGCTAGGCTAACTCCTGCCTCACCTTTTTTTTTTTTTTTTTTTTTTTTTTTTTCTCTCATCAAGCCGTTTAAAGAATGCATTTGAGAATGGTGGAAGGAATGGATGATTAGTGGGAGAAAAGTCATTCAAGTTACTGTAATGGGCTACCGAAAACATAGCACCCACTCATGGGCTATTGTAGATTGTGGTTAGTTCTCCCCACTTTTCTTCATTAGAATTTGAGTGGAAAAAGTATATGCTTACTGAATTTATTTAATAAATTCAATACATTTTAAAATATGATTTGGTTGGGGGAGGCATCTTGTATGGTGAATATAGCCTGAAATCTACATTTTAACTTGAAAATGTTGGGGTCATCTTATACATCCAGTCACCTTGTACACCACCATATGCAGTAATCAAATAGACTTAATTCATTATTTCAGATCAGTGATCTTAATTTCTGTGGAATGAGTTTTAGAAGTTGTATTAAAAAGCAATAGAAATAAAATGAATTAAATACTAGACAAAGAGGGCCTTTTGGTTTGGAAACTCTGTATTCCAAATCCTGGCTTTTACCTGTTTAAATGCTGATGACTGACACTTATAGAAGATATGCAACTATTTAATACATGAAATATAAAATATTTATCGATTCATTCATAGCATTCTCTTAACTTCAGTATAATGGATCAAATTCTTCCCCTGAGTAAGCTTTGTTTTCAATGTGCTGGTGTGTATTTGGGTGAGTGAGAGAGGTTATGAAAGTGTTCAATTTTGTGGAAAAAAGAATTTGATTTTCACTGTCATTCCATCTATATGTTCCTTAATATATTTTCCTAATTAGTAAATTAAACAGAAATTTATACATGAACTAATAATATGCATCTATATTGTTTATATAAATGAATTTATTGTAATATTAATCTGTAATGAAAAACATGGTTGATTTCACCCAAATCTCATTAAAACCAATTAACAACAGTGCCATCTCATTAATGACTCTTGATGCCTAACATATTTCTTCTCTTCATTTTTTTTTTTTTTTATAATTAAGAGTAGGATTTTCTTGTTGCATTCATGTAAACAGTCATGGTTCTCCACAGCAGCTGTTTTGTTTAAAAACTGTTCATTGCCATGATTGATATTGGGGAATAGAGTGATTTCCCATTGCTTTCCTTTTTAGTTTTGGATTCAGTTGCTCTTTTTAGCCTGATCACCAGTTGGGTCTTGAGAACCCTGTCTGATCTTTAGTTTAAACCCATAGTTGGGGGTGGAGGGCATTAGTGACAATTTGTTTCAGCTGCTAAAATTTTATTTCCGTACTGTTAGTTCATCTACCCCTTTCTCAAGGATTTCATTTGCATTCCTTACAAAACAATTTTCATGGCAGCATATTGGTCGAATATTAGATGAAATACTAAGGCTATTTTGTAATGAGAATTCTAAAATCGTTCTTTATTCTTGGATAACTCTAGAGACGTAATTTTGTTGGCTAACTTGTGTTCTTAAAAGTACATATGAAATCTTTAACTTTAAATGAAATGCCTTGAAAGGGCAAATGAATTCAGATCAAAGCTGTAACATTTCTTATTCGAATATCTCCCATTTTCGGCAGTATCTTTTTGGAGTGGATGAGAAGGAAGTCATGGGAAAAGAGATGGGAATCTTTGAAGATCTTTATTATGCAAAATGACATTTAAAACTGTTTTTTTTTTTTAAGTTGTACAATGTTACTACTTGAAACGGATGCGTTAATAATAGGATTTCGTTTTTAATGAAGAACAGAACATTTAACTCGAACCTTTTCAGTCATTTCATTTTTTTCTTTCATACTTTTCACAAATAAATGTTCATGTATTTTTTCTTTCTTTTAGCCTTTTAGATTTTAAGTTTCGTGTTATAACTGAACTGTTTTAAAATTTAAAACAGACTTTTTCTTGTGATGAATGAAAATACGTAAAAAAAAAAAAAGTTAGCACCAAAAAAGCGTTGGACTTCACTTCATAAACTTTCCTTACCTCCTCTTTTTATGATATATAAAATAAGTTTTAATACTTTCAAAAATAATTCCGACCTTTTTTCAAAGTAACTTTTAGGATTTATTTAGAAACATTTTTCATTAAAAAAAAAAAAATTGTCATCATCGTAGGTCGGTTTAGTTGTCATACTGGATTTTTTGTCTTTAGCATTTCACTCAAGAAAATTACAATGTCCATCTATTACTGTCCAAGAGAGCAAAATTAATTTTATTTTTAATTACTTATTCTTTAAAAAAATATTTTTTTTTTTTTTTTTTTAATTTTATTTCACCGTCGTCTCCCTGTACACTTCTTCGAAAGAAAAATGCTTTTTAAGAAAATTCTGTTTTTAGTGGAAGAAATCTTCTCATATTCCCTTTCCTCTTTTATTTTTTCATTTGTTCCTCGGTGTTCCCTGTTCATTAAAAAGGAAGCAGATAAAAATCGAAAAAAGACCCTTTCTTTTTAACAGAAATATGGACCCTAAGCCACTTCCGGTTGACCTACTGGCTGGATTTGAAGTCTCTCTAAAAACACTAAACAGATTCGAGAAAAAAAAAATAGATGGTGGGGATTTCTTCATGTTTAACTCGACAAAAGTTCGTTTGGGTGTAGTCTTTTTACTTTTCTTTTCTCTCTTTACTGACATTTTTTTTCTTTTTTCATTTTTATCATATTTTAATTTATTTATTTTTTATTCTCTCGCCACCATTTCCTTTCCGCCTCACCCTTCAGGATGTTGTGATGTGTGGGCGTTTTTTGTAATAATCACTAATTTTCTGGGAATTTTGTTTTCTTTGTCTACTTAAAAATAAATAAAAATTACCAATACACTACAGACATATTTATGAATATTAGTTGTAAACCTCCCTTCTTTCAGTGCACAAAAATGCCCAAAATCTGCTTTTATTTATTTATTTATTTAGCCAATTCGGAAATAACTCCACCAACATTTAATTCTCAGATTCTATTGTTAAAATTTTCCTGGGAAATCTTTCTAAAAGGTTTATAAAAAGATAAGTTTTCAAAATAAATATTTTACCAGTTTGAGGTTGAAGAAAAGAAGCAAGATTGCCTTGATTTCATTTTGAATTTAAAAAATTTGCTCCTAAATTTAGTCTTGTTTGAAACAAGTTAACATTTCATAAATTGATGCAATAATGGTGGTAGGGAAGTAGTCAATGTCAGAAAAGAGAAAGAAAGACATTGTGTGCCAGGAATAGTTTTGGGAAATGGAAATTATTATTTATCAAAAATAAAATGAAAGTCTTTGATTTTTGTAATCAAGCCAATTTGCCGTTTTTTTGTTTTTTTTTAAGCAGTAGATATTGGATCATTGCATTGATTTATTACAGATAAAAAAAAGAAAAAAGCTTGCTATAGCAAAGAATATTGTCTGAATTTTTTTATTGATACTTTTTAAAATCTGATCCACTTGTTAAAAAATAGTCAAACTGACTAAACAGTGATTTGTACAATCTACAATTTTCGTGTTTTATAAAATAAAAGTTTTTTGCACATTGATGTCTCTTTGTTTTAAAATTCTTTTTGACCATTTATTTGAAAACCTATGCTTCTTTACAAAAGTATACAACATTTACTCAGCATAGCTTTATTTTGTCACACAGCCACAAGTATGAGTCACTCTGTGAATCGAGCTCACTAATGAATAATCTACAAGTTCAACTTACTAACCACTAGACCAAAATGAGACTCCCAAATAGTTATAGTGAAATCATAAAAGTGTTTGAAAAATCCTCTTCTGGGTTTATGGCCAAATCATGTTGAAATACCAATTCCTGTACGATCACTGAAGTTGAGCAATGTCAAGCCTGGTCAGTACCTAGATCGGTGACTGCTTGGGAATACCAGGTACTGTAAGCTTGTATATGTGGGTGATGTAACAGATAATGACTTGGAAATTGTTAATTTCTTGCAAAATATTCTATTCAGGTTCATTTCTTACTTTTTTTTTTTATTACTTATTTATTTTTGTTTAATACTAAGGCTTTTTCAGTAGAAGGCTGAAGAGACACTCCTGGTAGAGTTAGTGAATGTAAGAGGAGATAAAAGGAAGTGAAGATTATCAGGATAAGTTGGATAGGTAGCTATTGACCTTTGACTTGAAGAGGTTAACAGTGTGTAGTTTCAGGAAACATCCATGTGCAAGTAGCAGTTCCTGGGAATGAGTGGGAGCTGTTTAAGTGAAACTTCTTTCTTACAAATGGAATATATATCTATCTACATATATATATATATATATATATATATATATATATATATATAATTTCTAAAACCTGGAAATAAAAGCTACTATGATGGAAATGGTTACTGAGAGTTAGACAGGACAATAGAAGAACAGGATCCAAGGAGACAGAACATGACCATTAACATTTCATTTGCATTTGAATTTCTGAGGACCATTGCTGACAGAACAGCTGGACAAGAGTTCCACAAACAAAAAGAACTATTAGCATAGAACTCATGGTTGCAACTACTAATATCAACAGTGAAATTTTGAAACCTTAAGTTGAGGAATTCACATCAAAACAATTGCCTTGAAAATATTTCTAGAAGAGGAAAAAAGAAGCTGTTATGGCAATGGGGAAATTGGCTGAAGTTGAGATGCCAAGTCAGAACCAATAACATTTCTGATTCTTAGAATTTTTGTCAATCTCTAGTAGACTAGATGTGGCAGCAATATTTAATGCATGGATGACTGATAAACCTATGTGTAAGATAGATTCTGGTGAGAAAAATTCTCTAGAATGACACAATGAATCAATTTTTCTAGCAGCAGATTTAACAATTAATTCAACCTATTCATTCCACTTTATGTCCATGGAAGACATGAACCCAAGAAAGTGCAATGAGTTGCTCTCCTGGAGGTTAGCATCAGCCATGTTAACAGAAAGCAAAAAAGTTTAATAGTTTTGTTATAGAGGTATTAAAATTAAGAAGTCCTTTCTGGTCCCCTTAACAACAGATTGTAGGTAATTTTTTAGATTAATAGTTACTTACATTTTCTTGAACCTATCAGACTTGCTATTAAGTCGGGATTAAATAGTTGTCATCAGATTAGATACAGAGTTGGGAACTGATGACATCTGGAAGGTCATTGATGAAAATAAAGGATAGTGAGTTCAAGAATAGAGCCATGGAGGGATGCTCACATTAACACAAAAAGAGCTAGAGGAGTGGCCATTCAAGATAACTATCATTATATGGTTTGATAAGAGATTGAATGAAATCAAAGACACTGCCAGAAACACCGTAACCCTTCAACTTGTGAAGAATGCCAGTATGCCAAACCCTGTCAAATGCTTTTGAAATATCTAAAGCAACAGCCTCAGCTTCACTTTATATTGTTATAAAGGCTGAATGATAAAGGGTCTGAAATGTGGTATGGCATTTCTCTCAGCAAATTACCTAAAGTGTGTGTGGGAAGTAGGAAAGGGTTGAGGATGAATTAGTTGATCCAGAATTAAGGTTCTTGAAGTTCAGTTTCTGGTCTGGGTACCAGATGTGATCAAAAGAAGATACTTGAAGATAATGGAAAGAATAATTTTACTTGGAGGGCCTTTTTTTTTTTTTTTTTTTTTTTTTTATCTTGAATGTTAATAAGAGAGAAAAAAATGATAGAGAGTCTGACATGATATGCATTTTTTGTTATTGTAACAAAGAAAATTCTAAAAGAACTTCAGTATTTTCCTTTATGAATAATAAACTTATAAAGCCAAAGAATACAACAAATAAACCATTTGAAATATGATTTTCTAATCCCTTTCTCCACTTATTAAATTAATAATATTAATCCTATTAATTTAAAAACTTTCTTTGGGTTTTCTTCATACAAGGCAAGCAGGATTTTTTTTTTGTTTGTTGTTTTTCTTTTTTTTTTTTTTTTTTTTTTTTTTTTTTTTTTGTTTGTTGTTTTTCTTTTTTTTTGTTTGTTGTTTTTCTTTTTTTTTTGTTTGTTGTTTTTCTTTTTTTTTTGTTTGTTGTTTTTTTTTTTTTTTGTTTTTTTTTTTTTTTTTTTTTTTTTTTTTTTTTTTTTTTGTTTGTTGTTTTTTTTTTTTTGTTTGTTGTTTTTTTTTTTTTTTGTTTGTTTTTTTTTTTTTTTTGTTTGTTTGTTTTTTTTTTTTTTGTTTGTTGTTTTTTTTTTTTTTTTGTTTTTTCTTTTTTTTTTGTTGTTTTTTTTTTTTTTTTGTTTTTTTTTTTTTTTGTTTGTTGTTTTTTTTTTTTTTTTTTGTTTGTTGTTTTTCTTTTTTTTTTGTTTGTTGTTTTCTGAATATTTTTTTAAGTTAGATCTTCATTTCAAAATTTTTATTATTTCGTTATCAAATCCTCTATATTAATATGTAAATTAGCCAAAGTTGTGTGTGTGAGTGTATTAGTTATATAAAAATAATGAGGCAAGCAGCAGTGTATAATCTCTCTTGTAACCTCTTAGGAAAGGATGGATTTAACAGGGGCATTAGGGTGAAGAGCTTAAACTACTTGTGTTAGAATTTGAACTTTCTTCTCCGTTTCTATTTTCTTTTGTGTTATTAACTGTTATGCCAGCTGAGCACCTCCTTACCTGAGTCTTTTTTGTATCTTTGTTTAAATTCTTTTTCATTCTTTTTACATATCTACTTTCCATAGAGATTGTTTTATAGGCTGAAGAGTTTACTAAGACACTAGTACATTTTATGTTTCAGTCATACATCTCTTTATAAGCTCTTGGTAAATCCTCTAACATAAAGCAAGTGTCTTATACAGTCCTCAAACACTTGGAAAGTAAGTCATTTATCTTATAACAAAACCAAGTAGGATATCACTTAAGTATGAAATTTCAGACCAGGAAAAGGATTTTGTTACAACTATAAAACCCACTGAACTATAGTAACTAGCTTGTGATAGCATGTCTTAAGAAATTTTAGAGAGATTAATGTTCAGGCTTGTGGAACAAACGTGTTTTTTGTCTTTGTTCAATGATCACCAATTTTTTTTTATTTTTTTTTTTTTTTTTTTTTATAATCATTTTACTCCAAGCAAGGCAGGAATGCCACTAATATACAGTGGGTTACAGAGAGAGAAAGTGAGAGAAAAGACTGTTTATAGAGGGAATTAAGGAAAGGACAAAAGATGAATGGGATTCAAGAAGATAGAAGATGGCGATTGACATTGCATTTAAATTTTTGAAGATTGTAGATATCAGAGAAGCAAGTAAATGGAAGGGAGTTCCACAGACAGGAAGTGTGAGAAAAGAAACTGTTGGATTAGAATTAGCACTTACATTTAATTATTTCACCAGTAAAAGGGTGGGACCTAGATGCCAATCTAGTAATATGCTTAAATTCATGTAGTCAGGACACCAGAGGAAAAAAGTTTATCAGCACAATTGCCATGAAAATATTGACAATGTATAGTTGTACAATTTATGTGATTATTCTTACAGAAAAGATGCTTGCTCTCTCATTTTAAAATAGCTCTGATTCTTAAACATGGATAAATAAATGTTATCTTGGTAAATTTAAAATAGCTTTCCTGATTCTTAAATCAGTGGATATTTTGCTATAAATGTTATCTTGGTGGCTACACATGTTTGAGGAGATATTTTGTTTTACAAGCAAAATCTGAAATGAACAACTTAGATATATGTGAAAAAAAATCTCGTTAAATAAATATGTATATCTCAATGAAAATTGACTGGATTTTCAACAAGAGTAATCTTTATTTAATGGGCAAACAAGTAATTTTTTTAGAGATGGTGAAAAGTTCAATGGATAACAAGATTGGATTGAGAAAGATCAGATAATCAATGAGTTCAATATTCCAATCAAATACTCACTATCCATTACATTGTTATGTCATTTTTTTTTTTTTTTTTGTACTGGTTCATACCTTTGGGAAAAGTGGATTTAAATTCTCTTCTTTGAATCCAGTCATGGGTAAATAGCAGGGTAGACTGGGTTCTAATGAATTGGATGGCAACTGGTGTACCACATGACCAGCAGAAAGGACGAAATTGTATTATTTGTATTGCATGTAAATGGCAAAGAAATCAAACTGAAATATTGACGTGGATAAAAAATGAGTCTGCCCAGGTCCGAGTCTGAACACCAACTGACTTTTTGAAACAACAGTTTGTCGGAAAAAATCTAATTTGCATAAACAGTAGCTTGTATTAGACGAACGAGGGAGAAAAGGGAGGTGTCAAAAGTCATGTATCAAAAATGGATACATGGTTGGAATAATACATTATCCTTTTGTAACAGCTTGGATTGATCATACATGGAACATCCAACTCACTTGCTGAAAGGGAAAGGTATATATCATGACAGTGAAAAGTCCCAAGCCTTGGATGGCAAAATGTACCACAGAAAGAAATGGCAACTTAGAGGTCTCTTCATAGTCATGTAAAACATGGTTTGCTAAGCACACCATGAATAAAAGTTATATAGCTTTCCCAAAAGAGAAGGCTGAATCTCTATTTTAAATAAAAAAAAGAGAAGGGAATATTGCAATAGGTAAAAGTTATTTTTATGTCTAATCAGGTAGATTTTAATTCCACTGTTTGAATAAAATGGGAATATCTACTCAAACACATTTATAGTAATGAAAATAATATTAGTTTAAAAAAAAAAAAAAAGATCAGTCTACTAATTGCTTATATATATATATATATATATATATATATATATATATGTTGTGTGTGTTATTTTTAGTAGTTACTCATATTTGAGTAGATTCTACTTTTTTTTTTTTTCTTTTTATTAAAGTATATTTATTTTTGTCTACTGTTCTGAATATTCAAGAAGTCTTATTAAAGAAAAAATAGCTCTCTGGCAGGATTAACTAACTCTGTCTCAAAGAAGCTTTGCCGATCAAGCAAGCTCTGAACAATGCTTCTTAGTGAAATCCTTCTCAACATAGATTCCTTGAAATTATATCTGCTCTGTTTCATATCCAACTGTAAACAAAAAATTTTTCTAAAGAAATAATGGATTTTTTGTTTATAAATCTGACAGCCATTTAAAGTGATAAAAATATGTCAGATTAATAAATAAAAAATCCATGTCCATATGGAGGCATAGTGACGCAATAGTGGATTGAGGAATCAGAGAGAGAGTAGTGTTCATTACATTCACTTATGTGCTAATACCCTTGGGAAGGGATGAGTCCATCTCTTCTCCCCCCATCTATGGGTAAATAGCAGGACAGACTGGGTCCTATAGCCTTGGGTAGCAACTGGTCTAGGAGAAGGACAACTCTGAATTCAAAACCTGTCGGGGTAATTTTGGGATCTTATGGCATAGTGTGTGCACCAGTTCTCTGTATTCAGCTCTTCTAAAAAAAGTGTGGCTGGTTCTGCATAAGCATTCACCACAATAATCAAATACCCTCATACATAAAACAAAAAAAAAAAATGATGGGCGAGTCCAATGTGTGTGTTTTCTCATGTGGGACATCACAAGCTTCTTGTTTAATATATTGAAATATAATTGTCATCTTTGATAATGGCTTATGTAAGCTGAAAGCTTAGATAGGATTAAAAAACATGTATCAATATGGTGATTTCCTTTTGTCTTTCATTGATAATGTTATTAAGCTTATCAGACAACATGAAAGGAATTTACTTAAAATAAATAGACAAAACTTGTCTTTATTATTTAATGAAACATGCATCAGTATATGTGCGTGTGTATATATATATTTTGGATGTGTAAGGGTCAAGCAGCTCAGTTCTTAGAACCAATGGCTAGACTACCTGCTCATAACATTTGATTATTTAATATATATATATATATATATAATGTCATGCACCACCTGTCATAGAAAAATGGTTAGTAAACTTGTATCTTTTGTTCAGTGACTTCTGTCCACACTGGATACTCATTCACCGAGACCCAGTACCAGAGTGAGATCAGTTTCATATTTTAGGGGATACTTGCTCTAGCCCCACTGACTCTTGTGACTTTCTGTGGAAGTAATTTAATAGATGTGAATATCTTTAATCCATGTACACACACACACACATATATATGCACGCACACACACCATACATTTAATGGTTGCATAATGATTTTGCTAAGGATACTAACATCTGATAAACAGGGACATTTCTTTCTCCTTACTTTAAAAGAAATTGAATTTTAATCCATATGAAAATAATTTACATTTGTTAATTCTAATCTTTGGGATAATTCCAGGCTGTCTAACCTAATGGACAATACCTTCGCCTTTTAGATTTTACTGAAAATTTGGTATATATGTAGATTTAGTTCCCAAAGTCAGATTTTCCATTTTTCCCGTTGCATAGTCTCTCAGTCAAATAGTTGATTTCCTCTCATTTCCAAAATAAATCTGATCAACATTCTTCTTTACTTGATTTGTTCTTTACCTCCTCTCCTAGATCTTGGACATCACTGTTATGTCCTTTTGACAATTCAGATTTGTACTGTAGTATCTGTTGATATCTCTTTTCAGTTATTTTTTCGACAGGAATCTTCTATTCACAAGACTTCTTTCTGTTACCAGTGTACTGATTGGGATTCATTTTGTGACTTTCTTTGAGACACCCCTTGGATTGATATTCTTAAACTTCCTATTGAGAATTGTGCCACAGATTTCTTTTGTTAAACCTGGTATCGATGCTTTAGTATCTTCTCACAAATACCTGGTGAAACTACAATCTTCTTGGTTTACACTGGCCTGTTCAGCAGCTATAGCCCCAGGAATCACTCTTTTTTTGGGGGGGGGGTGTTCCAGTGTGATAGTTCCGATCACAATAGAAGTCTATTTGTGTCTAGTTGTAATAATTGTAAATGTGTCCTTTTTTTTTTTTTTTATTGATAGAATGAGGTACCATGTAGTCTCTAGTTTAGTTTTAGGACTACTGACAGCTCTATAAGAGTATCTGAAATATGAGCAAGTCATCTATCCTCCCTATCTTCACTCAATTTGAGGTGTTAAAAACTGTTTATAAAACAGAATATTTTGCTTGTAAATTCTCTTCAGATTCTACCCATGACTCATCTAGATTATCTTTACCTGACTTTCTGCTTAGAACTTAGTCTCTACTGTGCAATATGCTCTAATCGATTCTGAATTGGTTAAGCCTCTCACCTTGTCTCATAAAAAATATGACTTTCTCTTCTTTAGGTCAACTGCTGATGTATTAACAATTACTGCTATCAAGCTTTAGATAAGAATGGTGAAGTTTGGGCTGTTTCTTTGGATATCTCGAAGGCATTTGACAGTGTTTGGCATATTGGTCTTCTTCAGAAATTCAAAGATTGATATTTCTGCAAGAATTTTTGAACTGATTTAGTCTTATCAAATCACAAATGAAAGTTGTCTTGAATGGACACTCTTCCAGATATTTTTTGCATTAATGCAGGTGCCTGTCAGGGCTCCATCGTTGGATCTACATTGTTCTTAATTTTCATCAATGACCTTTGTCCATGCCTTGAGTATTGCTGCCACATATGATCTGGCACACCTGCTATATATTTAGAGATCCTTGATAAAATCCAAAGATCTAGAACGTCTATTCAAGATTAAACTTAGTATTGTTTAATGATTTGTGACATTAACTTTTATTGCAAATCATAACATGTCATAGTGAGGTGCTCAATGTGAGGTAAAGTCTGATGTGACCACTTTTTTTCAAATTTTAGTAAATGTAATGGTTAAAAGAAAAATATACGTGCACACACACACACATATATATATATATATATATATATATATATATATATATATATTTATTTTCACATTAGCTTTAAAGAGACAAATTTACAGCTTTTCACTTGTTTATATTCTTATACAAATTATCTATAAGCATTTGACATGTTTATATTTTAACATTACATGTTACTTTAATATTTCATTTTGACATGAGTGTCAAAATTTAACTCTTTCTTTTGATTTCATTGAATGTTTTTATTTTATTTGAAACTTAAAAGCCGCAATCTGTGCAGACTTTTAAGCTAGCTCCTGTGGAGGGCTAATTGAGCCTCCAGACCAAAATTAAAGGGACCTCTGGAATTAGCAATGATAGTTTTGAAGAAATAACTTTGAATTCCTCAATTCACTCCATAAAACTTCAAAAACTCACTTTAACTCTGATTTAGACTATATGTTCAATTCCGGCCAAAAGACTGATTTGGGTTGACACTCCGATTCATGCCGAAAATTGAGTTCTTCAAATGACCAACTCTGTGGAACTTCAAAACCTTACATCATGAAACCTTTTGCTTAACTCTGATTCCTTGGCATTTTGAAGAAATAAAACTGATTTCCTCAACTCACAAAGTTTTGGAGATATTTTAATCTGAATTTAAAACAAAAAATTTTTTCAATTCACAATGTTTTTGTGTTACTTTAAACTCTGTATAAATTAAAAACTTTTTAAATCACCAATGTTTTTACAGTTATTGTAAAATTTGAATTTTTAACTGTTCTCTCCTTTCATCCGGACACAAATCCCAATGCTGGATGTTCAGGCATCAGATGAAGGGCAGATTCTGGTATCAACCTGAATCCAAAAAGGTATAATATATCTATGTAGAACAAGTGTGGCCTGAGTTAGAGGGATTTCGGATATATGGATGGACAGATAACAGAATTTGCTGTTTGTTTATTTAGAAAATGTTGTAGAAAGAATAAGAGATTGAACAAAGGATTTACAGTCAATTGTAAGAAACATTTTAAAACCTTTTTACTATGATGTCTCTTGATTACTCTTAAACACACCACTGGGCTGAGCTTTTTTTGTTCTTTCCTCCATATTAAAAGGACATATAATCCTGAAATATGCTTCAATAATATATGACCTGATGATTATTATATGATCTGCTCTCATTTGACCATGCGGACAACCATGACTTTCTGTTGTCAAGTCACCCGGTTAATATATTTTATTTATAAGCATAAAAGTAATATCAATTCATGAAATAAAATGAAACCCCTGCCTAATAAAAGAAAAAATATCTTAAGGAATTATCTTTTCCTATTTTCTACAGGAAAAGGGGACTGATTACAATACTTTATGGCTTGTGACATAGTTTCTAGTTTTGTGATTTTTTAAAAATTTTTTTATAATTTTATTTATGAACACCTACAAGTGCAACAGTGGTTGATACAGATCTTCAATCAGTTTTTCTTCTTGGATATTTTTTGAATGTCATTTTGGTTGAGAAGACCAACAAAAATTTCTTTGTTGAAGGAATGTTTGCATTGGTTGGAATATTGGTCATTAAATGTGTGGGATTATTGGGAAGTGCTCAAGAAATGAAATCATGTACTAAAGTTGGTCTAGTTTTACAAACGTTTTATTTTTTTAAAAAAAACAAAAAAAAAACAAAAAAAACAGATCCTCATGGTAACAGTTATAGATATCTCGGTTTAACAAACCAAAACCTGACTTTTTAAGGATGGTAAGAAGGGGGTGCTAATATTTCCGATCGGTAGGTTCATTGCACAAATGTGTGCCTCATTATTGTGTACAGATGACAACCAAACAGACCAATTGTGGGTGGAGTTGAAGTACCTTTCTCTGTGTACGTATGTCATCTACTTTAGAATCTATTGATAGTAGCTTTTGTGTGGGCAAAGAATTGCAAAATTACTTAGTTAAAACTTGTTAGACATGTTCAGTTTATACATGGAGGTGTTTTTTTTTAATTTAATTAACCCTCCCCCTCAAAAGTAATAATTAAAAAAACAAAAACAAGTCTTCGGTTTCATAAATAGTTTGCTTCCTAAAGTAATATGGGAAAATAATCCCTGCCTCTTGTTAGTAAAAGACAAACATGTTTGCAAAAATATTTGAAATGCCTAGATAAAGCATTTTCAGTTATGACTCTTTTACCATTGATTACTATTGCCTTTTTATCACAGCCTGCTCTACAGTCATTAGTAAACAATACAAATTGGAAATAATAATAATACATGATATACAAGACTTGTTTAAGGTTTCAATTCAAACTTGTAATTTTTATACCTAAAGCTGATTTTAAAGGTCATTTTGAGAAATTGGCTCTGACAGGAATTTTATTAACAGTAATCAGAAATATTTTGAAATGCAAATGCAGAAAATTACTATGGTGATAGTAATATGATGTGAAACAAGTGATCTTTTTATATGCTATGTCTATTCATGTGGGGATCATGGCTCTCAACAACTTCCTATTCTTTATAACTCTAAGCAATATTTATCCCTTTACTATTCCTCCCAGTCCCAGTTTTATCATTTACCTAAACTTGTTAGGTTGGTTACTTGCTGTTTTCCCTCTGTTGTTCTTGCCTTAATGTCATATGAGTGTCAAATTATCCAAGCCCTCTTTCCTCATTGCTCACATGCACCATCTATAGTGTTCTCAGCATCCTTCTGCCGAATGATTATTTTTTTTTTTTTGTTTCAAGTCTCTTATCTGTGAGAAAATTGTGCAGTATTTACTGCTATATATAAGGATTGATATCACACATCAGTATTTACTGCTATATATAAGGATTGATATCACACATCAGTTCAGCACTCTTCTCTTTGTTTCTAACAAAATTTTCCTGTTTCTTAATACTTTGTTTAGCTTTTGGAAAGCATCTTTCACTATTCCACTGCACCTTCATATTTTTGTTACCTTTTCTATTGTCTATTAAAACATTTCTCAATCAAATTTTCTGTCTTTGTTTGATTTTGACATTTTCAATTCATAGCTCACACTTTAGTCTTTTCATCTTGCTGATGATCATGCATTTTGTCTTCTTTACAATTGAGGGTTAATCCTCTCTTTCCTTTATAACCATCTCCATAAGTCCCTGCAGTTTTGTTTTTCTCTATTGTGGCTAATAAGGCATCTACATTTTCCCCAAACCAGAAATTCCCTTACAGAGAATGTTTTAATCATTTCACTCCAAGCAAGGCAATAAAACCACTAAGACACAAGGGATTACTGAGTGTGAAAGAATATAAGAAAGAAAAACATTATTAAAGAGCGAGAACAATAAAAGAGGAATTAAGAAGGCAAAAGATAACGATTGACATTGCATTTAAATTTTGGAAGGTCAAAGTTGGCTAGAAAGCAAGAAGCTGGAAGAGAGTTCCACAAGTGAGAATTGTGAGAAAAAAACTGTTAGCATAGAACTTAGTTACATCTAGCAATTTCAACTATAAAATGAGGAGACCTAGCTGCCAATCTAGTACTGGACTTAAATTCATGAAGTCTATGTACAATAGAGGAAAGTTTATCAGAATAATTAAATAAAACTATTTATCACTTCCCTGTGCCTTTTCTGTTACGGCAGTGGAAAAGTAGCTGAAGCTTAGATGCCAGGTCAGGATCAATAACATTGCAGATTCTTCTTTGGATTTTATCAATAATCTCTAAATATATAGCAGAAGCACTAGACCTTATATGATGGCAATATTCAAGGCATGGGCAAATGGTAGACTTATTAATATTATTATTCTGGAGAGAAGAATTGTCTAGCACAACAGTAATTAAGCTTTCCTGGCAGTAGACCTAGCAATTGATTCAATATATTCATTCCACTTGCATGAAAAACATGAAATCAAGAAATTAATAAATCGCTCTCCTGGAGGTTAGCATCAGCCATGCTGATGGAAGGCAAAAAGGGTTCTATCAGATGATTAATAGAGCAGTTTTGTTTTGGAGGTGCTAAAATTAACGAGCCATTCCTTGCTCCAGTTAACAACAGATTGTACATCATTTTTTTAGGCCAGCTGCTAATTTGACCTTATCAAACAGACTTACTATTAAGACTGAAGTAAATACTCGTGTCAACGGCATAGATACCAATTTGAGAACTCATGTCATCAGGACAGGTCCACAATTTAGTGATGAAAATTTTTATTTACAACACATAGATACAAGATTTTCTAAATATATTTTTAATATATATATATATATATATATACTATATCTACATGTCAAATATTTCTATTTGGATGATGACACAATGCTATTCATTGGTAACAAGGTCGATTTATGAAAACTAGTCCATTTTAATTCAAATCTGGAATATATAACAAACAATTTATTAAAGACCATGTTTAACGAAAATCTGTTTAAGCAAATGCTCCTTTGACCAGGATATTACAAAATTTTTCAAATTAAAGTCAGTCAACCAGATAATGACCAGGGAAATTTTAAACTAAGTGTATATATATATATATATATATATAGATACAAGTATTTAAGCATATATATATATATATATATATATATATATATATATATATATTTTTTTTTTGTATTACAAAATGAACAAATTTTCAACCAGATAGGTGCCATTATTTATTTATTTATTTATTTATATATATATATATATATATATATATATAAGGCTCAAACTAATATTCCATGGTTGTTATTTATTATAATGGAATTGTAATCACGATCAATGAGTTCTACCTGGATTCTATCCTCTTGGAATTTACTTTTTATATATATATATATATATATATATATATATATACTAATATTATGAATATATTGCTCCTTATTGTAATAAGTTGAGCTCTCTTTGGTATACTTCCAGTTGGACTACTTTTATTCCAACCTATATATCTGTCCTGGATATTGAGTTCTACCTGGATTCTATCCTCTTGGGAATAAATATATATATATATATATATATATATATATATATATATATATAGTATGTCATTATTGAATTCCTATTCTCTAGGAATCAAATGCACAGCAGCTACAAACTTGAACTTGCGATAACTAACACCATCCACAGATACACCAAACCTATTCAACAATACAAACAAATTAAACTAATAAGATACTACACCAAATTTAAAACCTCTACCTAATTGTTAGAAATAATAATCCCCCCAAAAAGTTCCTCAATAAAACTAATGTAGTGTACAGTTTTACATGCCCATTTAGAGAGTGTTTCTTGCATAATAACTCTAGAACATTCATCAGCCACACAACTACAACTCTCTCACATTGTCTCACATACCATCTTAATAATACCAATGTCATAAAAAAAAATCATCTTATAACAACACACTGTACCATTAATAACAGATTCAAATCCTCTAAAATAAGAAAAATTCTAATTAACAATTCCAAAATCCTCTACAAAAATAAATGCAAAAAATGCTTAGAAATTCTCAAAGCCATCACAATTAAAAACCAAAAACCCAACATAAAAAAAAATAGGATTTAATACTGGCAGAAACATTTTAAATAGACAGCCAAAAATAACTAATTCTCCAAATAATAAATACCAGTTCCCTCCTAAATCGCTAATGAACTGATCCAACAACATGGCCTGAATGTCGCCCCCCTCCCAATATTAACTACAAAAATAAAAAGCAACCTACTTAAAACCAAAAGAATACAGTCATGATGACAGTTGAAGACAACCGAGAGTGGCTTGGCAACAAATCAAAGACTGGGGTCTTTTTCTCAACAACTTAGACCCAAATACAAAGAAACTTGGAAGAAAGCAAGAAAAAAAATTGAAAGGAAGATTTATTAACAAAAAAAGTTCCATAGTCATCAACACCTCTCTCTCTCTCTCTATATATATATATACATATATATATATATATATATATATATATATATATATATATATATATATATATATATCCTGCAGGAGGCCTTCACCACTATAAACAAATCTCATGTGCCGGTGTCGGGATGTCGGTTTCCTGGGGACTTATCGGACTGACCCTCATACGTCAGAAATATACGGGAGAGTCGATTATTTATATATATATATATATATATATATATATATATATATATATATATATATATATGACATTTAGTGGATGAGAGGCATATTAAATATTTGATAATTTTTGCAGCAATATGCAATTAAAGGTTTTGGGCAGTTTTGATCAATATTTTCTTTTCATTGTCATCCATAATGAATTCTAAATGTAGGATTACCTTACAAATAAGTAAAATAATAACAGTAATAATATTAAGAACTTATTACAGGAAATATTAAGTTTTATGGAAACACTGTTGACAATTATGTATTTAGTTACATAACAAATAAATAAATGTGAATTTTGATGCTATATTTGATTTGTTGTTAGGTATTTTTCATTCCCACTTTATTTGGCAGCATTTTAGAATACTTTTGTTGCAATGCTAAGTTTCCTAAGTTGAACAAACTGGAGCTGTTTCATTTATGCTTTGTTACCTCCCTTTTCCATTGTTGTTTTTAGATCACTTTCAGTCATTTTGATGGGCAATAGCAAAAATTTGAAATTTACAATGATCTTATTCCATTTCAAAAATAAAGCCTGTAAAAAGCAATATTTTAAATTAATATACAACCAAAAATAAAATGCTTTTGACAAAAAAATCTTAATGTTTTCACTATAATTATGTAACGATAATATAATGATATTCCACAGATAAATCTACGGTTTATGTAATCTTATTGCATAGTTATGAACTATAAACCTAAATTGATCTTGAAATATTGTGTAATTGGCTCTGATTTTTTTGTAAAATACTTGAATAATTTGCAGTGTAAAAAAGCAATTATTTGTTTTTAGTTTGTTTTTGAAAACACCCCTCCACCACCAGTCGTGTATGTGTGTGTGTATATATATATATATATATATATACACACACACACACACACGTGTGTGTTTATATATGGGGGGGGGTATTATTATTGTATAAATAATATAAAATGTAATTTATTTTCTATATAAAACAAGGAACATAAATTTTTGTTGACCAGAATGTCGTAATGCAAAGAATTACACACACACAACCAATGTTTCTTTACTAAATGAGCCACCACCTGTTATCCTCTCCAAGCGTTCTAAAATGTGTTAATACAGATTAGTAATACTCTAAGTAGCAAACAACAAATTTCTTGCTTTATTACGAATCTGTTCAGTGTTAGTCAGATGCTAAACTTTATTCACCAATGTGTGTGTGTGTGTGTGTAGGTTGGTCTGTAGGTTCAAAGTGGTGCCTCTTCAGCAAGTTTGTTGGTGTCCCTTTTAAGCTCAATTAATTATGACTTGTGGAGAACTTTGATTCCACTTCTGACTCATTATTTGTACCTAATGATGTTTTACGAATAAGTGTCATTGAAAGCAATAGGGAGGATATGACGTCTCCAACTTGAGACTAACTTTTTATTTTCTAAATCTATTTTCTTTTTTTTTTTTTTTTTTTTTTTTTTTTTTTTTTTTTAGAGGTTTGTTTTTATTATGAAGTATTCATAAAAGTTTATAAAACTTCCCCCCCCCTACAAGTAATGACAAATCAACAGACGGCAAATATTTTTTCAATTTGTCACCAGAAACCACCAGGAAATTCAACTTGGTTTTAAATGAAAAAAAAAATTAATTTATGAATTGCCTGAAAACTTGAATGATCTTGACAATGCTGCTTTATTTTCAATCCAAAAACATATTTTCAACACAAATCTTCATGATACCTTCAAGATTCCGGACAGTATTGAGGTGAGGTGAATTTTCCGACCAAGTGCCATGCCTTTTTTTTTTTTTTTTTTTTTAGGAAAGAGGAACAAAATTGGACTTTTTTTTCTATATATTCAAACATAACATGAAAAAAAAAAAACATTTCTTCAATCAATGCATCAGCATCCACATAAAAAAAGCAAATATTTATTTGAGCACAGCTTACATGGTGTGCACAACTTCCATCAAAAACAATAAAATCTCAGATCCTTTTTACAAGCATAGTATACAAACTCAGTTCAGGTATGTAATGGCTAGCAGTAAAGCTATGTGATATGGATTCTACAAGGCATCAGGTAGATATCACTATCCACGTATGTTCTAGGGCTATCCATACTGAGTTGTTTGTTGGGTGTGTGTCACTATATAATTTAGTAAGATTTGTAACATATCCCATTTAGTGCAGTGGCTAATGGGGTAGCTGAAATTTAGCATTGAAACTGGGAAGCATAGCAAGCATAAATGGGTACAAATGCTATGGAACATACTACACCTCATTACAGAGACAAAATAGCTTGCATAACCCCCTGTTGACAAGCTCGATTCATAATCTCATGCATTCTCTTCAACTTATGACTGTTGCCCAAGAATCTAGCACAGTTGTCATCTCAGAGATAGTGTGCCATCTTTCTGACCCTAACTATTATTCTGTAGTTAATCTGTATTAAATCTAATTTTGGTTCTGTAGTTTCCACAGCTACACTACCTACTTGCTTATTACATTATCTGACTGAGTTTATTTCTGGGGGGGAAATGGTGAAATTATCCCATGTACTCCTGTCACTAACCTCTTTTTTTTTTCTTTTGTAATGTCTATGCTCTTTTTAATGCCTTTAATTCTTTAATTATTAATCCATTTGTGTAAAATATCATTGGACACCGGAATTAAATTCTATGCACTTCTGATTTAAAATGGTGACAGTGCTGTTTGTTTTGGTCACACATACACCCAGCTGCTGTGAGCATCTTTTGTAATGATGTTGATGGCAAGTCACCTGAGCACACTTATTTTTGATTTTAAATTAAAAATACAAAATCTGTCTCTATTTCTGAGATGAGGTATTGTAATTATTTACACTATTTACATTGTTCAGACTGTTGTTTTCATCTTTGTTGCCATATTCACAGCATTTCGGCCATTGTACGCTCTGGCCTTCTTCAGGCAATTGTGTCCTCAATGACATGGCCCTGTGGATAAGTGTTGGTTGGATCTAGTGACTTGACTTGGCTACCATAGTGGTGAACAATAACCTGAATAGTTGAGTTAAAGGGAGATAACAGAAACATCTGGAGGAGGCATGGCACATGGAACTAGAACAATCTAAACCAGTGGATGAAATAAGGGATTTAGTTTGAAATTCTAATCATCTGAAGAAAGCCGGAGTGCACAATGGCTGAAATGTTGTGAATATGGCAATAGAGATGAGGACAACAGCCTAAACAATGGAAATAGTTTTTGAACTTTGTATTTTTATTTATACTAACTAAACTTATTTGATTCTTATTAATGTCTGTGTGATGTTATGCAAAGCTTTTGCAGAGAACTTGTTTGAAATGATCAAAAGTTGTCATAAGTTGTTTGCATTGCTAATGAGGGGAATGAGTAGTCAGACATTGCTAATGAGGGGAATGAGTAGTCAGACAGAAAGGTAGGTTGAGCTCGCAATTTGGAGTATCGAGCAGTTCTGCTGCTGTTCATCTTGGTCACATGATTAAAATTCTGTGTATTCTTTAAAAAGCTGGGAAATGGTTAATAATGCAGTTAAGAAATTCCAAATATTGTTGGCAGATTTTAAGAATCTTTTTAAAGCCTGACTGAAATAGTTTGAAGAAATTTTATCACGGTTTGACTTTTCAAATGCCCTCCAAGATTTTTCTATAATTGGTACTTAAATAAAATTAATATTGTAATATTCCAGTCACTTTTATATTCTCTGTTAAGCAGTTCTATTATTTATTTATTTACTTATTTATTTATTTATTTGAAGATATAATTTTTAAATAAAAATACTATATCATTGAAGTTAGTTTTTTTTTTTTTTGTTTGTCTTTGGATTTTTTTTGTTCACTTTGTAGTATATAACCTCTTGACCTTTTGGTATTTTTAGCAACTATAACCTGCCACTATTTTGAATAGTTTTACAAACTGATAATTATTTTCACAGGTTGTGCCTTGTATCTACTTCAAGGTTAAAGCATTGGTTTCTATTGCAATTAATATGTGGCTTGGTGAGCTACTAAGATATAATCTGACAACTGGTAGCAGCAGAGTTCAAGAAATTAACTAAAAGCTGATGTTCCTTTTCTTGCTTCTCTGATTGATTTGTTTGTCACTGTCAACTTAATTAACATGTAAACTCTTGCTTTGGATGCAGTCAGTCTAGAACTCAATATTACAATATTCAAATGGTGGAGGATTTTAGTTTGAATGTGGAAAAAGAGAGGATGTAGTGCATTTTTAAAAGCATTTTTTTTGTTTTAAATTGTGACCATTTTAATTCTGTAAAATTCTCTTTTGTGATCTCTTTATGACAGATTTAAACCAAACAAAGAAAGATCCATACCTTGAGTTTGCAATTACAAGCAGAATTAAATTTTGATAATGTTAGGACAGTGAATCTCAACTGCCATGCTGTGGCACACTAATGTGCCACAAGATTTGCTTAAGTGTGCCACTAAATAACAAAAAAAAAAAAAAAATACAAAGTGAGAAAGACTGTACTCAATTTAAGAAGAAATGAGGGTCTGTTTATTGCATATTTGACCAAACATTGAAGAAATCAATAAAAAACACCAAACACAGGTTTCCCACTAAATAAGTTGTACAGATAAATGAATAGAAACATTGAAATAAAATAAGTTCCTATTTTTGTCTGTATTTTTTTCAAACCTATGGTTTTATTTCATAACATTTAAATGTATAGCCTTTAAAAATTTTGTTAAGTGTGCCATGATATTTTAATTTGCTCCTAGGTGTGCAGTTGCTTAAAAAGATTGAGAATGTGTTAGGAAGATGTCAATGGCTAAGTTTCATATTTGTGTTGGCTGTCTTTATCTATTTATCTTTTTCTTTTCTAATTGGCTTGTTATTAATTAGATTGAGAAAATTAATGAAGTATGGATACTAGAAGTACGAGAGAATTGTCTAATTATTTTCTTGATTTGTTGCAAAAGAATTTTTAGATATTGATGTTGAATCAGATTCTATCAATTTAGATTTTTTCCTCACTTTAAGTAACAAGAACTTTGATTTTTTTTTTTTTTTTTTTTTTTTTTTTTTTTGTGTGTTTGGATCTATTTGGCTATTCTGTTTTAGAAAACTATTTAGAAGACTATTCTGTTTTAGAAAACTGAACAATAATTAATCTTAATTGGATTAATGATTCTTTAACAGTAATTCAGACCATCACAAAATAAAATCCATGGATGGCATGTGGTCCATGAGACTACCCTGTTTACTTTTTATGCATGTCAGAATAAATTCAACAACTGATCGTATATAAAAATAATTAACTTTTGTGGAAGCCTGACTTTATTCAGTCAATATTTCTTTTATTCTCTTTGTCTCTAATTAATCCTTTTAATTCTCTGTAGAAAAAGAAAAAAGATTTTTCTTACCTTCCTTTTCTCAATATATATCTGTTTCTATCTCTTTTATACTCTAAAAATTTATCCTGTGGACTGCAGCTAATTTTATGCAATCCATGTAGCATTTTCACATATTTTTGATTGCACAGATGGGCAGTAAATTTTAGATTTCTACCATTTCTGATCAGGAGGTTCTGAAGAGTGTGGAACTACCTCTTAATTGTTACTGTTCCCACATCCACCCTGACCTGGGATAGCACCTGCTAGGGTCCCAATTTTAATTATTACCAGTAATACATTTTTGAAAAAAAATATTACTAGCAATACATTTGACTCTTGACAGAAACCCTCTTTACAAAAATATGTCTATGAAACTGGATCTACAAACTGATTTCTTCCAAAGAATACATATTCTATTCATACAGACATATCCTAAAAATCTTGTTGACATTAAATAACCCATTGAGGTGTCGATATGCCATAAAACAAAGGAAACCAAACCAAAAATATTTTCATGAAAAAGTAATGATTAAGTTTTATTAGCTTCACTCTCTGACAATTGTTATTTCTTTTATCGCCCTATTTGGTCGGATACACACTTCAACTGCTAGAGCAAATGGCACCAACATCTCCTGAGACTGTAATCTCAGGAGATTGCCATAGCCACTTCAGTCATAAAAGATTCTCTGATTAAATGGAGTACAAATCTGTTGCCATTCTGTTAACTTTTTCCTTTCTTATTCTCTATATCCTGTTTTTCTTAGTAATTAAATGACTTTTTGATGATTTTTCAGATAAAACATTTTCATTATTTTACTCCATCTTTTTTGGCTTTATATTATAATCTCTTTGGTTCAGTACATGAAAAAAAAAAAGTCACAAAATTGTAGTTTTATTTAAAATTGTATCAATTTACAAATTTCAAAAAAATTAAAAAATTCATTTAATATAATTTAAAAATGTTTTGAAATGAAAGTTTTAAATTTAGTGATTTAAATTGTCAGGTTTATTCATGAGAACAAGTCTAGTCTCTTTAAAATGAAATCCAGGACTTAACTTTTTTTTCTTGTGAATAGTATATTAGTGGGTAGAGAAATGGACATTGGAGAGACAAAAGTACTCAATGCTTCATAGTAGAGCAAATATTATTTGTAAAATTGGTAGTTGCTACTACTAAGTTTGAAGTATACAGTAGTATGCAATCCTCAGGTAACTGAAAATATTAAATAGTGGTTGGTTAAAGTAGACACATTTTTTCTTTACTTTTACAAATAATCTATCTCTTGATCCATACAAACATTACAATGTATTTTCAACGAAAGAAAATTACATTCAAAGTTAAATTTTGACTTAATATTGTTTAGTCATCCGTAAGTAAAGAATTGGTTCCATGAAACCATTATGTTAGTCATAATGGTTCTCATAGGATCTAGAATTTTGTGGGTAAGTCTTCCTTCCTGTATTTTTAAGTGACCGCTTGAGACACTTAAATTTTCATTTTCCCACTAAAGTTTGATTCATAATTCCATCTCTCCTGACTGTAATTTGATTTGATCAAACTTGGGAGATTTTAATCAATAATAGAAATTAGTACTTGCATTTGTGATGCCTTCATTTTTGAAACAATTATATTTTTGAGCTTATGCAAAATTTTGCATTTTTCTCAAGATGAAATCATATATTTGCAGTTGATGTTTTTCATTGGTTCTTCTATGGTAATTTATTAGTATAATGATTTTATTACTTAAAAATTAAACATCTGTTATTGCATATTGAATTTTGTATGATAACGTTATAAGATTATAGTTCAAATATTTTTAAACTTTTAAAAGTTTATTATTTCTCATCCATATTTACTAATGACTGTAGAATGACCTTTTATCATCATTATTATTATTATTACCTTAGTTGTGAAGAGAAAGAATCAAGAAAATTTGTGAAACAAACATGAGAGAGAAAATTGTTAAGAGCAAGTGAAAATAAGATTCAAGAAATAAGTCAAAAATACTAACCTTTAATAATATTATGTATTGTAGCAGGATAATGAAATGATTAAAAAATCTCTCATCACTATAATTGACTTTGTTCATGGCTTTTTATATTTCTGGTGCCTGGAACTTTCAATGTTTTCTGCAAGATGATTATCATCTGTGAATCTTGTGCAATGAAGGTGAGATGCAGCCATTCGGAACATTAGATATTTGAAGAAAATATGTAAGAAAAAAAAAAAAACACAAATTTATCCATCCCAATGGATGATTCATAATCATAAGTTTAGAAATATTAAGACTTGAAAAATATGATGTGTGGTCCAATATGGCTATTTATATAAAGCTATAGGAGTCAATTTTAAGTATCTTGGATTATGTTTATAACCTTCAGCCATATTTATTGGCCTCTAAGATTCAAGTATTCATTGGGGGCCAACAATTATAAATACAGTCCCTTGTCAATTCATGATATGTAAAACATGGTAGATGTATTATAAGTAAGTCGGAAGTATTGTTGCTACAGTGTAATCTAATCCCTGTAACTTATTGTTGATAATCTGATCAAATGTCTAATCCACCTTGGGTCTGGAGCTATTATAAGACTCTAGCCAGTTTGGGATATATATATATATATATATATATATATATATATATATATATATATATATGAACTTAACTGTAATTGTTTCCAACTCCACCGTTTCATGGTACTGCGTCCACTTTTCAAGGGGTTAATCCGCATATTAAATATTTCCAATTGTAATGAATGTTTTTCTTTTTCAATTTTCATATTTTGCAGCAGACTGTCTGTTTTCTATTTGAATTATATATATATATATATATATATATATATATATATATATATATATATATATATATAGTCTGTTTCACACTTGTCCTCAGTCTTTTGAACAAGAGTAAAGGTTTATCTCTTGTTTTCTGTTTAGAATTGGGCTTCCAGTTCCTTCTAAAGTTTACTTCATCCCTATATTCCTAATGTTTGTCTTTTCTTATGCTAATACGACACATAGTAATCTTCTACCTTGAGTGGTTCTTGGGCCTTGTATTGGATGAACATATGTATATGTATGAACTTGTTTATCCAATGATTTTAGGGCTTACAGCCATATCATGTTGAAACACTAGTTCTCGTACCACCGAAGTTAAGCTACAATAAGCCTGGTCAGTACCTAAATGGGTGACTACTTGGAAATACCATATGTTATAAGTTTGGGTGTGTGGGTGGTGTAATGGATAATGGCTCAGAATTGTAAATTGGAGAATCGAGTTCCAATTCCTGTTGAGTTTGTTATATTCACTTATGTGCAAATAACTTTGGGAAAGGCATGAATCCACCTCTTCTTCCTCTCCCAGCTATGGGTTGATTAGTAGGACTTGTATCAGTAAATCATTATTATCTTGAAAAAAAAGTTCTTACAATCAAAAAAAAATTATTTTGTGGTTTTAAATAACCTGCAAAGGGTTGATAAGCCATAAAAAACAAATCAATCAAAAGCTTTTAAACGGGTAGATTAAAAAAGACCCTGCTTAATCTAATCAATATTTGAACAAGTCAAGAATTACAGTTGATTTTTTTGGTATTCATCTAATCTCAAGAATAGCCTCTTTGCCATACGATAAGAGGTTACAAGCTAGTTTCATAGATCCTGACTATTGTGTTGTGAGTTTGGGGCTAATTAAGTGACATAGATAGTTTGTTCATATATAATATTTATTGATAAGATAAAGAATGAATAGGAAATGTTTATTAATGTAACATGTTTCATTTTTATTAATTCTTCATCAGAGAATGAAATATGGAGAAAAAGAAGACATTCTGTTATTTTTACTTTTGTTTGATTTTCATTGGTCGATCATGCTTTGCATGCGTTCAACTTGTTAAAGAAATGTTAGTATAATTTGTGGCATTCTGAATTCAGGGAGAGATGATGCACCCTTTGAAAGTTTTGAGAAATTAATAGATTCCATGCCTAACTGAAAAACTGTATTGTTTTATATATGTAAGTGTATAATAATTCCTGTTTGTCTATGTGGGATTCAGATGAAAATGTATATTTGTGTGTGTGTGTCTAGTAGATATTACGTATGTTGGTTTTTTTTTTTTATGTTGACTTGGGAATGTTGTTGTGTACATACCGTTTGTTTTAGATAAATATATGTTAGATTCAGTAAGAATGGATTCAATAAAGGTTGCTGATGTAATCTGTTTTTGATGTGTGTTTATTGTTGGTAATATAGTTATTAGTAATCCCTCAAAGTACTTTTTTTTTTTTTTTTCTTTTTTTTTTTTTTAAATAGAGTGGCATTAGTAAAATCAAAGTTCTGTCCAGTTTTGTTCCTGTGTATTATAAACAAGTTTGAATGGTTGTCTAAACATAAATCTTTTTATTTTATAATGTTATAACCTAGAAAGTGTTACTGAATGAGGAATAATCAAAATGGAGGTTGGAAATAAAATGGTAATCTTTATAACATCAACAAAATACAATACTCATCAGTGGTGTGAAGTAGGTAAATGACTGCTAGTGATGGACTACTTAGGCAACATATTAACCCCCACTTACAATAATGTCCAACGTATTTATGAGGATTGGGACATACACATTAGTGTTCATAGGTATGCTATATAACATATTGATTGCATCACTTTTAATATCACAGGTAGAATTTATTAATTAAAGACTAATTTACCTGAGCTTTCAAAAATTGATGGCATTCTTGAATAATTTTACAACTGCATTGTACTAAACACCTGAAAAAGGAAAAAAGAAAATCCAAATTTTGTTGCTCTTCATGTTTTGTAAACTTAATGCATAATTGTGTCAAGATAACAATTGATTCCGTTTTCTTGTTCATTTGCTATAAATGGAAACAATGAATGAAAGTAAGTTTTAATTTAAGCATGTTTTACTGTAAAGATTTTTTTTTTTTTTTGCAATGTAAAAGTTCCTTTTAAAACAATATTTCTAATATTTAACATGTTCATGCATATGATTTTTCAAGGCTTCTTGGGTGAGCTGAAATCTATCTAGTGCTTTGCTGTGTGTACATACATACGTGTTATTTTTTTTTGTTTGAATTAACATGACTGTTTAATTTAACTCAAAACATTTATAAACACTAAAGATAAGTTAGAATAAGAAGAAATAATATCTGATTAAAAAGTCTTTTTATATATATATATATATATATATATATATATATATATATATATATATATAACTGAAAAAAAGAACGACTTTTCGGTTTCATCTTCACACTGTGAAACTGCATCAAAATATTTTACGAAACCAAAATTGTTTGTTTTTTTTTTTTTTTGATTTTTTTTTTTTTTTTTTTTTTTTTAAGTGCAATCACTACTGAGTGACCATATCCAAAGAAACATTATTGAAAAAGACTTTCAGATGTTAACATTAAATTTTATCAGCATTTATACCATTTTAAGAGAAAAAAAGATTGAACAAAAATATGTTAAAAACATTTAATTGACTAGTTTTAGGAAATAAATGTGAGATCTATTTGTTTACAAAAGAAATGAAGAACAACAAAAAGGAAATACGACATGACATCTGAAATCTACTCATTTCAGTTTTCAAAACAAAAAAAACCTTCTTGCAGTAAAATTATGTTAACAAAATAGCGAATATAAAAAAAAAACTTCATAAAATTTAACATTAAGACAAAACTGGCAATTTTTTTTTTTTTTTTTTTTGTAATTTTCTAGTAAGGAGTCAGTACACCAATCATGAAATACAGTTGTTGTCAACAAGAAAAATGAATGAAGATTTTTTTAATAAATAAATTTGTTTTTTTTATCTTGACTGGAAATGCTATCATTACACAAGAAAATGAATGGCTTCTTTAGAAAGCAAAAATACTAAATTAAAAACTGAAAAACCGAATTGAAAACTACAGTATCAAGGAAAGATGGAAACCGATACCGAAACATAAATTGTCAAACCAACCAACTCTAATAGAGTTTTTGTAGATACATGCTAGCTAGCATAAGTATGTATGTGCTTAAATGTAAATATCTAAGTGTATGTTAGTGTAGACAGCTATATGAGTAGGTATTATTAACGTGGACAAATGCATGAGAACGCATATATATATATTCAAATTCACTCAAAATTCTTAAAAACACTCCCCCAAATTTTGAGCTCTGATACATGGACAAGTTTAATACCAATAATTTCGAATTAACTCTTTCATTTTACCAAAGCTATTTCTTGATTGTTTTTTCCTGTTTGCATTAATTTCTGTGAATTCCCGTCGAATTAAATTTTGACCATGTGACCATTAGTATATAAGTCAGCTCATCCGGTCTCACCCCTCCCTCCCCCTACCCAGGCTCTCCTACCTCTATAATATGATTCCAGTAACGGTGCCTTCTTCTTCTCCTCATACCTCCAAATAAATCCCCTATAACATACTCTCTCTCTTTCTTTCTCCAAATAAACAGTACACTACAAACTGATACTATAGACAGTTTGAAAAATCCTGCGAATTTTAAAACTAAAATTCATAGGTGAAAATGGCCATTAACTAAAGGTATCTTAATTCTAATTGTAAAGAAAATTTGCTCTGTTTAATGAAAATAAACATTGTGTGCTCTTTTGTGAGTCAGTTTTAACATATTTCAAATTCTGTTGTGTTAATAGGACCTGTCTGGATTATACCCAACGGATTTCTACACACACACACACACACAATATATTAGTCATTCACAGACACTGTTTCGCTGTATCACAGCTCATCAGTGTGGCTAGGCAATTGGTTTATTTGAAACACTGGCAGTTTTCATCTCATTTCAAAGTTTCTTGTCTGAATTTTTGGGATGAGGCATTATCATTATTTACATTATTTACACATGGATGATTGTCCTTATCTTTGTTGTTATCATGTTTCATCTGTTGTGTGCTCTAGTCTCATCAGGTGCTTGTTGATCCAGGTAATCTCCAGAGAATTTTGGTCAGTTGAATGAGAACAATTTACTCCTCTAGATTAAATAAAGGGTCCAGATTAAAATACCCGGAAGGTTAACTGAATGAACAAGCTTCTTTCAAAGTGTATGCGTGTGTGTTTTTTTTTTTTTTGTTTTTTTTTAATAATCTTTCTTACAGTTTTTAATGACTCTGTTCAGTGAAGCTTCCCTGAATCATTTTGTTCCAATTATGGTAATATACTGAAACAGTCTAGTGTAATAAATCCCCGCCACTTATCGAGTTGTTGTTCGACCAGTTTTTCAAAACATGTCCTGGTAAAATAAAATGTCCAAAATGAGTTGGTCTCACCACCTCTCCCATCTTTTTATTTTTCTAAAATGCCTAATTTGGTAAAAGTGAAGAATTTATAGAATTTCATAGGAATCTGTACCCACCTCCTTTTTTTTTTCTTTTTTTTTTTTTTTTTCTCTTTCTCTTTTATTTAATAGTGAAACCAGAGGAAATAGTTTTGATGGCTTCACCTCTAGGTATAAACAAACCACAAGTTGCTAAATATATCTTGTGTGAAAAATGTTTCTAACAAGTTCCTCTCTTGGAGATGTTAAAAATTATTCTGATTCTTGTAAACAACCGGGTTCTAACTCTGGCCAGATATAGGTTGGTTTTGCACCCCCCTTTACTATTTCCATTGTCTTTTATAGCTGGGTTATTTCTGAAAAGAAGAATTTTTATAATTTTGAAATACTTCCTATGTGTTTGTCATACTGTCTATTTAATCACCACAGCGATGCATGTAGATACCTCCAAAAATTTGGTATACCTAAGATTTAAATGTATTTGAGGTACCTAGATGTATGTATCCCTCTTTTATTTATTTATTTTTTTTTTTTAATATTAACAAGAAGTTGCAAAATTGTTATTGAGATTTGGGTATGTAAAACATTGCAATTTGAATAACATAATTCCAAATTAGTCTTTTAAGCATCTTTCTTTTTATATATATTAACCTTTATTACTCTGCATTATTAATGACTTCTCTTTCCACTGCATTCTTTTTTCAAGGCCTCTCAATTGTAGTATCCTTGTTGTTAACTTCACTCAAAGGTGTTTTCTGTTGCCATAGCAGGATATGACAACACATCTATGAAATTCAAACAGGCTATTGTTTAGAGTCACCTTCAGTGGCAGGATGAACTTTTTTTATACAGCAAATAAAGTTACATACAGAATGATAAAGGTTAAGCCATCAGCATACCATTGCTGCATGACAAAAAAAAAATAAAGCATTAATTTCTCAAAAACTATGAACTTTATTTCAAATGTTAGAATTAAATGTGAGGAGGAGGTGCTGAAAAGTTATCAGCTTGACTAAGATGAGATTTTAAAAAAAAAACATTCTGATGGTTTTAGATTTTGGGAAGTGGTTTGTGCTGAGACATTATTACCACCCTCATATATATTAGTCTGATAAAAGGCTACAAAAGTGATTCCTTCAGAAATTGTTTAACTTCCCACACAATTATAATGGTTTAGTAGACAAGTTCATTTATCCCATAACTCCACAGTAAGTTACTCATACCCAGATATATACATCCAGCAGTACAAGGCTTAATTTGCTTGAAAGAGTGAAGCAAGTCAACTTCCATCAATGTGAAACTTAAGTGCACAGGACTTGAATGATCTTTCTATAAGATCTTTTGTAAGTGAAGCTCATACTTCTAAAATCCACTCTACAACATTCAAGGAGGCACTCTTAAATTGATTTTCTCTGTTTTGGTATCTTGATTAAATTAACTTCTTGTTTTTAAATTCCCAAATCCAAATAAGCATCCACTTTTGGTTCTCAAATATATTTGTCTAATCACCCTGGGGTGCCTATTCAAAAGGGGTGCTTATTTTAAATTCTTTGTTGAAAGTGGCGGGGATGCTAAATTGAGCAAGAAAGTCGAAAGCTTGGACCCTATTTCTTCCAAAATGAACTTCAGACAATTTCTGACGGAATTTCCTCCTTGTCTGAGAAGGATCATTCATAATTTGGAAAAGTCTGTTAGCAAAAGTAATCTACACAAAATGTCTTTCATAATATTTGCCTTAAAGAACATTTGCTGCCTAAATGCACAGAATGAATATATATATATATATATATATATATATATATATATATATATATATATATATAGTGTGTGTTATGGTAACAAGTTATTATGACTGGGGGTGTGAGCATACTCATTCAACTACAGGTAACACCAGGTTATGTTCTCTCTCTCCCAGAAATTGTAAAGCCATATAAATCTATATATTGAATCTATGTGTATATTAAAGAAACGCAATGGATTCTGCAATATCTGGTCTGATGCTTCTACTATATATCTATACCTTTTCACTTTCAATTTGAAAATAGTAACGTTTGAACCAAACAAATAGAAAATATAAAAAATAATTCTATAGAAGAAAATGATTGAATCTTCATTATAAATAAAACATGTTAAATAAAATGTCATGTCTTTCAGATTTAAGGCTTTTGTGATTTTGCCTTGGATGCTTGCAATGAAATTTGAGCACATTGCCGGTATCAATGTTGCAAGGGCAGCATTTATAGAAATTTTCTCAGCTCTGGAGTCAATGCTCTTTGATGCTCAAGGTTAACTCTTCTCTCATTAGAATTTCTTGGATATTTTCAGCCAATTTCCTCTTTACTTCAGCTTTGAAAATTGACCAAACATTTTCAATTGGCTTGAGCATGGGGCTGTAAGGTTCTAGCCTCAAAATTTAATCATTGGAAAAATCCTTCTCTCATCTTATTTGATTTTTGAGTGGCAAGGCACATTGTCAATGACAAGAATGACAGTTTGGCCATTCTTTTCCTTGGTTACATGCAGGGCCTTTTAAACAAAATCACACACCAAGTTACTTGTGTATGACCCCCCCCCCCCGGACTTTGCTGTAAATTAGGCCCAAGTTACTGATCCAGCCTATTACATGTATGTTGGCACAGTTTGATGTTGCTGCAATGGTGCTCCACCTTGTACCTTTTTCAAGATCGCTCTTCATGCCTTGAAATATGGATATTGAAGTTTGTTTCATCCAAGAAGAGGATTGGCAAGTTCTGGCCTTGAAATGAAATGAGTTCCTCTACAAAACTTTTTCTCTTTTCTTTATTCTCTAACACATTTTCTATTTCTGGATTAAATCTGACACATTTCAGAGTGTATAAAAGTATGTCCAGTTGGTGATGAAAAGTCTGCTTGGACAATTTTAAATTGAATTTATGGTAAATGACATCCACTAGCTCTACATAAAATCTTTGTGCTCATTTGACACTTTTCTGTACCTTTGTCCTCCTATTGAGTCTTCCTTTTAGCCTTGGGATACCCCCACTTGTAAGCAGCTGCCTGAGGGACTTCAATTTGTTGAGCTTTTGACCATCAATTTCCATCTGATTTGTATATGGCCACAATTTGAGTTTCCTTTTCTTTCAATTTTCACTCTTGTTTTAAATATTAGTTATTATTCAAAAAATAGATTATAAACTTTACAAGTTTCACTTTCAGTTCATACAAATTTAAATTCATAAAATTTTGGGTAAAGTATTTTTAATTATATTTGAAGATCCTTAGGTAAATAATTAAGTGTTTTATCAAATTAAATTCAGTTTTTAAAAACAATTTTAACTTTGAAATATATCAAAACAGATTTGAATGGTTAATTTTTTTTTTTTTACTCAAAATACTTCCTTTCATTTTAGAAGTTACTATTCTCAAATTGAAAGTGAAAAAGTATAGACATGCTTGACATTATCCAAAGAATTTGCAATGCTATCAATCCTGACCTGACATCTCAGCTTCAGTTACTTTCCCACTGCTACATGCTAGCTTCCCTTTGACTTTTTTTATAAATATTTTCATGCTAATTGTACTGATGAGCTTTCCTCTTTGGTACACAGGCTTCAAAATTTAGGTGTGGTACTAGATAGGCATTTTACAGTTAAAATGGCTAGCTGTAACCATACTAATAGTTTTTTCTCCTAAACTTTTTGCTTGTGAAACTCTCTTCTAGTTCCTACTTTTCTATCAACTATGATCTTCAAAAATTTAAATGTAATGTTAATCATCATCTTTTGTCTCCTTAGATCCTGTTCTTTTATTGTCCTCTATCATTCTCTCTCAGTAACTCCTTGCATCCTGATGGCTTTTATCACCTTGCTTGGATTGAAATAATTTTAAAAAATACCAGTGTTTTATTGCTATGTATTTATACTAAAAATACATTAAAAGAAATCTTCAATTGTGATTGGCTGTGTAGATAAAGTTTTAAAGTACAATGTTGAAATATGCATATAAACTTAAAATAAATTTCAGTTATTATAATTATTTTTGTTTATAGCACAGGAACCAGTCAGAGGATTAATTATCTTAATTGTACCTTTGGTTTAATATTCAAGAGTTATTTGAACATAAATAAGAAAATACTGAGAAACTAACATTCTAGTTCCCTGAATGTTCTAGAGCCATTGTACAAAGAAAATGTAGAGTAACTGGTGATGGTTAAAGGTAATTGACAGAAATACCCAACAAAGTTTAAAATAAACAATAATAAAAGAAAGAACATACAGAAATAATACTAATAATACTAAGCAAGACAAAAGTAGACAAAGCAATAGTAATGATGCAAAAGGTTCACAAACTAAGAATAGCATTCATAAAAGAGTTACAGTCAAGAAAAAAAAGCATTCTGATTTTAAGACAAGAAAAAAACAGAACTATCTTATTATAAGAAGAAATTTTTTTTTTTTTTTTTTTTTTTTTTTTTGTCTATGAATTTGTGAAGCAAGGATGTTTTTGCAGTCATACCTAACAGGACTGGAATGAACAGAAAATACACATTAGTTACTGGGGAAATTCAATATATATATATATATATATATATATATATATATATATATATATATATATATATATAATAAATATATATAAACTTGTATATTCTGCCATGTTTTATAATAGATTTTGTTTACAGGAATTTTAGTTCTGTCAGTTTATTATGTGGTACTATCTTTGAAAGTCTCTTACTGGAATAGATAAAGAAATGCTTTTCTCTCTTTGTAGATCTACATGATTTATAAAGAGCCTAAGAATAGGATCTTTTTATAATATCCTTAATGGATTGTCAATATTGGAAAGTTTGTATGTGAATGTTATATTTTTGTACATGTCACATGGGTGAATGTATTTCTAAAATGTTCATAAAAGTTGAGTCAAAAAAGCCTTGGCGTCTGTTGCAATCTAGGGAATGTTACTGAATTGAATAATCAAACGAAAGTATGTTACATTTTAGTATAATTAGTTACCTGTTCTTAATTTTTCACTGAATTTTTTTTATGCACATTTTATATTATCTATTCGGTTTAAATAACAAACAACTTTATGCTTAAAAAAGTGTTAATGAATTTTTGTGGTTTTTGTCCATTCTCTAAATGGACAATTTGATGTAAAACTGCCCAAATAACAATGCAACCCAAGAGTATAATTGATATTATGACCAAATAGAACTGCTAAAATACATTTTGATGATTTTTGGAGAATTCACTAACTGAATTATTAGTATAAAAGCAATAAAGATAAAACTAGTCTAAAAAGCCATTGAAAAAAATACTTGAAATTACTAAATTTAAGAAGTGAAAGTTTGGCACAATATAATCTCCCAAGTGAGGAGTACATAGCCATTTTGAAAAATCAGCATTAGAGATCCTGGGTTCAGACACTAACACAATGTTAGTGGTTAATGTATAACTACCTACCCCCCTCACAAGCAGGCACGTATATAAGTTTGGCAGCTTTCTTGTAATCAATTCTGTTTATATATAAAATATGGGATGTGAATTTTGCTTTAAACTTATTCAGACAAAACCAATGAAGGGTTTGTAAAAAAAAAAATACTCTTTCTTTCTTTTGGTATCTGTTCCAGAAACATTCTTTCTGCATAATTTATTTCAAGTTGTTAATATTTACTGTATTTTTCAGAATCTTGTCCTCTGCTATAAAAAGTTCCTTGTTTGAAATCATTCATGTGTTATGAATTTATTGTTATGAACAACAAGGTCTGTCTCAAACTTTTGAATGGTCTCTGAGATGATGTGTTTTTAGTGTTTTAATTGATATATTTCACCAAAGATATCTTTGTTTCAGTAAGAAAGGATGGAATAGTTTGGTTGTATTAAATTTCAAGGGTTCTTATTCGTGCATTTTATATATTTATTGACTTGCAATTTCAATTTTCAGCATGAAAATGCACAATGTCTGTCTGGAATGAATGTAGCTATTTAATATTATATATCTAAGACCAGAATTAATAGAGCCTCAGTTCTACTAAGTGGAAAGTAAGTTTTATGTTAAGTTTCTTTTATAACACTTTTTGCTTGTGAAACTCTCTTCCAGTTTCTTGTTTTTCAGTCAACATTGATTTTCAAAAATTTAAATGCAATGTCAATTGTTATCGTCTATCTTGATTCTTGTTCTTTTATTGTTCTCTCTCCTTAACAATGTTGTTGTTTTTTTTTTTTTTTTTTTTTCACATTCTCTAACCCCTTGCATCTTAGTAGCTTTATTACCTTGCTAGGGGTGAAATAACTTAAAAAAAAAAAAAAATCAATTACCAAAAAATAAAGTAGCTGACCTTGAGTATTGGCATTTTAGTGCTTTCCAAAGTACTTCCCTTAAAATCTTACTCTTTCATCTCTGTATCACTTTTCAAAAAAGTCTGTAAAATTCTTTCATGATTGCTATTCACTTCCTTCCCGCCTTTTTTTTTCTTTTCTTTTATACAATGTTTGTCCAAATCTTGCACAAAGCAGGAAAAATAGGCATATGCATTGTTAGTATCAATGTGATGGTTATACAGTAGATAGACTTGCTCATTGGTATCTAACTTCTGAGTAACCCTATGGGAGAGTCTATTCATGTATGTGCAGTGAAGACATTGGTTGTCAAATTTTAGAAAATAAAATTTCTCTGTTTTCTATTAAGAGAGAATATATAATTAAAATGTAATATATAAAAGAAAATTTAAAATTTAAAAATAATGTATTGGCTGAACTCCTTTTTTCATCACGGTTAATATAAAAGGTAATTTCATGTAATTTATTACTATATTGTATATGCCCAGTATAGAACAATCATTAGTTGACATTTTGAATACATTTGGTGTGTGTGTGTATATATATATATATATATATTTGTACTTTGTGATTACGGAAACCAATACAAATTAACAGTTTAAAAAACTGCATACATGAATAAATATTATTGCAGACATGCATTTTTCAAAAATATTTCTATAAGAATTTTGTAATAAAATGTGTATATAACAAAAATGTGTAAATTTTGTTTGTCTTACGGCTCTCAAATATCTGAACTTTCTTGCACGTGGCTCTGACATTAAGCAAATCTGCCTCCCCCTGCTATAAACACTGAAAAAATCTTGATATCGTTTGAATGTTTAACAAAATTAAACAGAACCTTTTGTTAATTAGATATTAGCCAATCAAATCTTTATTTTTCTTTATTTTTAAAAAATAAATTGTCTTGAAAAAAAAAAAAAATTTCATTGTAAATATTGTTATGAATGCTTCTTCCAATCCCTAAGTTTAAATTTGTTTCTGGTACAATGTATAGTCTGAGAACTTGTGGAAACAAACTTTACATTAAAAATGTTCAATACTTGTTTCAATCATCAAATTGTATTTAAACTTAAGTGTTATGTTTCCTTTTATTTGTTTTGTTTTTAAACTTCATTTATAGTCCTGTAAATGACTTTCATCAGGAACAACACTCAGCATGTGTGGGCTATCATAAATTTTTCTGTGAGGAAAAGATTGAACAACATGTATTCTTTCTACCCTCTAGACATACCTATTATTGTGTGCAAGTTTTCGCAGAGAACTTGGATAAGTGTTAAATGATCACTTTTTGTAATTATTTGTATATAGATTTACAAGTCAAGTGTATAAAATTTTTGGCATTTACTTCTAAAATAAACTTTTAGCATTTGCTGTGATATTACATATGTAATGATTAGACAAAAAGAAAGTTGTAATTTTTTTTTTTTTTGGTTGGAGAGAATCCTACCATGATATAATGTGTTATATAAACATGCAGAGTTATATATATATATATATATATATATATATATATATATATATATATACACACACACACACACACACACAACATCCAGTAATGTATAGAATATGGAGGCAGTGGTGAGATTAAAAGAAATGATTAGACCAGCTAATCTGGTTCTGCTAATGTTTTATGTAAATTCTGTTTTTCTTCTTTCAAACATGGTCAGGAATGCCATTATAAACACTTTCTATACACACATTCTACTCCATTCACACCTTGATATATATATATATTTTATATATATATATATATTATATATATTTTTTATAAAAGGTTTCTTTAGTTTCTGGTATAATGTTCTAGGATTGTGTGTCTGTTATATGGGAGGGTAGTGAAAATTACTTGGCCTAATCAAGAAAATATATATATATATATATTGCTAGAAATTCCTAGGTTAGGAGTTAAAATTTACTCTTTGTAATTGTTGAATATTTTAAAACTATCATTTTCTTAAATCATTTTTCCACTAAAATAGAAATTTAGTTACATCTGAAATGATAAAATTCACTTTATTGTTTTGACTAAAAACTCATTATTAACATTAAGAGTTTAACTTAAAATGTAGAAATCTAGAATAAAAGTTATTGTTGAAATTCTTTTATTCAGCCATATCAATTTTGTCTTGAGTGAAAAAAGTATCTGTAGAAATGATCTTCTGGAAATAGTCTAATTTATCACTCAGTAGTAGGAGATATCATAAAAATGTAACTCTCAATTATTTTAGGGGGAAGCCCAGTTCAATGGCAGAATAACCTGGTTTTGCTAGTTGCTTATAAATGCCTGGAAAAAAAATTTGTTTCTATTCCCAACTTCCTCCTTCAAAAAAGCTGATGGTTTGCATTTGTATTTATGGACAAGGGAAGGGTATTTAATAGTTTTAACAGCTTTAATGATTTCAGAGGTTCAGGCCTTGTGGGTTTTTCTCATTTGATTTGGAGATGAGTAACCAGATGGGTGAAATTATAACCTGGAAACTGTGGCTGTAGTGCAAAATTAAGTTTGATTAGGGAAGTTTGACTTTTTTTATCATTTCTAAAATCTTTCAGGCAAGGTAAAGCACATGTCAATCTCAGGTTTTGTTGGCATGACAGAACACAAATTTAGGGATGGAAGGCAATGATGTCTTTTTTTTTTTTTTTTTTCGACTGATGACTTGAAATAGTTAAAGCGATGCACTAAAAATTGCAAATCTTATAAATGAGATAAAAATTTGTCTTTGGAAGTTAATTTCCTCAGTTTGTATAAATGTAAATATTTATACAAAGTGTACTAAAAAAAAATACTAAAAAATATATATATACTTTCAGCTAACTTTGAACGTGATTTAAATGTTCATGCTTCCAGTAACACTTCATTATAAGTTTGCATTGACACGTTTCAGTTATACGACTACATGTATAGGGTGTTGCAAAAGCCGCATTACCATTGAAAAACCTTGTAAATTTTATATTTATATATCAAATGGAATCATGTTTCTGTATGTGATAATATATTATTGAGAAATTTTATAGGTCAAATTATGGAAGATGATGTCATGCAAATTTTTTCTGGTTGTTATTTCACAAGTGTATGTTTTCCGCTAATTCTAGCCTGACTATTGGTACACCCTGTCTAATGCAAGTGAGGAGGTGCGCAATTTTAAACTATGTAGATTATATTTGTTTTAATAATATTAATCTTAAAATTTTAATTATTCTATACTAACAGTTACAATCTTATCAGTTTTGGAGATAAGCAAAGATGTCCAACAAAAGACAAGTTGGTACATTTATTGACAGCTACTTAAATGAGTTTAAGTGAAAACGGCAGCACAGAAATATTGGTTTATTTGAGCAGATTTGGTTTTTATATAAAGGCATTTATACCTCCTCACTAATAAAATTACTTATTTCTTGGTGTCTTGTTTCTTTCTCAATTTTGGTAGTTATCTCAGTAATATATTATGTTTCTTTCTCAGATTTAAATCACTGTAGTCATATAACTGAAAAAGTGCTTTTTGTATTTGTCAAGATGGAAGTTATCCATTTCTAATGCCAATTCTCACTGTAATTGCTCAACTGCATCTGAGAATTTCAACTTAGTTCCATTAAATTTTCATGGTTTTAAGTATTTTTGTAAAAGGACTAAATAGATTCTTGTTAGGATGTTTACATTTTACACACTCTCTCCCAATATTTATTCCCACCCTTACTTGATGACCTGTTATAAAAGTGGCTTTTTCATGGCCTGGGTCTAGGATTTTTGACCTTGTCAGAGAAAGCCTTCTAATTTTTGATTTGTTTACCCAATGTCTATATCAGTAGTTGCCAAGTAAGCAGATGGCAAATATTATTGTGACAATGGGGTTGGGATAGAGTGAAATGAAGACTAACATTGTCCCAGCTGTAAATCACTATAGCATAAAAACTGGTAAAGAGGCCTGACTACCCACTCTGCCAAATATTCCCTAATACTTTTAGAAATGGTTTCTCTTTCTGTCTTCCATGTAATTCAGTTTTAACTTCCCAAGGGAGATAACTTGTTGTGAATTTAATACTACCAATAAAAAAACCCAAAAAACCAACGCTCTCACTTTCTCATCAGTTGACTTTCATCAATTTCATATAGAGTAGAAAGTTCCAAGTTCAAATCCCACTGCTGCAATAGTACAGGACTAAAACCAAAAGCAGTTATGTATAAATCTTGTATTTGTCATACAATTCCTTGCTAAAATTATTTTTTTTTTTTAAATAAGATATTGATATTTACATTGTTTGGAGTTCATCTTTATTGTCATATTCACAACATTTCAGTCGTGGTACGCTTCAGCCATCATCAGTTGATATACATTGAACTTTCAAACAGAACACAGTGGATAAAAACAGTAGTTGAAGTAATCCTGTGTCTTGACCCAAAGTTGTGAGTTCAATACCTATCCACAGCAGAGGGGAACAAAAACTTGGAGAGTTGAGTTAGTAAAGGGAAATAACTGAAACTGAGATATCCAGAAAAGGCATGGCAACCAGAACAATGTAGATATTGTAAATAGTTAAAATACCTTATCTCAGAAATAGACAGAAGATAAACATATTAATTGTAGAGTATTAATATTCAAAATCTTAAAAACATATTTAACCCTTTAAGACTGGAAGTGTTCCAATACATTTGCAAGTTTGATGCACTTAGTTTTTGAGCAGCTGAATATACCAGCAATTGGGTAGCACTATATTTCAATACACAGCATCTACAACTGTCAAAAGATCAACTAGAAAATAAAGACTAGATTTCTAAGACCATGCTTCATAACCAG
>CAHIKZ030001355.1:695000-697500 GCA_903632075.3 Acanthosepion pharaonis | reverse complement strand
TACAATTGAAATGATTAGATGTAACTAAGCTCTATGCTAACAGTTTTTTTTCTCTCACACTTCTTACTTGTGGAAATCTCCATTGGCTTCTTACTTTCCTAGATGTCCTTATCAATTCTAATAGTCATAATTTTATTACCTCTCTATATTAAAAAATAACAAAAAAATAAGTTTTGTCTTAAATACACATGTGAATGCCTTTGTCATTGATAGTTGTAAGAAAAAAAAAAAATAAAACTAAATTAATCTCTTCTAAAGCAATTTTTAAAAATAAAGATTATATAATGTTTCAAAACTCCTAATAACTTTTCAAATTATATCATTCATAAACAAATAATATTAATGAAGATTAGTAATATTTAGAAAAGTTCTGAATATATTAAATATATTAATATTTGACCTATTTGTATATATTAAATATAATTCTATATTTCTAAATATCTTAAAACAATAGTGACATTACACAGATGCATTCAATCTAGAAATAAAATGAAACAACTGTAATATATTTATGAACATAATACATAAAATCAATAGATGGTGATGAACATGTATGGTCCAATCATCATTGTCCTTTGGTTCTAATGATCGTGTCTTGCAATTCATCTATGAATCCAGAGCTGGCTCTATAAATCCAAATTTGTGCAGAATTTAGAGCAGTGGGTGCACTGGAAGTCAGTGGTTATGATCAATGCCAAAGTTGCACATTGGTACTGTTGTCATTGAATGTTAATTCTTTTTTTTATTTATTTATTTATGACACCTGCCTTTTTTGAAGTTTATTTAGGTTTGGTAGACACTGGTACACCAAGACAGTTGGTAGACACTGGTACACCAAGACAGTTGGTAGACACTGGTACACCAAGACAGTTGGTAGACACTGGTACACCAATACAGTTGGTTGTCCACATATTCTTCTAGTTCCCTCTTTTGGTCTGATCTTGCAGTGGAGGTTAATTTTAAATGCATCTTTATACCCTTTCTTTGATTGGCCATGATGCCTTCTGTCACACAGCAGTTCTCTGTACAACAAGCATCTAGGAATGTGATGTTGCTACATGCAGATAATGTGACCACTCCATTGGACTTGTACCTTGGTGAGCATTGATTAATGGTCCATTATTTATAAAAAAATAAAAACTTTTAACTTAGTGGTCACTAATAAAACTAAAATAATAAAAGCCACTTCTTATATAGGACCTATGACCACAATTCTCACATTTGTCATGATTCCTACCAAAGTGCTATATTGCAAAGCACAGAAAGCACAATAACACAACTGCTACTTGTGAATTTTTGATAAGAAGCCAGTAGAAAGCTAGGAACTTCATGACCTGGAGACAGTTCCTTTACATTTTTCACATTAAACTATAGAAATGATTCAGTCAACAAAAGAAACTGATAAAAAAATCATAAAACAGCTCGTTTGTTATATATTCAAACAGATTTTATTGACTGTATGACACACACATACACAGGTCATGTGTCGTTTTTAATTTAATTTTTTTTTTTTATCCCCCCACCCCACGCCCGGTTAAGAATAAAGTCGACTGAAGCTATAAAAGAATTTATTTTGTGGGTGAGTGTGTCACTTTTAATACTCATTGGCCTGAAATTGTCAATTTATCATTGGGGTGGGGAATGGGGAATAGCAAAATATTTCGGTTTGACATAGCCGGCTCTACCTTTCTATATTATTTTCTTTCACTTATGTGTTTTTTTTTTTTTTTTTTTTTTTTCCCCTTTATGAATTGGCCTTATTGTTTATCTCTTGAGCTTCTGGTATATTTATACTTATTTTATACTTGTGCCTTGTTTCCTTCAGGTGTGGTTTTTTTTTTTTTTTTTTTTTTTTTCATGTGTGGACATGTAAGAAAACATATATATGCACACTGCTAAAAACTTCTTGGCCCAACAAACTTCCAAAACATATAACCAAACATCGGATTTTTCTTTTTCTTTCTTGTTCAGGCCAAGAAATTCTCTGTACCCTCTCCAAAAAGTTAGTTTGTTTCTTTGTTCATGCTAAAACAAACCTGATATATAAAGTTCGGTCAACTCAACTATGATTTGAAACCCCAACATAAGTAATATACATGTGTAAAACTCATCAAATTCAAAAACTAAGATTAGAGAAACGGTCATCTTGTTAAAATTTACAGAAAAAAATACTGAAATCCAAAACAATTTTCTTTTATGTATGTTAAACAACAACTATTTTTTTTTTTTTTTTTTTTTTTTTTTTTTAAGATGGATTTAGAGATTTGAATAAAAGATGACATTGATTGGGGAGGAAAGAACAAAAAAAATGTCAAATCATACTTTTTTGTTAAAAAATATTCAGAAAAATGAAGCATATAAATAATAGTAATTTTTTATGGGTACTATGCAAATTAATGAAAGCATTGAGAATATAATCACTGAACATTTGGCAGTGGAGACTTCTAGGGTTATTGGCCCTCGTTTGATGGCGTTCCTTCGAAGGATTGATGTGATTGCG
>CAHIKZ030001355.1:485000-692500 GCA_903632075.3 Acanthosepion pharaonis | reverse complement strand
AAGGACAGATTGGGTCCTATCAGCCTTGGGTGACAGCTGCTATAAGACAAGGAAAACTGAAATCAAAACCAGCCTGGAGATTTGAATTCGGCAACAAAGTATCTTCATTATTAATTTTAGGCTAATTTTTCACTCATCTCAATATTGTTAGTTTTTATCAAATTTTAAGTTTATCCTTTTCAAACTGTTAAAGTAGCAGGGACTAAAAATAAGTTAGCCTGAAGCTTCTGTGGCTAAACTGATTATGGTAGGTATCGTCTTGATTAGCGGCCATTACATGGAATCTCTTCATGTCTTCAAGTGCATCATTATTTGAATGAAATCAATATCTCTACAGATACTTACAAGATTTTATTTTTAGATCAAGTAGTTTTATTAGTTTTAGTATTTTTACTCTTACTGTACCTTTTTATCCCAACACAATGCTCAGTTGATTATAAGCAAAAGTTCCCCATATATTTTTAAATATAAAAAAAAAATACAACTATTGCACACATTTAATATTATTTTCTTATTAGTTTTAATTTTATTTTTGCTTTTTTAAGTGATACTCTGACTTCATTTAAGTGATACTCTGACTTCATTTAAGTGATACTCTGACTTCATTTAAGTGATACTCTGACTTCATTTAAGTGATACTCTGACTTCATTTAAGTGATACTCTGACTTCATTTTCAAATTCCACATGTTTGTTACAGTGTCATGATTAAAAAGCCAAAGGAAAAAAAAAAAAACCTATCTTCCTCCTACTAGTGTTAAATAATATTGTAATATAAATTTCTTCCTTTCTCTTATTTTTCTTTGCCAACTCCAATTTGAAATGTCTCTTTTTCTACTGAATGCCTCCTTTCCATTCCCCATTTGTAGGCAATTCTATATAATTCCCACACTTGGCAAGCATCTCAATTTCTTCTGAGAGGCCAGATCCTCTTTCACTATTCCTTGTTTTTGAAAACCTGTGACTGACTTTGGGAACAGAAGCCTGCAGACTCTAAGTGGGAGGTTAGACCTAAGGAAACAGGAGACTAAAAAGACAAGACTAGATTATTTTAAGAGTAACAGGGGGGTAGGAACTAAGTTTGGATTTGGTGTGGGCACTCCTTGTCTTTGTTTACTAGTTAAAGGAATCTTGTAAGAACCAACCAAAGATGACAATCTCTCTCTCTCTCTCTCTTTTGTGTTCTCTCATTATCTCTCTCTCTCTCTCTCTCTCACCCATCCTTCAATCTCTCCCATCTCTCAAGACACATCTCTTAGTCATTTAGTATTTAAATTTTGGTCACTCTCCTAAAAAAGAAAAAAAAAGTTGAATTACACTAAAAGATTAAAATGTATGGATTCTGAAAGAAGAATCTGCAGTGTTATTGGTTCTGATATGGCATCTCGACTTCAATCACTTTTCCATTATCCATTTGTTTTCTTTTTTAATGACATGTCTGTCCATTCAGGATGTAGGGTATTATGGCTCTTCACAGATTTTTTTTATTTAGCTTTGAATTGCCAGGAATTCTTGGGAAATATAGTGGAGTGGTTTCTCACTGGAAAAAAAAAAAAAAAAATTCTGATGTACCCTAACATATTATGCTGCACTTCGTTTTTGGTTTATTCATTATGCAGGTCAGTTATGGAACATGGGAAACAGATTATTTTTCGGCAAGGCTTAAAAAAAAAAGTGGGCTTTCTGACAGCCTAACTAACTTCTGCTATTTTTCCTCCTTTTACAATTCTTACTGGGTAAGTGTAGCAAAGCTGAAAATCACTTTAATGCTCTTTATTTTAATTTCCAGTAAATCTCTTTAAAAAGCACTTTTTTTAATTTTTGAACTTTGCTGAACGATTATTATTATTATTTTTTAAATAAACTCTCATGACTATGATCTGGGTAAGGGTAGAAAGCCTAATTTTTATAAACCCTCAGAGTTCTGTAAGACACCCATAGCCATAAAATGGCATTTTTTAAATATTTGATAAGTGATGCAGTTTCTTTTAATGAAGTGCATAAATTTATATTGTATTTTCTCACATGTCATGTTTTACGATTTCATGTTATTTAATTCAAGATCTTGTTTAATGAGATTTTGTGTGGGCAAATACTTTGGCTTGCGTTAAAGGAAAACATTTCCTTGCACATCTAAATTTTTATCAATTTATGAATACTTCCCTTGATTTTTCCATTTCAGAAAGGTTTTTTCTCTTTTTCATTCTATTCAAATCTTTTTTTTGTTTTACTTTGCAATTTAACAACTATAGAAGAAGCTAAATAATCAGTAATTATTACCAGACGAATATATTTTAACTTTGTCAAAACTGACTTTATTAAATCACCATTTTTTTTTCCCCATGTAATTATGAATTCATGTATATTAAGGCTATCTCTGATAGAATCATATTTTTGTGAGTGTAAAGTTTTCTGCAAGCCATAGAAAAGTAAATATGAATAAACATTAATATTTATGGTCAGTGGTGTAGTGGTTAGCATCTTGGAATGATAAATTGGTGAACTGAGTTCAAATTCTGGCCAAGTTTATTATGTCCACTTTCAGGCAAATACTCATGAAAGGGATGAATCCAACTCTTCTCCCTCAGCTATGGGTTAAATAGTAAGACATTTTTTTTTCTTTATTCTTCATTGGAATCCCCTTAAGAAGAAGGATAACTGTAAATTTAACATCAGTTGGTCACCAGGTTAGCAACTCCATCTCCTGAAAAACCTACTTATTATTGAAACCACCAGTAGCCATGCCGAGCATGCTGCGGATGTGGCCTTGTACTCCACAGTGGGAATTCAGGGGACTTGAGAGATATTAAGAGAAACTATATACATTTTTGGGATGCATCACATTGAAATGCCGGTTCCTGTGTGATCAACAAAGTTAAGCAACACTGAGCCTGATCACTACCTAGATGGGTAACTGCTTGGGAATACCAGGTGCTGTAAGCTTGGATATGTGGCTGGTGTAACGGATAATGACTCTGAATTGTTAATTGGAGAGCAGAGTTCTAGTTTCAGTTGGGTTCGTTATAATCGTTTACACGCAAATACACTTGGGGAAAGGTATGAATCCATCTCTTCTCCTCCATCTATGGTTTAATTAGTAAAACTTGTATTACTGGACCCGTTATCTCCCTCAAAAATAAAATTACATACAAAATATTTAAATTTTAGCATTAAATAACTCTAAGGTTGATATGCCGCTAAACAAAACAACCAACTGTACATTTTTTTACAGATATGACAAAAATTAATATTTATTTTAAGTAATTTTGCTGGATTATTAATCTCTTAATTATTGTTATTTTCAAAATATTTATCTCTATAAATTTAGTCTCTTTTAAATGGAAGTACCAAAATCTATTATAATTCTCTTTGTGTGCATACACACACACATATATATATATATGTATATATATATGTGTGTGTGTGTGTGTGTGTGTATAGCACCACTCTCCTCTTTCTCATCATCATCATAGCTGAAAGGAATTTTAATTTTAAATCTTTTGGTGTGGTTGCAGGAGGGAAGAGACTGTATTTCACATGAATGGATATAGGCCAGAATAGTTATGAAAAAAAAAAAACAAACAAAAAAACCAGTTCACATTAGTTTGTATGAAGGGGTTGCCTTTTTCTCTCTCCTTTCAACAGAGAGCACTCACACACACACACTGAGCTATTCCTCTATATTGTGAGTATGCACAATTTAGTTTTTCATGACTCTCTCAGCTTTCGATAAGGCTAGAGTTTCAGTGTAGGCCTTAGGCAGAACGGAGGACTGTTTTAAAGATAACTGATACCAAATGGACTCTTATTAGATTTCACAATAGCTATGAGTCAGTTGTTATCCCTGGGAAAAAAAAGAGTATGTTGGAAAAGTAAATAAAAATGAAGAAAAAAATGACATTAAAATGACTTTCCCAGTATTTTGCATAAATATCACAAGTGCAGTAATTGTCTGATTAAATATCAATCTGCATTTCCCACTTTCTTTTTCTAATAAAAGTTTTATAATAAAGTTTGAAGTTTAATTTTAATCCCTGTTTATTTTAACCCACTATGCTGTTTATTTTAAATCATTAATCTTTAAACAAGTTATGAAATAATTTTGGATTAATAGTGTAATTCTGAAAATTAATAAATTTTATTTTCTGTGTGTATATATATAAAATTATTCTTAATATTTTTATTATAATAAAAACATTTTACATCACTACACAAAAGCTTTCATGTTTCAGTACTATGATTGTACATCCTAAAGCAACTTGTGATAAAAATGATATATTAGGGAAATTTAAAAACAAATAGTTACCTTTTTTCAGAAGTTAAAGTGGGAGCATAAGGTCGGGTTTAGAAATATACTAGTGGGTTATATCTCGATTAACCAATTAAAAGTCAGATCTATGCTAAAATAGAAAAATAAGGTCTGGGGGTGAAGGTAGGTGAGACATTTTTTTCACGTCACGATAAACTGACACTTGGGTATGTCATCCAATGATTGTAAGAAACATGGCAGCAACAAATGTGTTATACATGTAGCCAAGTATGAAGATCCCATTTGTTGAAGTAGTCGGGGAGATTAATCAGACATGAAATTATTAGAAACAAAATTAAAAGAAAAAAATTCAGGAAGTTTCTATTTTACCGCAGATCTGACTTTTAATTGATTGAGACATACCCACTAGTATATTTTTAATTCTAACCTTATACCATCACCGTTAACTTCTGAAAACCGGTAATGATTTTTTAAAATTTTCCTAATAAATCTTTATTATAATCTCTTATAATAAAAACATAATATTTTACTCTACTTTGTATTGAGCACTTTTTAAAAAAAAATAAATACTATGAACTGTGGATTTTTACTCAATCTCTTATATTTATTATGTGTGTATATATATATATATATATATATATATATATATACTGTAAATCGTTCGCTCTTTCTCAGACATATAATATTCACCCTTACACACAAAATATTCAGGAATTCTAGCCTTTCACTATCATAAATTGAATGAATCCTCCATCAGCTGGTCTATATTTAATGGCCATGTAGGATGAAATCCCTTTGATCTCTGTGCTTGAAGGGCAAATATTTGCATTTCTAGCACCAGGGAAGCTGATCTTACATCGTACTAAGAGAAATAGAATCAGGGTGCCTCTTCAATTCTTGAAGCCATCCCAAAGGGAAGTACTGAAGGAGCTAGGAATTTTTGTTCTTGACCTTCATACCAATGTAATATCTACCACATTAAAAAAAAAAAAATAACTGTGTTGTATCTTGCCTCTTTAGGAGTGTGTTTGTGTGTATAAATATCATGAAATGATGTAAAAAAAAAAAAAAAAGTGTTTTACACCTTATCAGAGCTTAGATTTGTGATAAATTATCATAGCTTCCAGTTCTGGAGTGTTAATCAATATTATCAATATGTAAGACGCCCTTGTGACGGTCACATCCTTGGTCACTGGCACCAAATAATGTAACCCCTTTTGCCACTGCCACCTTCATTTAGTGGTCTGGTCCTCACAGTCTTAGGACAACGCTTTAACTATGGGGTTAACTCTGTGCTGACACTGATCCAAGTTTGTTGTTGGTCTCTGTCCATGTGTTCTTGATCTCAGAGCAGAAGATTGAAGGTTGGAGTCTTGCAGCACTGGTCAAGCCATGGCAGGTGCTATATTAAGGAAAAAAAAAAACCTTCATGACAAAAAAATTAAACTAGGGGTTAATCTTCAATTGGTTTATATAGCGCTCTTGGTACAACAAAAATGAACCCTTCCTGCATCAATCTCTCTCATGACATTGGGGCTTTGTCTAAACATCTGGAAGGCTGGGTTTAAAGTTTTAGAATCAGGAATTCTGGTTGGCAGCTGGTATGGATTTCAAAGGCATTCAATGTGGAATCTCAGCCTAAAGTCTATGATCTCCCTAAAGTTATCTGCTTATATGCACTTCAGCCCAAAACTGGCATGGGGCTGAAGGGTTCTGGGAATTTGGTGATTTCCCAATTTTCATTAATTTAAATAAAGGTTTTAGTTGTAGCCTATTTCTTCTTTCTTGATCAATTTTCTAAATTTAGAGAATTATCCACCTTCTTCCTTAACTCTAACCTGCTTTACCATGTCCGGTGGCAAAAGCTGCCGGTAGCACCAGGGGTGGCAGTACCACCTTAGCAACCAAAACTGTGTTACCTTGCCTTGTTGATGGCTAATGAGGGCAGGGTATTGCATGTACTTTCTACATATTATAGGCAGAAAAAAAAAAAAAAAGGATCATATAGGAAAAGTTAGCTTATCTGTCTGACTCTAAGCCATATTTGATTTGAATTCACACACACACACACACACACACACACACATGCACACACATATGTATATATTATAAAAGAATTAGATTTTTAATCCAACACACATGTTGGATTAAAAAATAAAATCCATTATTTCTTTAGAAATTGCTTTGTTTACATTCTGGATCTGAAAATGAGCAGATACGTGTTTACAGAAAAATCTGAACAAGTGAGTGCACTTTAAAGGCAAAATAGGACCTGGCATTATTGTGGAATGCACGTTCAAACCTTACTGAACAGATTTTCTTTAAGTTTTCTCATACTGTTTAAAATAAATGGAGTATCTACTGAAATATTTGAACTTAAAGTAAAATATATAATGTGTATGTATGAGAGAGAAATTTATTGATGACTAAAAATGGAAATTAGTGAAATCCTGAAAGCATTATCCAGTGCATTGCAGACAGGCAATAATAAACTGAAAGTATGAACTAAATTCAAATAATCTATATTACAGAGTTGTACCTGTGAAATCTTTCAAATATATTTATTGACCCTGGCTTAAAAGAACCTCCAGCATTTTAAAGAAAAACAAATTTAAGAGAAAACTTGAACTTGACCCACTCCAGAAAGGGGATTGTGTTGATTTAGTCATGTAACCCGTTGTGTTGAAAAACTGTCCCAAAGAATTCATCATTGGCAAAGTAACACAAATTTGGTATTTTACAGGTTGAAAGACTAAAATTTATAAAAAGGTCATAATTTTGTGACACAATTTTTTTTGGCAAAATGTACCACATTCCTCTCCCTTATATATATATATATATATATATATATATATATATATATATATATATATATATAAAAAATGTGTGTGTTTAGTTCCTATACATACACATACAAACCTGTAGTCTCATCATGAAAAAGGTATTTATTTTAGAAATATTTTTTTTTGACATAATTTCTTTGTCAACATGGTGAATATAAGCACATCAATCAAGTATTATACAGTGACAACTTCAGATCAAAATTAATTTAATATAACATGTCAGGCTATGTACTCATGTACAATATGTATATCTACAACTTTTTGCTTTACTGTTGCGAGAATGAGCTATGAATCTCTGTCCTAGTGTTTTTTTATTGACAAGTAAATTTTAACTTGACCTTTTTTAATGCCTCTGCCTAGCGAGTCTGCCGCCATGATCGTTTCCTCTGTTGTCAGACTATGAACGGGTTTAACGACAAATTATCCTTCATTTCCTGCACAAAATGGTAATGTGTTGACAGTCTTTAGTTTCCGGGCAGACCCAACAGCTTAAGTACTTACTTCCTTTGATGGTATAAACAAAGACATATAGCCAGAAAATGGCCAATATTTTCTCTTACAAAAACGATCTAAACATTTGAATTTTCTGCCTATTTAGAACATAACTGTGCAAAAGCCAATGCCTATGCAATGGAAGCACATAAAATCTAAACATCCATTATTATTATTTACATGTGGGCTATTGTCATCATCTTTGTTGTTAACATGTTTCGGCTGTTGCGACATCTGGCCTTCATCAGGTGTATGTTGATCTGGCTACCCCACATGGAATTTCGAACTGAACCCTTTATTTAATTTGTGAACCAATAGGATGATTCTGTGTGGAGGATTTGGTGACATAGTAATTGCATGTTCAATATCTAGATTGGGCAGTGTGTATTTGGACTCTATGGAAACAGGTGAGCAGTAACTGAGTAGTACTAAAATAAAAACTATACAAGATACCCATAGACATAGGCAGTGGAATGAGAAAAATCTCACTCCATAAATGAAATAAGGGGTTCATTTCAAAATTACCTGGATCTACATACACCTGATGGAAATGGATGAAACATTGTGATAACAACAACAAAGATGAGGACAATAGTCCTCATGTAAATATGTATAACTTTTCATTACACAAATTCAAGCAGAAAATCCATTAGTATATGTGTCAAATTCCACTGTGGAATTTTCAAGATAAACCTTTTTATATAGGATTATAAAAAATGTCCAGTGTGACATTCAGAAAAATTTTTTCTTTTCAAACTATGTTTCTAAGAAAGATGAAATGGTTTCCTACTTAAGTATCTCTTCAGAAATTCATATTTTTTTTTTTTTTTTTTTTTTTAAAGAAATAGGAATAGGAATTTGAATATATATCGCTACCATTTTGTAAACTGCCATTTTAGTTGGTGAATAAATTACACAACTAATGTTTGTCTTTGTTTGCTGTTGGCCTCAAAATGTTTCTGTCTTATAAAGTTAAAGGCAAACACTAATGTTTTGATCACATCTGCTGATAACCTTGTCACTGAAAGAGAACTAAAAACCATTGAATGCTTTGCTAATTCTTATTGTTAGTCTTTGTTTTCTCTATAGTCTTCTAATGATTGAATAATGATGGCTGGGAAAAGGTTGAATATATAGACAATGCATTTTCTATGATGACATGGTGGATGTGTGGTTGGTGTAAGGAAATAGAATCAGCAGGCCAGTTTCACCTTTTTATTAATACCCTAGGGAAAGGATTGAAACCATCTCCTCCTTCCAGCTCTAGGTAAAATAGTAGAGCAGGCCAAACTCTTGAGGTTTGATAGGGCAAACAATTCAGGAGAAAGAAAACTGAATTCCTAACTGAAAAATGGGAAAAAAATCACTACATTATCTTTTTAAAAAATGACCATGACAGTTTAGACATTACTGAAAAAGTCATGATCACTTACATTCTGAAGGATTAAAATAAAAATGATTACATTTTAAGGAAAGAGAATGACTGCTACAACCAATTTTGATAATGAAAAAGAAAAAAAAACATCTTGGCAAATTCAGCTTTTTATTGTTCAAATTATATAAACTATAATGTCCTTTATCTTCTCAGTAATGTTTGTTTTAATTCTTGACCATTGACAATCTCTTCCTGAAACTTCACATCAAAAATTTTGTTCCATTATGTGTTTTTTCTTCCTTACTACCAGAAAAATGCTGGAAATGTTCAGAGGGTAGTTCTTAGATAAACCCCCAAATTTTCTTGACAAATATTACATTTAAATGGTACAAGGATAAAACTGACTGTGGTTGGCATTTATCACACCAAATATTTTCTGTTACTTGATAGAAAATAATTAATGAATAAACATTTTTCTTTTTGTTGAATAAATTCCATCATATATTACATAAGACACTGTTGTTATTATTATTATTATTATTAGTAGTAGTAGTTGTATTCCTATGCAATCTCCACCATATAAGTAGCAGTTGATACAGTTACATTTTAGTAATTTTATTTTGAATTCTTATTAGATGAAGCATAGTCAAGTATTATTCATTTTTGAATTTCTTCCATTTTACTTTTCATTGTAACTATTCAGACCATCATTCTACAGTCATTAGTAAATAATACAAATGAGTAACGTTTTATTATAATAAATCATGACTTAATATTACAATATCAACAAACTAAATTAAATGATAAATATATGTAAAGAAAATAAAAATGTCAGAAATTACAGTTTTTAAATTCTCTAAAACTATAAATAATTAAATCAGAGAGTATCCGATCACCTTGTAGATTTCTGAGTTAGGTTAGTTGCAGAATCCCAAAGAGGTCTTTGTGCACTTATCCATACAACTTTGCCATTTCTTCCTAAGGCAATCCTTTCACATGTCAGAAGTGGCATTTTAGAGTCTTCTTTGATTTGATCTCCCATCTCATAGGTGGTTTACAATATGGTATTTTGCCAGGGAAGTTGTCTCTTTAAGATTGCTATGCAAAGGTTCCGTCTCTTCTTGAGATTCCATCATTAAACCAGTTTGATCTTTTTTTTTAAATCAGCATAATTATAAAATTTCAATAAGATTTCATATTTTTCAGCACAGCAATATCATCATTTCTAATATGGTCCTGAAATGTTCTTTGCATTGCCAAAAAGAAATTTTTAAAAATCTGACATTTAGCTAGGTTTTGCAGAGTTCAGTGGTTTGAGAACTTTTCAGTACCCCCCTCATATTATGCCTTCCTTGTATTGTCTTATGATTTAGAATGAAATGGGTGGCGAGAATTTTTCAATAAATTGTGTGTGCAATTTATATGTAATTGTCTGGAAATGTAAAACTTATTTTATTAATTAACTCTGATAACAAAGTATTAAAGAACAAAATGAAAAAGTTTTTAATGATTAGACCTTTGTCGAGTTTTGCACATCTGGTTAAACAATTTTGTCATCTCATTCTATTTATGTTACAGAAAATTAAACAAGCTCAAATTACAAAGGTTGTTGGAAATAATAATTGCCACACTGATAATTTACAGTCTGAATTCCATTCTTGAAATTGCTGGAACTTTTTCCTAGTTTGCAATATTACTTGTTAGGGAACACCAAGATGGCTGCTTACATTGTCCTCTCTCCAAGGACATAATTGTATGTACTAGTGTGTAAGTTAACTTTTTAAACAGTGAAAAAATTTCAAAAACAAAAGGTCAACAGAGCGTGAAGTTACTGTTATGAGATAAAGGCAAAAATAAGGATGTATTAACCTTTCAAAAAAGAGCACTAACAATTCCAGTGTAGGCTGAAGTTCATATGTTATCCTATGAATTCTATAATGCTAAGCGGGTATCACAGCTTGTTTGATCATTTGAAGTCTTATATCCTAATTTTTGGCCGTTTTATATCCTAATTTTTGGCCATTTTATATTTGTTTTTGAGCCAACAATTTCGTAAGTCTTGGTTATTTCTTCCTAAAATGCAAGGATTATTCTGTTTGCCCTTCCACAAAGTCTAACTAAAATTATTCAGAAATGTTTATCATTCCAAATATTAAATGTTAACACATTTGCATGACATTGTCACTGTCACAATTCTCTTTAGCCCCTTTGTTGGTTAATACAAAAAGCTTTGACAAGTGATGTTTTTGAGGTCAACTAATATAGGCTTAAACCTGAATTAGTCAGAATTTTATGGGTCAGCTTTTATACCACTACTTACTTAGATAATAACCAAACACATTGCTGCTCTTTCCTTATAATCCAATATTAAAAATAAAATTGGTTCTCTTCTTTGACTCTTTTGTATAATCAGGAAAAATTCTAATAAATGGAATTAATTTTGAATATAGATATATAGTTAAACATGTCTTAATTTAAAAGTTTGTTTATGCTTTGTTACTTCTCTTTTCCATTGTTGTTTTTAGATTGCTTTCTTCTGGTCATTTTGATGGGTAATAGCAAAATTCAGAATGCATCATATCATATATACTTGCATATCATTTGGCGACTTAATTCTGAAGCTAATTTTAAGAGGTTGCATCACACATGAGATTAGCATATGTACAACTGGCTCTGTCTATGCCATTGACCAAACTATATATCCACTTACTGTAGTCAAATTAGCTTCAAAATTAGGTCTTCAAAGGTCGCATGATATGTGAATCTAATACAGTAATCATATAGCTTTGATATTTCTTTATCTAGTATATATTTCTATGTTACTTTAACTCAGAATGGCAGGTAAAGGAATTTTGGTTGTTTTGTTAGTGACTTTCTTAATGGTATGACTATTGTTGGATAAATTAGCAAAGATTATGCATGGAAATGAATGCTTTTATTATTTATAGAAAACAACTTGAAAAACATTAATTACTTTGAAGAAACTTGTTTGTACTTTACTCAGATAAAGTTAATAAACAAGAGACTATAATTAAGTGTAACAAGGGAAAATGTATTCTGTATTAAGAAAAATTGAAAATAATAACCTACTTTACATGTAGAACTCTTGTGTTGAGTGTAATATATATATATACACACACACACACACACAAACACAATTAGATTTTATTATTCAAGTCAATGTTTTCACAACAAAATTAGTATTAACTAACTAATGTTAAAAATTTACAATGTTTTGACATGTCGTACACTCCAGCCTTCTTCAGGTGGTTGGAATGTCGAACTGAACACTTTATTTCGCTCACTGGGGTAGACCGTTCTAGTTCTACGAGCCATGTTTTAATGGATGTCAGTTATCGCCTGTTAATTCCCCTCTCCCCTTGGAGGGGAATTAACAGGAGATAACCAATAACTGACATCCATTAAACATGGCTCGTGGAACTAGAATGGTCTACCCCAGTGAGCGAGATAAAGTGTTCAGTTCGACATTCCAACCAATAGTTTGAATAATGTAAATAGTGTACATAATACTTCATCTCAGAAATATAGACAGATAATGTTAAAAATATTGATGAATTTTTTGACTTGATTAGTTTTCTTATGCAAAGAAACTAAATACAAAATAATTTTTTATTTTTAAATAAATCCAAAGGATATTTTTAATTAAAAATGATTATCAGAAGATATATACTTGCATAAATTATTTCTTTGATGTTTTATAACCTTAATCAGTTTTCAATGAGTTTTCTACTATTTTGGCTCCCAGCAATATTTTATCTCTCGGAGATTTTCTTTGGTTGAATAGTTTTCCATTCATATAGCATTCTCTTCTAATGATGATCACAAGATTTTTATTAGATTAATATTTGGGGAAAACATTTTTGGCAAGGTGGGCAATGCTTAGCTTTATAGATTTTGAAGAAACATTGTCTTAGATAAATATAACTTTTAACAAAGTTTCTTTTATTGTAATTGGCACCATTTAAAAATACTTTCTCTACATTTCCCTTGTCATGATCAATCTCCTATAATTTTGCTGCATATGATACAAGCTGAAAATGTTACTCTGCTTCTTTCCTGCTGTCTTCTAAGTCACATTGGTTGACTATTTCCATGAAGGAACCAAACTGAAACCAAGCCATCAGGTCCATCCAATGTAGCTCTACATTTATCATTAAAAATTATACCTTTTTGCCTAACTTACCCATTTCTTTTTGTGATGTTGACTTAAGAGTTACTTTTGGTTGTTTTCATGTTCTTGATATTTTGTTTTTCCTTTTAGTTTAGATTTGCAACACCAAGTTTCTTCATGCATTTTTCTAGGGTCTGTCCATTTTTCTTTTTTTCCTTTACTCATGTAAATTATCTTAAATCTCTTTTTATGATGTCTTTAAATTTTTGAGGTGTTTTGCAAAAAATTTCTTTAGTTTACTTTCTAGGTTGACTTGGACTGTTACACCTGTCTGCTACTCATACTATCATAGGAACTGACTATTTCATATATTGTTGTCCTTTTATTTATGCCAGGCACAAGGATGTAGTAGTAGTACTAGTAATAGATACGAAATGTTTGCAAATATTTAACAGGAAAATGCTCTGCTCTATTTGAAAAATTTACATGAAGAACATAAAATTTCTAATAACTTAATGCATGCTTAAAAGTTGAAACTTTTCAGATTAATGATTTGATATACATTTTAAATGTGTTATTTTTATCTTTCTCTGTAAATTATAGTTTGATTAAATTTAAAGTTGGTATCCACTCAATATTGCATCTAAATTTTTAATAAAAAGATGTTTTTATTTGTTTGAAACAATTAATGAATAGGTTATATTTTAATACATCTACCATAAATTGAATCTGTCAAATGTGTTCATTTTATCAAAATATACATAGATTTTTAAAGTTTTTCTTTATAAACACTACAAATTAATATCAATTTTATTAAAAATGTTGACTTGCATATTAACAGCTGACATTGTGTATGTGTTGTGGTGGGTATTACGGGATACCATAATGGTGATTTAATATTTTAATATTACCAAATGAAATACATTCTGTTTTGACTTGCAAATAAGTACTTTGCTCTTTTTATATTAAAATTGACTTGTGCTTAATGTTTTTGTTTGTTTTTTTGTTTGGTCTCTCTTTTCTACGATTCACATGTTTTCCTTCCCACTGTATTTCATGTCCCAAGCCAAAGCAGGGCAAAATAAATCTGTAGGTGTTGAAATTCTCTTCCTACACACACACACACACACACACACACATATATATATAAGTAAATATGTGCATGTAGATAATTACATTAATGTTAAAATGTTTTTGTTTTTTTTATATATATTTTACTTTGTAAGTATCTAGAGGCTGACAAGTGTGTAGACTTGTGAGAACACCCCCTCCCACCCCATAATTTTGTCTTTCCCTTGCTATGAAAGAGCAGCAACAAAGAATTTATTTTTTTTTTTTTATTACAAGGTTTTGAATTTCTTTCAACAGATTTTAATACTTAGCTTGGATTATCTTCATTCAGCTCACAGAATTTGAAACTTTCTTTGCCACAAAATTTGAAACATTTCTTTTCAGCATGGAGTTTTTATTTATTTTAAGGAGCAAGGGAGTGTTAAATCTATATTAATGTCTTGTTGAACTTGTTTTTCAGCAGTATTTCTTTCATGGGCAGTCATGGCTCTCTACAACTTATCTTTTTTAGATCTAGGAAATGTATAAAATCTTTTTAGATTTCTTTTAAAAAGATCTTGTTACCTAATGACAACAAATGTTCATTTGTTTCTAGGCTTGCAAATTTCTTTATTATTGATTCACTATTCGTCCATTTTTATAGGATCAATAGCTTGACTTTGATTCAAATTTGACCTAAAGAATAAAATTTTCAAAACAATTTTATTCTGTGATAAATGGCATTGTGCATGTATGATGCAGTTGTGAAAAATTCTTAATATTCAGATGTTTGACAAAGAGTTTTTTTTTTCTTTTTTTTTTTTAATATCTGTTTCTAATTTATTGCATTGGTATCATTAGTTTTAATTTTAATCACTTCAGACAATGTGAGTGTGCTTCCTTTAAAATAAATTCCCACCATTTTTTTATTCTTTTTGACAAGAAAATTTCCGAATTCTTTGTAGATGATGTCCAGTAAAGATTTGTAAATATTCATGTAGTAGATTGCGTAATTTGAATTGTAGTAAAATTAAACATTTTTAGCAAATTTTTTCAATGTCACTTTTATTTGATATATTATCTATTGAGTTCTTAAGTCTATTCATCTGTCTGGTTTCTGACATTTTGGTAGCAAGAGACTGAGAGAAAAATTGTAGCGCCTTGGTTGATCAAGAGTAGAGTGACTTTTCCACATCACAGGCCAGGGTGATGGTGTATTGAAGGCCTAGGTAGCTGACCTCTTTCCTTTTTGAACAAACTAACAAAGTCCAAAGGAATGCAAAGCATTACATTTGAAACTGTTTTAACTGCACGAGTTGATGTATTTTTTTTTTTCCTTAACAAATTAACATCCCCACCCCTGTAAGTGATGATCCTGAATTGAAGTCGGAAGGACTTCTTGTTTCCTTTGATTTCTTTACATATTTTGTTTCAAAATTAGAAATTCTCCAAATTTTTTTTTTTTTTTTTTTTTTATGTTAAAAAAAAAAATCTTAAAAAAAAAAAAAATGTAAATAATTAGAAAAGTTGCTTCTGAAATCCATCACATGCATAGCATTCAGTTGTCTTAGAAAAAGTTATCTCCATGAAGTATTTTTTTAAGTCATATGAAACATTATTTCAGCCATAAAATATTTTCTAAAAATGCCTTATATAGCATCTATTCTGTTTTAAAATGCACAACTTAAATGACCTTTCATGGAATCTTACCCTATATTGAGTACTATAAACATATTACTTGTATATTGATTTTTCAACTGTTATAATTTGAAAGTTAACTTTCTTGAATGACAAATTTCTAAAATTATTTTCAATTTAAAATATCTTTTTTTTATGTTTCTGGTTTGTTCTTTTAAAATAGCATAATTTTTCGTATTCCTTTTGGTCTACATTCTTTCCCAAACTTGTATTTCTTCTTTGGAATGGTGTTGGTTGTTGCTAACGTTGTTTATTTAGTGATAAACTGGATAATTTAGTTATTGACTTTGAAATACAAATATGCTGGGCAATGAGCCAATGAGACCCTTATCTTAACAAGACTCCATTATTGTCGATAAGCTGAATGATGAACATGAGTAACAACATGGATGTAAATTTGCCTTTTTTTTTTTTTTTTAAATCTGGGGTATTTTATGGTGACTAAAATTTATTATAAATTTGACATTGGAATCCAAACTAGTGTCTTAACTATTAGAATTTCTCAGATCTAAATAATTTGGACACACAATCTTTATTATAGGCTTCTTGGAGATGCCTGATAGAAACTGTAAACCAAAAGAAATATTCCAAACCTTTGTGCAAACTCACAGTACATGGGTCCAACTTGTTCAGCAGCTCTGTTGGCAATATTCTGATATTTTTGTTAGATTTTAGGAAGCATCAAGCCAGTAACTTTTCAGAACCATTTACACACACACACACACACACACACACACACACATGGTGGACTCTCTCATCATGGACAACAAATGAGGGTTCAATAAAATAGAGAGGTGCTCAATTTCTATGGACATGCATGTCTTCCCCCAAGATCTCCAGTTGTTTTACAAACTTTTTGACAGATGGAACATGTGGTTGAGGATCAATTGTCACATTTCTTTGAATATTCAGTAAGGCTTGCTTTACTGTGTGCAACAGACACAGTGCTAGGTAAGGCTATCAATGAGAGGAGCAGCTTGCTACCAACATTGCTTTAATATTTACACACAGTTGATCCTGATCTTCAAATCGACCTTGATCAAATCTTTGTACAGATGAGAAGCAGGGCAAGAGACAGTTCCTTTGCTCAGAAAGAAAAGGGGATGCTGTATCACTTTAGATGGTCTTTGAATTTATCTTTGTAATGAGAGTGGCTTTCCAATTTGGCTGCTTGTTATAAGTTGGCCAAAGAGTTATTTTGGAGGACTGCTATGACTTATATAAGAATGATGTCCTGCCCATCTGAGTTGAATTTTCATTAGGATGGCTTCAATACATATATATGACTAACTTAAAAGCTGCCCTATTAAGTAGCATTTAAACTAGCTCCTGCAAAGGGCTCTTGATTGGGCCTTCAGTTTGTTCAGGACTTTGAGAGAGTCACTGAGTCTCAACATTGGAAACTCTCCTGGTCGCTGTTTGGTTTGATATGGGTTTTCATTTGCACGGGACTTTCTTTTCCTTGCTGCAGCCTTGGCTCTTTTCATTGTAATCTGATCCTCTTTTGGCAGAGATTTCTTTTTGCGAGACTTATTGCTGCAGTATGGAATAGGCAACAATAAACTACAGAAGAACTCAAAATTGATTGCTGCATTTAAGTATTACATTAATATTTAAGTTTACCTTTTAAAAGTTCAATGATAATTCTTCTGCTGCCACTTAATTTAAAGACAATTTGATGTGTGTAGGTCCTTACTTTCCATACAAACAATTATTTTTATTTTATGGGTGACTTTTGCAATTATTTTTGATTGTTTCCAAGTTATAAAAATTGTATAAAATAATTTGTCACAAAAAATCACGTAAAAAAAAATCGTTGAAAACACAGTAATGAAAACTTGTAACACGAGCTAGTGAAAGTTAGAGAGTTGTGTCCTTTTAATTGAAAAAGTGTGACACAGGGACACACTGGCATTTGCATTTATTATATAGATGGGCGAATGATGCTGGATGTACTGGTTTCAGTTTGATCACAGAAGTTAGGCAGTATTGCCTTTGGTCATGACTTTAATGGAAGTTTGCTTGGAACACTTAGTATACTGTAAGCAATGACAGGTATAATTGAAAGATGATTTGGACATTTTAATCATGACTCACCATCAGATTACTTGAATCCAAAATGATGCAGAAAATTTCAATTAACTTAACTGATTCTTGTCACTGGATCAAGGCTGATGTTGTTTCCATATCTGATTTTAAATAATTGTGCAGTTACAATGAAGAGAACTAGCTCATCCACCATAGCTGTCTTTATGCAGTGAGTGGGCAGCCATCATTATAAAATTACCAAGCCAACTATTTCATTATTTGGTTTGTTTAAGCCCAGGATTTAATTATTTTGGCAGTTTGTCTATCGTGAAATATTTCTGATTCTTGACAGCTAATTTTTGCAGGCTTAATTAAATTTGTACACATGACGGTTGCAAAACTTATTTGTTGCCAACATTGCTCATTGTTGACAGATTTGAGATTTATACTTTTTAACATTGCTAATGTGACTGAGTAGCATCAGTGGTTAGACTCCTCAGTTCAGTGCACAGTTAGTGAAAGAAGCTGTAATTCAAGGTAACGTGAAGCTTATTACTGTATCTGGAAAGTTTGAGGGGGGGGAGGAGAAGAAGGCTTGCTTGCTTAGTAGTTTTAAAATTACAAAGTCTGACATCATAAGTTTATATATGGCTTGTTTAATTCGGTGATGTGAGATGTAGAATGTATGCAGTCTGTCCAAAAAGAAATCTGTTCTTTTGTCTCACTTGAAAATCACTTCAGTTCAAACTCACATTTTTCAAAAGAAAATCTTTGATCCATTATTTCAACCAATGACTCCAGGGTGGGAGGTGACTGAAGACCTCACAAAATTATTAGGTGATAAATATTTGAAACATTTTTTTAGCACTTGCCTTGTGTGTGTCCATAGGCGGCAGTCTGTTTCATGCTTAAACACAATCTTTTTTCCTGCTGGGTGTTGACCTCAATGTCTACTTTTATATTTAGTTATACACTATCACTGATATTGAGCAATTTCAGCCTTAAATGTAGCATACCTTAAAAACTGTACAAGAGAAATGAATAATAAAGTAGAAAAAAATCCTGTGTTATGTGTTTCGTCCTGTAGAAGGACTTCATTGAACTAAAGTAATTTTTTTGTACACAGAATTATGTGTAGGAGGGAGATATATAAAAATGCAAGAGTTATAATTATTATGAACTGAGAGAAAACACTGAAGGTGTGGGAATGTTGAAATTTTTAAATTAAATTTTTTTTTCTCTTTCTCTGGCATGTTTGAGCATTCAATCTATCTGATCTCCATTCAGTTTCCCTTGAATTTTGTTTTTATCATTTTTGTTATTAAGTACCACACATTGTGATAACAGAAGATCTGCAAAGAAAGCTCTCATTGTTTTTATCTTCCACTTCCTCTCTTATAATTCCATCTACAAAAACATTAATTTGAAATCCTTCTAGACAACAAAATACACAACACAGAACTTTTTTTTTACTTTGTTATTCATTTGCTTCACATTGTTCTGATATATAAAAATCTATATATCATATTGTTACACACACACACAAATTTCCAAACCAGTAATGGATTTTTTTTTATCTATTAATCTAACAGATTTTATCAATTTAAATGTAATTTTAGTGGTTATCAATATTTGAGTATATGCTCCATTTATTTTTTTTTTTAATTGTATAATTTTATTTTTGTGTACCTGTCTGAATATTTGACAGATGGTACCTCTTTTTATTTTTTATAAGATTTTTTTGAATATTCAGTCCAGTAGACAAAAAATAAATATAGTGTTTAAGAAAAATAAATGGAGAGTTTACTCAAATATGGGTATCCACTAAAAATGTTTAGGGTGAAATTGTGATTTTTACATACATACACACACACACACACACACACACATATATATATATATATATATATATTATATATATATATATATAAAATCTCACATGGTAGGAATTAAGATTACATCTGGTACATATTTTATATGTTGCTCTGTTTAATGTTTCTATGTGTGAATCGGTTTAATATTAAATATTTTATATTGTATTAATAGGATTCACTTGGATTATATACCAACAGATTACACACATATATATATATATATATATATATATATATATATATATATATATATATAAATCAGATAATGATTGCTTAACTTTTAGCATTTCGCATTATTGTTATTTCCACTGCATTCTTTTTTCAAAACCTCTCAGTTGCAGTAACCTTAAAGTTAATTTCACTCAAAGGTGTTTTCGGTTGCCATAGCAGGATATGACAACACAATTATAAAATTGAGACAAATTCAAATTCAGAGATTAGAATCACATTCAGTGACAGGATAAACTTTTTGTATAACAAATGAAGTCACGTATAGTGATAAAGCTTAAGGTCAATGGATGTCTCCACTGCTCATTGCTGGACGACATTGGATGGAGGCTTTGTATTGCAGAAACAACAGATCTCCCTCTTTACCAAACCAATGTGATCTAAGAGAATCCAGGGTATTATGTTTGGAGATTGACTGCATTATTTGCCAGGAGCCAAACTACCTTAAGGACACCACAATAGTCTGAATAATGTAAATAGTGTACATAATACCTCATCTCAGAAATATTGACAGATACTTGAGGTCTGAAATGTAATAAATATGGCAACAAAGATGAGGACAATAGTCTGAATAATGTAAATAGTGTACATAATACCTCATCTCAGAAATATAGACAGATACTGAATAAACTTTAACTTCATTTCCTCTTCATTTTGTATTGATCTGACTAAAACAAGTTCTCTTTACAATGACCAAAGTGAATACAGTTAGGTTTTCTAAATAATATATGAGATGATCTCATTCATTAAAATCAAATTCACAAGCAACTTTCAAACATATTACATTTGGTGCGAAGACTCTTTCATGGCCTATATCAAACCCTTATATTACTTGTGCATTATATAAATAATGTATATGGCTTCAGTTGTAGACACATAAGATTTGTCTATTTTATATGAGTAATCATAAAATGATAATGACTATTATATTTCCCAGGGTTAATGTTTTCATAATAAATATGTGAATAAACCAACTTCTAGTCTCTTGGGTTTATTACTGTGTGTGTTTTTATTGCAAAAGAAAATCCCAAAGTTATCCATGCTGGGTTCTTGGAAGGTGGGGAGGTTTAAAAAATGATTTGTATGTTGCACCGAATGCTTTAAGTACAGATCAGTGTTGATAAACTGCAGTAGTTGGTGTTCAAAACTTCTATCCACAGTTTAAGATCAAAAATGAGCTGCGATGTCAGGATTGCCAGCTTAGACCATTAAAACAAAGCTTGTCATGTCTATAGAGTTATCCATGAAAATGAGTAACACAGTGGCTAAGCATGCAAAATGCTTATTCAATACTAAGAGTTGAATATTGGCAGTTTTGAAAAACATTTATTAAAACTATCCTTTTAATTTCACATAAAAATCTGCACCAATGTGAATAAATTTGAAAGACGACGACCTAAAATGATTCCAATTATAAAGCGCCATGTCAATAGAACCATCATCAATGACAGTAAAAGATGTCAGAAACCTCATATACATGAGATTAACGTTTTAACAAGAAAAAAATAATTTTTTTTTTTTTTTTTTTATAGTTTTATTAAGATTTTTGAATAAAAACATTACATTGTATTGTAATGTATTAATAAAAATAATATAACAATACAATGTAGTAACATCTATGTACAAGGCACAGGTTTCTATGTAATGATACAATACAAATTTTATTGATATTAAAGTAAATCCTGTTGAGTGAATATGTGAAATTTTTAAGTTAGGATAAAGGTTGTAAGCTGCATATTTCACATTCAAAATGTCCGCAAAGTGCTAATCCAAACCACAACACAAATGTGAAATGCCAAAGCCTAAACAATAGGAAATACCTGGCAAAATATGGATATACTGAAGATATTAAAACTGAATTTAATAAATTTATTAAAATAAAAGATTGTACAGAAAAAAATCAGACTTTTTAAAAAGTGTCACAATCATGTTTTGAATTTGTTTCAAATTGGGATCCACCGATTATTACGATTCTAATATGGATATGACCAAAAAAAATTTTTTTTTTGGGGGGGGGGGTCCATCACACGTGCGCAGCTTAAATGACATTGTGATTTACTGTTGTGCAACTTAATGGCACTGACCTGTATTAATTTGGTTTTAGGTTGACAATAAAAGAAAAAAAATGACTTAAAAAATTAAGTTAAATAGTAATATCAACCGTTTACCTACAAAGAAACATTTGACTTTTATTAACCAAGCAGCTAGTACTGATGTTGGTTGAAATTTATATCTTTCTCTTAAAACAATTTTTCAGGAAAATGGATTTCTCAAGTCGCTGTTATCATTGTTTGCAGTATTGATGGAGGTTTCCTACCTAACCTTTTATTTGAAGTAGTGTGGAATGTCAACATCTTGATTATGTCATTATTTTCTCTTCTCAAACCCAGTAGCTGTTATCACTCTTTCCAGTATTGATGGAGGTTTCCTTCCTAACCTTTTATTTGAAATAGCATGGAAGGTCGACATCATATCATTTTCTATTTCATGGGCTATCAATTTTAGTTGTTGTTATTGTTGTTGTTGATAGTCTTCAAGTGATGTGATTTCTGTTATATGGTAAAGTTCTTTGTGGTTCTGTAGCACCAGTCCACAAAATTCAAAGGAGGATGGTTGTTGTCAAAACTACCAAGCTTTGCTTACTCATAGTCATTTTTAACCATTGATTTTTAGAAAGCGGTTGCTTACAGTTAAGTGACAAAAATAAATTATGGATAAAGTATACAAAATATTTGTAATTGGTTTTTATATGGCCCTCCTTCTTAATCTTCACATATACTTGTACAAACAAATGTTGAAATCTGGATTCTGTTACACAAATTGTTAAATACAAATTTTTGCATATTTTTTATTTTATTTCTCATTTTAAACAGATTTTCTTCAAAATTTCTGTACAAATTTAAAACCTTTTACTTCGTAAATAAACATTTTTCTTTCCTTTCTCTGAAATACATTCTTGCAGCCACTTTCATACAGCCTAGAATTGTATAAAAATGTATTCATTGTTTCTTACAGTAATTTAAAAAAAAAAAAGTATTTCCTCCTCCTCACTTTTCCTGAAATACGATCTTATATAGCATGGTGTGTCCCTGATTTCTTCTCTCAGAACTCATGCCTGGAATGGAAACTTTAAACAAACTAAGGGCCTCTCCAGTTACTAATTATTAACTAATTTACTTTTTCATGGGATTTAGCAACATTTTTTTTTTTTTTGTTATTGTCCTAAATTGAGTTTGAAAGTTAGTTTTCTTTTTTTTTTTTTTTTTTTTTATTAATTTTTTTTCTTTTTTTTGCAGAGGTATTTTTAGATTTAAAAAATTATACTTGCAAGTTTTTAAAATTTTTACTCCCTCCCAAATGTAAGTTTTGGTGCCAAACACAAAAACCTAGCCAGTAGGAATAGCAAGTCATAATAGGTGCAAAATTACAAAATAAGACTCAACTACTGCATAAAATTTTAAAGGTAAAACATTTATTGCACAAGTACAAAGAAAAGGTACAAATAAGTAGTTTGCACAAAAATTTCCTTTTGTGCATCTAAGGCAGGATAACAAATTTCTGATAAAATGGATTATTATTGAAAAATGGAAAAAAAATGTTTTCAGTTTAGAAAAAGAAAAGGATTCAATGACAAAAAAAGAAAACCATTCAAAAAGTCAGAAAAACAAAGGTGTAACAAACTTTCAGAAAAAACAAAAGCACCTACTTTGCCTCTCGAGCATTTCTGGGACTTAAAGTAATTTTAGAAAAGTCCCTTTTAAATTCACAATTTATATTTTGGAAAATTTCTTTTTGTTTTTTGTTATTCAACTGGAGAAGAATTTTTATTTGAACTTCAAAATTTATTTTATTCTCTCTGCAGTAGGCTGGTAAGCTTGTGTCTTGATGTTTGTGATGTCAAATACCTTCTCTTTGATGTTGACTTGCCTTGTACCCTTGCTGTTAAAGTTTTCTCTCTTTTACTGACCCGAGTTCTTCAAGGCTCCCATTTGGGCTTGAGACCACATCTCTCATTGGTTAGTATATACGAAAAAATAATTTTCCATAACTTGAAATAGATCCTTCACAATTTTGGCAGGTTTTAACTGCTGAGCTGAAAAATATATAAAAGTGTAATAATTTTTTACACAAACTGTCTGGCCTTCATAAAAATACGCTTCTTTCAAAAAGAACGTATTAAAAAAAAACAAATGATCTAGACAACTGGACATTTATTTAAGGCTAATATTTTTAAAGTAGTAAAAATAAAATTTTTATAAGTTAAGCATTTTTGCTTATGATTGCTGTTATAAGAACTTTTGTCAGATTAAATTTTTTGGGTATAAATGATTGGATCTGTACTTTTTCTTTCCCTCAAGGTAAGAAATGAGAAACAAATGCAGAATTCAATTTGTTGTAGGCATTGGAAAGATGAGTATTTTATTCTTTTGGCAATGTATGAAAATGCTCAGCTTTTGGAACAATTTAGGATTGTTGACCATTCTATTAAATCTACAAAATGTCTTTCGTGCTGTAAAAAATGAAAAGATATTTTTTTATTTTACTTCTTTGTCATTGGATTGGTATTAGATAAGCTCTGAAAAGAAAACCTGGCAAGAATTGTTATAAAGACAAAAGATAATAATAATCATAGCTTCGTACACTTTTAACAGATTTGTATAACCTTGAAAATATAGTTGGAGAAAACCTGCATCCAACTCTTCCCAACACTATCATATTATTAATTATTGTGACTGTTATTGCCATTGGTATAAAACATTTTCTGCATTCACCTATAATGACCTACTCAGGCAGTATTGCTGTTGTATCCATTGTTAACATTGACAGGATACTGTTTATGGCCTCATCATAACAAAAAAAAAAAAAAAAATAACAAACCAAACTAATTTCCTATCATCAACTTACTAACAACTATTTGCTGTGTGCCCCACCTCAAAGGTCACCAGTTCCTGTTGTCTCATATGTCACTTGTGATTACCTGTGGTCAGTAGGGCAAAAGTGTTCCCATTACGAAACTCTTACCAGATGTATGTGTTATGAGGTCATACTAGTCATGATGTTGGGCTCTGAGTATCTTGAGGGTCTTAAAGAATGGTAGGAGGACTTATTTCCTGTAATGGGTCCTTAACTTTGGGCTGGGAACAGTGACAATGAGTGATGGTTGCCATGCAAAGGGCTTTGGCTGATATAGTTTGACATGCTGATTAAGCACTTTGTGTTTCAACAAATCTGACTCATGATGACCCTGCAAAGGTCTCCAAGATAATTGTTTCTTTCTTTTTAATTTTATCAGTCCTTATCTTTTCTCCTTTCTCCATATCTAAAGTTCTGCTCAACCAAATAAGTGACAAAAAATAAAATGACTTTAAATTTGAAGATAAGTTTCTTTACATATGTACCAATTGTTTGTAGGTTTTTGATGAATTACAACAAAGAAAAGTGATAATAACAATAAAGATGAGTCAAAATGTAAATAGCATTTTTATTGAGTTACCAAAATATTTATACTTCTATGATTTTTCAAGTAAATTGCCTATTCTATCATAATTGTTTTTAACAGTGTTCTTTATTTTTGGACTCGAAATCTCTTTTGTTAAATTTTGCAAACCATTCTCTAAATATGTTTGCACCAAGTCCATCATTTAACTAAAATGAAATACCCATTGCGAAACTTTTTTTGGTTTACAATTTTTAAATAGTATGTGTACACAAGCAATAAACAGTTTGGTATACTTAACACACTTAAGATTTCTCTAACATGCAAAATCTGACACTAGGAAATCCTAACAAAAATCTTGCTATTTGTAAGAGTGCATGGATTTAAGAAAGCATTATTAATAAACTAATTAACAGACACTAAAAATACAAATAGCTGAACTTGTTTTTGTCCACCCATGTCTCTACCATCGAAACCCAATTACAGTGTAATTTGATCTTCTCCTTTGGCCGTTCTATTGTTAGAATTTTCCTGGAAAAAAAAAACAAAAAAAACAACGCCCACTAGACAGCTTTTGAACAATGCTTTTTTTGTGTTCTCTACTGCAGGACAGTCTGAAAGGAACCTCTTCACACAAAGCCACTCAGTTTGCAAAGAAATAATGAGCGATTAATTTCTAACATACCAAAATTGTAAATATAGACCTAGTAAAAAGGTGGAATATGCTACTTATAAAACCTCTACATGCCCCCTTTCAGATTTTGGTAAAAGTGACTAGGAATGGTTATATACAAGGGGTTGATGTTTCTAGCGCAGACAGAAGCCAGCATTTTGAATGCCTAATTTTCTAAGCAGACAAGTCTTTCCACCTTGAATGAATGACATAATCTTTGGTGTTTTATGTGGAATTTTATTGTACTCCTGCTTACAGTGGATAATCAAAATGTTGATAGTAATAGGCAGACCTTCTAAATTTAAATGTTCACTATTCACGTATTTTTAAAGAATTTTTTTGCAATATGCTGACATGTGTTAAAATCTTCACAATATTTAGTATTGCTGAAGTTATTGCCAAAATTTTTTGTCAAGATTTACAAACTCTTTTTTGCCTTTTTCACAGTGAAGAATAAATTCTTAGGATTTCTTGCTCTTGAGCATGCAGCATACAACTGGCCATGCATAAATATTTCTTTCTGGAGCCAAATTCAAAATTTTTGAAGTGTTTGGCCTTGTGATTTGTTTATAGTTCTTGCAAAGTGAACTGGAAACAGGATTCTTTTATATAAAAACTTAAGATATGCAAAAAAAACAATGTTGCATTTTTATTAAATATTGAATCATTAAATTGTTTTTAAAATACTGGGAGTATTTTGTATGTTAAATAATAAATCTTTTAATTTTTCCAAAAATATTAATAAAATTTTATTGTACTAAGTAAAACAAACTGTATTTTGTACTCCCTTACCTGTTTGCACTTCTCCCCTGAATTCGGTTTTAATTGGTCAATATATGACTATTTTAGAGGGTGTAACAGATGTACTAATGGAAGCCACAGAATTTTATATACAGATATCACGCACGCACACACACACACACACACACACACACACACACAAACTTTTTTTTTTTTTTTTTTAAATAAATACTCCTTGTCATTAATGCGTGGGTCTTGGACCCGGGATTTTGATTCATATTGAGTGCTCTAGAACTGTGACCATGTACCCAGAATTAGTCATGTCCAATAAATACAGTACTTTTGATAAATCAATGGTCAGTAAACGGCTTGAACACTTAATTAAAAGCTCTCTCTCTTTTCAGATCCTTGTAGGTGATCTTGTACTGAATTCAACCTTGTCCGGTAAATGTATAGGATCATTAATGGTAAATAATTGTGATGAGAGTTTCATTGAAAATGCACTTGGTCCTCTAGAAATATGACCCTATGTCACAAATATCTCCTAAAATAAAATTATAGGTAGTAATTTGTAGCTGAAGGTTTCAATTAGTTTTGCTTTTTACCAGGAGTTTAATGCCTTATTGGATTATCTTGAGTAGAGACATTCTTTGTTACTCTTTTCAAGACATCATGAATTGTTGAATAAAATATTTATCATTTGGGTTGAACTAAATTTTTTGAGGTGTCTTATTGTATTTTAGATGAAGAAAGAATATCCAGAACTTTTGCTTGGCAGCACCAATTTCGTAAAATCAATAGCAACAATTTTATAATTTTAGCTTTTGTAGAGATGTTATAAAGTGTGAAATAATTCTTCTCCACTTGTAAAAGCTACATTATTAATATGTACACATATGTACATGGCTTCATATAACAGTATTCTAGGTTTTAGGATTAGATTCTAGAGCTTTACCCTCTGTGGGTGGGGCTATAATGTGCTGTTTATGTTTATAGCACACAAAATTTGAAAAACATTTTCATGATATCTAATTTACATAATTTATAATGCAAAATAATGGGTTGTAAAATGCATGACTGGAAAACATTTTATTTTATAAAGAGTTAAAAGTGAGTAAAATAAGGAAGACTTAATATTACCTGTTCATTTTATAGAATTATTAACTTTTGATTTATCTGCAATATTGGATGTTTTTCTTTTATTCTGTTTATGAAAAGAAGGTTGACTCTTTAAGGAAACTAGTAGCAGAGATATTTTGAATGTATTCTAAATTGAGATAACTAAAGGATCACAGAAATACAGTTGCAATACTTGTAGGCCCATGTTTAATACAAAAGATTATACTAGAACTACACTATCCAATTACATATGGCAGTTAAAAACCCAATGAATTAGTGAGGTATTTTGAGGAAGGCACATAGAGGCAAGTGACATCAAAAGTATGGGCATGTGAACAATTTACTTACTTGGATTAAATGAATATTTTTAGCTTGGAATTCTCATAAAGTTAACAGATAGACACCAAAAGGCCAATTACTATTAGTAAATCAATAAATTATTATTATTATTATTTTTTTTTTTTTTTTATAATGAAAACCAAAAAAAATAATTGTTTTATCAATGACTCTGGAAATGTAGACAAGGTTTTGGCTATTTCTTACCATTTATTGCCCACAGACTTTACTGCTACTCCCTGACCCCACAATTTTGCTTGTGATATTTTCTGCACTAAATATTTTTAATGGTAGAGAAACATTTGTCATAAAATATTATTTCTAAACATTTCTTATATATTCTTATGTATTTCACTGGATTCTCATTCAACTTGTATAAGTGTCTTATATATATTAAACCTTGTTGGTGGCCAGGTATTAAGCCAGCAATTACCAAAAAGAAAAAAAAAATGCAACTCTCTGAAAGACAATTCAAATTTTGACCTGGGTACAATATGTTCATACTAGGGAATCTTCTGAGAAGAATCTTCAATCTTTGGTCACATCTAGCAATGAAAACAGTGAAAGCAGATTTCATGGCAGGGAGATCCATACTTTTTTTGATCCTTTTTTTTTGTCCAAGATGAGTCTGGTTGTGAGTCATCACATGTCTGGATAGTCATTTCAGAGAATTGCTGTATATGTTGGATGTGACAATAACAGTAACAAACAATGGCCAAATAAACATTCTTACATTTGTAGACCAGCTTCTGGACAGCCATGTCATGTTTGTCAAGATTGGTGCACATCTAAGTGCAGCAGTGGCAGAGTGCATGATAACGCATAGTCACAGATCAGAACAATTAGTGTTGGGAATTTTTTTTTTTTATGGTTTAATTAAAATGCTCTATTATATTTCTTTTGAGAGAAAAGTATTTGCTTCTCACCAGTAGTTGCAGAATTGTAATAAATGGAATGTATGCACACAAAACTTTAAATGCTTATTTTGAAACTGGTTAATGAAACTGGTTAATGAAACTTAAATGAAAAATTAAGGTTGAAGGACATATGATCTCTAAATGCGGAAAAACTATAGTATCTAATTGTAAGAACTGATTTAGAAAAAAAAAAAAATAAAGCAAGAATATATTTTTTTTTTTTTTTTTTCAATTTTTGGTTAAAAAAAAATCCTTAAATAAACTATTAGCAAACAACATTTGTGTGTTGTGTTTTCTACTAAAACTAAATTGAAAATACATGGATGATTTCAAAAAGTGATAAATACAGAAAATTTATTCAATGTGAAGCATAGGGAAATGAAAATCTTTTGATAAAGACTTTAAAAAGTTTTTTTTTCACTGTGAATCATTTGAATATTCTTTATATACAAAATGAATGTATAAAGCACAATTCTTAAATTATTATAAATAATTATCAATATATATAATTATAAAAGTTACTCTGGACATGAAAATTAAATATAAACATTTTTCTGTAAAATTATTTGAGGTCATTTAATTGAAATGTTAAAATAAAAATTGTGACTTTTACAAAAATTACACTAAAAATTTACTTCTGTATTTATTCATTTTCCAAACTTTAATTATTTCAGCTTTTTTAATTTATTTTGGAGACATAGTAATTATTTTTATATTACCAACAACTATAAATGATAATAAAGTTAAAAAATACATTTCAGGAGGGTTTAAAATTTTTTTATGATGATTGAAGTTTTTCAAACATTTTCAAGACAATGACCAAAAAAAAAAAATTAGTTTTCAGTGCTGGTTCTGACTTTGACTCTACTTGTAAAAAAAAAAATTCTAGGAATGAAATGTTCTGATTCTGAAATCATTTGGAAATTCTTTCTTGCTGATAGAGAAAGGTTAATAAGTTCTTATCTTGTCTCTGCACACTGAGGTAAGAACAAATATCTTTTTAATAAGAATTCTCAAAGACAGAATGGTGAGATGATTTATTTTTTAGAAAGTTTTGAAGGTGCCATTTTATTTTTATCAAGAAATTTATTTAGATGAAATTATCTGACAGCCACACATTGAGAATATTGTCTTATATTAAACGCTAGACATAGTCTCTCGTATATTGAATAAGTAATGTTATATTTCAACTATGACCAATTTTGTTGTGATTTCTAGCCACTTATTTTCAGTTTCAGCAAATCAAAATATAAAAGTAATGTTAAGGCACTTTTAGATTTATATAATAACTCTATTCTGTCTGTAAATCTAGTCTTGATTTCTGACTTTCTATTTTACCCATTACCAGAGCAAGTCTGAATTTGCTGTGTCAAGCTGTAAACATTCGAGTGAATGAAATGTTTGCATTTTGTTTAATAAATCTGACCCCTGATATCCCAGGTTCCTTAAACAATATATGTGTATATCAATATTGTATATAAATGTATATAATATTGTATGTATATATTGTATTATCTAGGAGGCATGGTGGAGTAAATGGATAGCAGCTTGGATTGAGGAATCGCAGAGCTGAGTTTGAATTCTGGTTGAATTCATTACATTCACTTATGAGCTAATACCCTTGGGAAAGGGTATTAGCACGTAAATAGCAGGACAGACCGGGTTCTATAGCCTTGGATGGCAACTGGTCTACCACAGAAAGAAATGGCAACCTACTGCGGGGGGGGGGGAATCTGCTTTGTCAGTCATGTATCGAAAGATACATGATTGTCTAAGTGTGCATCATGCCTGGCACATAACTGATTGATGTGGATAAATGTTAATGGTCAGAACATTGGTAGTATCTTGTCAGTTCCTCAGACCCACAAATATTTTCAGTGGGTAGTGTTTATCAGATGCTTTCATTTGCGATTGGACTTTATGTACAAACTGTCAACCTCACCTTTTATTTTATACATTTGTTAAATGCAATATTGAATAAATTGCATGTTATCTGGCTACTTCCCATTTTGTGATTTAATATATTATGTTGGCATTGGCTGACATTAGATCATAAGTGTAGAGCACTTGAATGATCAAATTTATTACTTAGATTGTTAAAGAAAAAACCCAGTGTGACTTGCTTGATAACCACTCTCCCATGGCAAAATACAAAGATAACATTATTTGTGCATTTTATATATATATATATATATATATATATATATATATATATACGTACACACATACAAACAAAACATAGTTTGATTATATTTTCTGAAATTGTTATCTTCAAGGATACCAACCACAAAAAACATTTCAGAGTTTAAAAAAAAAAAATCATTTGTTTAGAAGAGGGCATTTTTTGTTTTTTTTGTTGTTGAAAGAAAAGAAAATCCTGATTTAGAATTTTTTTTCATTTCACTAAAATAGACAAAATAAGAAATGGTAGTAATTTTGGAAAATTAATATTTGAATTAACAAAGTTAATCTTAATTTCAATATTTGTCAGTTTATAGAAATGCTATTGTTTACTTTTGAAGATAAGTCACTTGTAATTTTATAAAACAGAAAATGGCTGTTTGAGAATTGTTGAGTCAACTAGCTTAAATAACAGTGGTACACCCAGATTTTTTTATCCCCCCTCCCACCACAAGAGCAAAACTTTTGAGAAAATGTGATGTTTATGGTTGTTGTGGAGGGGGGTGTTGAAGGGATAGTATTGGCCAAGACCCAAATCAACCCAAATCTAACATTTCCTTTCAACCCACTTCCGGTTTAATGATCCTTTCCCTTGCACACTCCACCCTCATCATCCAATCCATCGCTTTCTCCTTGAGAGCCTTCATCTCCAAAATAACATCTGGGGACTCCTTCACCATTACCTTCTAAATAATCCCCTTTCTATGTTCACTCAATATACCCACTTAATTCTGCTTTTATTTAGTTCCAGTTGACCTTCAATCCCCACTTTTACAAAATCCTCTCCCTTCTTAAAAGATTTTTTGCATACCAGTGTCAAAGAATGATTTCTTGTTTTTTTTTGTCTTTGAGAGATTGAGAAAGAACTCCCTAGTTAGCAAAAGGGACTGGTTAGTAAGCTGAAGAATTATTTCTGTTGTTTTTAGAATGGAAAAGACAAACCTGGTTGTTACTAGTGATGATCAGGAGATTCTTGTTGGTTGGCTCCATTTAACTTGGAACCAAATATGAGAAGACCTTAAAGATAGTTTTATCTTTTTATAAACACAAATGGGTGTGTGCACACACAATATTGATTGAGCTGTGTACCGAGATGCATCTTGATAATGACTTAAGTTTTATTAATGCCCCCCCCCAACTACCATTGTGTTTTCTTTTAACTAACGGCAGCACTCATCTCCTTACCAGATCCTGTTCAGAATAGATACAAATGCAAATGGTTTTAAATGTACTATTTTCAGGCTTACAACCATATCACATAACACTAGTTCTCATACAATCACTAAAGTTAAGTAATGTCAAGCCTGGTCAGTAACTAGATGGGTGACTGCTTCAGAATACCAGGTGCTGTAAGCTTGGATGTGCAGGCCGTGTAATGGATAATGGCTTGGAATTGTTAATTTGAGAATATTTTTATTTTTTTAAAGTTTTTATTACCATTGGGTTCATTATATTTACTTACATGCAAATATCCTTGGGAAAGGTATGAATCCACATCTTCTCCCTTCAGCTATGGGTTAATTAGTAAGATTTGTATCACTAAAACATTATCTCAAAAAAATTCTTACAATCTAAAAATATTTTCTGGCTTTAAATAACCTGCAAAGGGTTGATAAACTGTAGAAAACAAATCAATCAATCAATGAACCATTTTTTCTTTCAATGTGGGTTTATTTTTTATGTGTAGGAGACTTTGTAAGAATATCTTGATGAAATGAGATTTCTCTCCTGACAATAGTAGATTTGTCACAAGTTTAATATGAAGCCCCATACATGACATGCCCAAGCTGTCAGAAATATTTTGATATTTCCCTTTTGGGATAGCTCGAGTATCAAATATTGACCCTGACCTGACCCCTGTTGACTATTGAATGTTTTCACACATTTAATCTCTGAGCCATCAAGGTCATTTTATCCATTTACAATGATGAATGTACTGCCACTGCAGAAATTAGTTATTCATTTTTTGCATATTGCTGTAAAGCATTAATATTTATAGGAAAGTTGGTTCACTGTGTTGTGCCAAACAGTTTTTCTCCCCAGAATCCATATTGCATGTTTATAAATCAACCATTTGTCCATGCATTGAAAATTGCTGCCATATCTGGTCTAGTGCTCCTGCTATATATCTTGAGATTCTCAAAAATTCAAAAAAGGGTCTGTTACATTATTGGTACTGACCTGGCATTTCAACTTTAGTCACTTTCCCACTGCCATGATGTGTCTTGTATCTTTTCTATAAATATTTTCATGTCAATTGTTCTAATGAGCTTTTCCTCCTTGGTACCTCAACCACATGAATGTAAACGTACTACAAGATTGGTAACTATATCTCATCATTTTACTGTTGGACTAAATGTGACTAAGTTCTATTTTAATAGTTTCTTTTTTCGCACTTCTTGCCTGTGGAATTCTCTCTGTTTCTTGCTTTCCTGCCAACTACAATCTTCAAAAATTTAAATGCAACATCAATTGCCATCTTCAGACGCCTTTTCTATTTTTGATTATGCTGGAAACGCCACTGACATTTTTGCGGAACTCAATTCTTTCCATCCATCCCTTCAATTTACTATGGAAGTTGAGAATATTGGCACTATGCCCTTTCTAGATGTTATACAACGTAAGGATGGTGTTTTTGTCACCAGTATCTTTTGTAAACCCACTTTTACAGGCTTGAACACAAGTTGGAACATTTTTGTTCTGAAGGTCCACAAAATTGATATAGTTTCTACCTTGGTTTATCACGCTTTGATGATTTTGTTCTCTTAGCTTGTTAAACAGAACTTGTAAGGATCCAAGAAATTTTTTAAGGTAATGGTTATCCTACAAATGTTATTAAACGTGTTATTGATAGTAAAATTAGACAGTTTAAAGAACCAGTGGTTCTAGGACCTAGTCGATAGCCAATTTATCTGGTTACCCAGGAAATGCCAGTTGCTTGCTGACAGAATTTGTGCTAAAACACTGTCAAGGTGCGTACTGTGTTTCAAACGAGATCTGCATTTCCATCCTGCCTATTTTCAGAATAGTTCAGTAATATATAAATTTAAATGCTGTTGCAATGTGGTATATATGGGACAGACCAATCAAAGGCTGGAAACATGTATTATGCAACACGTGCCCACCTTTTTGCGTTCTAGTAGTCAGTCATGTTAAAAGAACCACTCAAGTGGTGCATGACTTTGCCATTGGAAAGCATTTACTGAATATAACCAACTGTGCCATCAATTATGACTTCTTTTTTTTTCCCCCATTTTACATAGTGATTACTTGGTTCACCATCTTTGAGTTCTTAAGGCTGTTTATATTAAGTTTCATCAGCCGAACCTATGTAAACAAAAGGAACACTATATTCGTTCCTTATGTTTGATCAAGGGATTAGGAGTAACATTTTCCATTTTATATTCTTTGGAGCTTCCTATTTTGCTTTTAGTCATTAATTTATTTATAATTAAGATTTTTTTTTAATTGTGTTCCAATTTTCCCTCCTTATTCGTTATTTGCTAATGTGTCTTTGATTGTTTCCTGCTAACGTTCACCTTTTGAGAAAGTGTTGGCCAAAAGGGTTCCTTCAAGGTAAAATAATGATGTTTATTCTTATATATATATATATATATATATACACATACATACACACACACACACACACACACACACACACACATAATAAAAAGGCTTAAACACTAATATTCCATGGTCATAATTTATTGCATTGAATCAGATATATATATATATATATATATATATATGTGTGTGTGTGTGTGTGTGTATATATATATATATATATATATATATATATATATATATATATATATATATAAGAAGTGGACAAGGTCCGACAATTTATTTATTAAAGACATTTTTTTATAAAATAACAACGTTAAACATAAAAAAAAAATGTCTTTAATAAATATATATATATATATAAAAACATGGGCACAAACCTTGATATTCATGGATGATCAAATTCCTTGTATAATGGCATAGTTTTTGCAAATCTTTTGTGCATATTTGAAATCCTTTTATAGATGGCTTTTAATATCTAATAACAATGTAAATACTTGTGCTTCTGAGCAAGATCTGAGAAATTAACACCTGAGGAGAGGAGAAAAAATAGACTTGTATGAAGGTGAATATTATTAAAGTTTTTATGCTTTTAGTGAAAATACACAGAAAATTCTGATCTGAAAAACAAAACAAGTGTACATGCAATAGAACTGAAGATATTTTTCTTTTAACTTTTAGAACTCTAAGGGAGAGAGATTGTATTTTTCTACGCATGGATGTAGTTGAGGAAAGCTTGCGTGTTCTTGTGCAAATAAGATTTTAAATATAAACCTATTTAATAACATAATTTTCATTTTCAGCTTCTATTTAATTGCATCTTAACCCGTATTAATACAAATAAAATTTCCTGGTGACCTGGATTTCTTTATAATCGCTTGCTTGGGAACATTCCAATATAAAGCAGCACATTTTATGTGAACAAAAATCCACAGCTAATTTTATTAAATATATCCATCATTTTTTTGATATTTCATTAATATAAAAACTTTTTATTCGGAAAATGATGTCAAATCTGAATAAAATCATTGAAACTGTAATATCAAATGCAAGCAGCACTTTGCAAAAAAAACCTTTGTAGATAGTTATGCTAAAGTCTACAAGATGAAAAATTAATACTTGGTTGTATCTTTAATCTTTTAAATGTGGAACGTGGCTCTTGTTGGACGACATGAAGGGCAAGAAAATACTTTATTTGTATCAATTCTTCTTCATTCTTCATTGTGTACCTTCATGAACAGAAAGAGAGGGATAGAAGAGGCATTCCTGTAAAGTTTAACTCTTCTCTTGCAGATTTCATTCCAGTGCAAGTGTTGTGTGTATTATTAAACTGTATAATTGAAGCCAGGAATCACTTAACAATGAACTTAGAATTGGATCCCCCCCCCCCAAATAGTTTTGTTTCTTTAGATCAACATTTCTCAACTGGTGTGTGCCCAGGTGCACTAACACAGCCTAAAAAAGGTAGCCATGTGTGTGTATATATATATATATATATATATATATATATATATATATATATATATATATATATATATATAAAGAAAAAAAAATCTTTATTTTTAAAAAGCTAAAGACATCAAGCAATGTAATGACTTAAAAAATAAATGTTTATTTCAGGAGACTTCTTTATTATTTTCAAATTTCAGGATTTATTTTTCCTTATTAAAATTTAAAGTGTGCCCTGAAGTGAAAAAGGTTAAGAAACACTGATGTAGAGGCTCAAAGTTTTTAGTTTATTCTTTTTTTTTTTTTAAATCTAAAATTGCAAAGAATCTAAATCAGTTTAATACTTATGAACTGTTCCCCCCCCCCACACACACACTAATGTAGTTGGCAAAATATTTGTTCTATTTATTAAGTAAAAATAAGACATTTTTTTTTTAATATATTAATTTTGTTGAGCAATATATGAGGGTGTAGTGAAAAGTTCTCATCCAAACCCCTTTCTAAAATATAACCAAATACCAGATTTTATTTTGGTGAGGGGAGGGAAAGATGGATTTCTTAGTAATGTCAAAAACTTTGCAGCAACCCATTACATTCACTATTTTATTAAATTCTCTTCTATCTTTTACTCAATATGTCTGGAATTTCTATCTTTCTTAGCAATGAACTGTTTTTAGGTGCCTTTTACAGTCTTTCAGAGTATGAAAATTTTTTTCATTAAGTAAATTCTTCTGAAAAGACCAGAAAAAATATCTTAGCATTTGAAATAGAAGAGATGATGGTGTAGAGTCGTGTTTCTCAGCCACTGCAGCTGGGTGAACTAATGTGCCCTGAAAAAGGTTGAGAAACACTGCTTTAGATTAATATTGACTTTTCCCTAAATTCCATAATTTTGACAATTGTTATTGTAACTCTGGAGATATGGCAGTGGAGAAACATCTGGCTTTCTGCCACTAATTTTGTTTGTTGACATTTTATATAATAAATAGTTTGGACTTTTGCTAATACCTTTGATTTTCATAGCAATGGATGATAAAGGAAAAAATTCACTATGTTGTCTGAGAATTGTCTTGAACTAAATCAAGTGGACTGATCTGGCCACATATACATGAAATTGGATTCTTCATGTGTCTTATTTGTCAACTGCTGAAAAGATGAGTTGTGTGTATTGGTACTAAAGTCAAAAAAGTTGGAAGTTTTGGTAAATGGTACATAAGTTTATAATCTACTCAAAGTGACCATTATTAGAGAAGGAACTTTGCCTTCTTTTACATCCTGAAGATTAACAAAATCTGTGGAAACTTAATAGAAGAATCTTTATTTCATATTTTATCAATACAGAAAAATGTTATTTACAGAATCACATTGCTATTTATTCATTTAGACTTAGGACTGCAGAAAAAATGTCTTTAATTCTCAAAAGCTTAAAATATAACTGCAAAAAATATTCTTCACTCTTCAACTTTCTTTGACTCAGTATTTTTACAATATATTGTAGAAAAGTGATAAGGTGGGTGTTGATCACTCAAGTAGATCCCCCAAGGAAGCTTGATCGTGGTTAACTAACAGCCAAAGCTGGGCCTTTATAGTATAGAATTGGAGGAGGGGATTATGAGACTGCAGTTATGATGATTGGAATGTTATGTTATAAAAGAATTAAACTATTTAGAGAAATTGGATAGATTGGAGGGGAGGGGCTGTTCTTATGGAATCAGACCAAAATATTAATCTTTTCACTACCCTTTCCAAGTCAGGCAAAAATATGTAGTAAATTACTTTTCCAGTTGAGATAAAAAAAAAAAAACTTTTAAAATCCCTTAAGATTAAGTTGTTTACATAAAGACCTATGTATTGAATTGGTGTGGTATTTTAAGCAAAATATTTTAAACGCAATTTGGGTGGAGAAGTCTCGAGTCCAGGATGTCTCAAAACCAGTGACTGGAACCCAAGCACAGCAGCTATTTTTAGCATTATATTTGATTGCTGTAATTAGAGTTGTCCGAACTATAGTGGCTAAATTCTGATTGTGGTAGGTATATTCTAAAATAATCATTGAATGGCAAGTTTTCTGTCCAACAGAATTATTAATGAATAATGAATATTAAGGTAATATATTTTGGAAGCATGCAGAAAACATTGTACATTCTGGAAAAAGGAAAGGCAAAATACAATGTTTTTTCCTCAATGTAAATGGATACTTCATAATGATAGAATTTATAGTAAAATTTAATTTCAAGTTAAAAAAAAAATCACCAATGATTAACTTTTTCAAGAGACTTTATTCTGTGTTAAGAATAGAAAAACAAATGTTTAAATACTAACCAGTTTCTTTCTGGAAGTTAATATTTTATGGCTTTTGCTGAAATTTTTCTATTCGTTGCATAGCTGCTACTTGTGAGCTGTATTAATAAGGAGAGACTATGAATTGTGTGTTTCAACTACAATCTCTAATTACAGCAATGATGAAGAATTTTAAAAGATCTGTTGTGATGTAAGCAAAGAGTATGTTGGGATTGGGGGCAGGGAACACCTAACCGATTGCTCTCCCAGCAACTACAGGGACAATAGGCAGAGAAGGGGAAGAGACAGAAGATAACAAAAATAACACTGCTTTGGAAACTACAACAACTTGAACAAAAACGTCGATGGGACCGACTTCACAAGATATCATGTTTTGCCAACTACTAGGTTTGCCTTCTGCTTTTATTGGCATGAGGCATTTTACAAAGACTTGGAACTTGACCATTTGCAGCGAGGCCTACATCTAGACATGCCAAACTGTCCCGCTGCTAACAGGAAAAACCCAAATGTAACTGGTGTTGGCAGACATGTCCACATTCGATCTGAGGCCTCTTTTGCGTCTATAATGATGCATGTTCACCACAAGATAATAGTAAAACAAAATCAAGTTGGACAGTAAAGAAGCAGTTTTAACTTATGTATGTTTACCTTTTTGTTTATTGTTATTTGTGGGGTGTGGGGAAACAAATGTGGACAAATCTTAAACTTGCTGAACTTCTTAGATGAAGCATTTTTATTATTTTTGTTACTTTATAAGGAAATAGTCAAGTTTCCTTTCATTCTATAACTATTAAGTGCTGCAGAAATGTCTCTCCCTTGCAGTTGATCCAGAGAGCAGCAATGGTAAAAATTCACGTCATCTGCATTTGGTGGGTTAAGCAGCATGGACTGAAAATAAAGAAGTAATTGCAAACAAAATTTGAACTTGCATACCCTACTATTGGGGATCTGTCTGACATTGACAACACCTTTTAACAATCAAGCTAAGAAAGCCAAACAACAGAAGTAATTAAAATCTAGTCATATAGAGACCTTTTTCTTTATTGGATCTGCTCCACACGATAGTTTGACTAAAAACGAGATGTAATAATAGTCTGGATGATGTGATGTATGGCTCTATAAATCAAACTAATAGTGGGTAATTGAAAGACAAAATGAGTGAAAAAAAATTCCTATGTTATGGATTTTGTCCTTTTGAAAGGAATCTTGTAGAAGTGAGGTCAGGGCTGAAATAAAACAAGCACATGTAACAATGCTACACCGAGAAGAGCCGAGAATAGAATAGTCTTAAATTGTCTGAATTTCTCCAATAACACTTTATTTTATTTTTTAAACTTAAATACAAGTCAGCTTTATCTTATAATTCAGAGTGTCTTTTACAGATTAATTTTTAAAAATGAAATAATAAAAAAAAAAAAAAAATTATGAAATTTGAAGGATTGGCCAATCTAATTGAAAGTATATACAATTTTATTAAATTTTATCTGTGCAGCATTTTGAAATGAATGGAATACTCTTGTAAAATAATTGAATCTCCCTACATTCATATCACCTCTGGGTAATAAAAAAAAAATGAAAGAAGAAAAAAAATTATGCATATAAGATCATAAAAAGTGTTTAAAGACTATATTCATGTAGGAGTCATTTTACGACTAAGTTTTAAAGGTTTTTTTTTTTTTTTCAAAAGACTAAGGAATTTTATTAATAATCAAACCTTCTTGCGAACTTTAAAAAAATCTTCACTTTTTTTATATCATTCTTTACTATAATTCTTTTGCCATGTGTTTTCTGTGTCTTTCTCGCAAGATGACCTAATTATGGACAATGTCACTTATATGCATGTCTCTTTTCAAGTCAGGTAAGTTGACTGGAATGACTTGATCATCTACCTTCCTAATTTCCCTGTGTTACCTACTTTACTGACCTGGTTAAAAAGAATTTCACATTTGTACTAATGCAGATAGAATGAAAGATATACTGATGACTGAGAATGGCGGCATCAGTCCAAGCAATAATTCCAAGAGAGCACTTGAAATTATGCCCCCAGATTAATCTATAACGACTTTTCTGATGTTGTCTCTGATTTCAAATTTGTAATATCTCTAGTTAATTCTATTAAAAATTTCCAACAAAAAAAGAATTTATTAAACAAGATGCAAAAGTTGACAAACAAAAACTGCCTCTAAGTTGTGTAGCATATGTAGAAGTGATTTATAAATTAATATGAAAAATCTAGGAGATTATTTATTAAAATTTTAAGTAGACAATAATTCTGATATTTTTTAGAAGTAACTTTGAAGTTGCATGAAATCCAGCAATGTCTTGAATTCCATGCACAGCTATATTTTAACTGTTGCTTATTTTATCTATTACTTTCTTTTCAAACTACAAAAGTTTAGGATAAAGGGAAAAAAATACTTTTAAAGTATATGGCTTCCATAATGGTTGGACTTCTACTGTACTAAACTCTCGTGTCATGAAATACGACTGAACTTTATCTGAATGTCTTTTGCTAATTTAATTTGAACATCAAAGAATAGATTAGTTAAAAATGTTTTAATAAAGAAAAAGCCACACAATGTTACAAGTTAAATATAGAATAAAAAAGAATATGAATTTAGATTTACTTGTTTATTAATTCAATAAATCTTTAGAATTATCGGTACTAAAAACACACACACTATATATATATATATATATATATATATATATATATATATATAGCTGCTGCACTGTCAATATGCTGTGCTTTTTGTCCAGGTTAGTCTTCTTGTCTTCCTCTTTTTCTTGGAGAGGAAAATATATAGCAAGAGTGAAAGACAGAAAAAGAGATGCTTTGTTTTTAATTTGAATTTTGAATTCTTTTCTATTTGTTTTTATGTTTTTATTTTATTTTTTTTATATTTTTTTTTTTTATTGAACTCACCACAATTCTGAATTAAAATGAAATCACACCCATGTGATAAAAAGTAAATTATCATCATTGTACACCTTTTAAAGAATACTTTTATTGGGGTTTTATGAAAGTTATATTCTTCTTTCTTGTATTTCTTTTTTTATTGTATTCTGTTAAAATAAAACCCTGTAACAAAAAAAAAACAAACTACAATTGATAAAAGATTTTGTAGGTGGGGGAGGCCCCCAGCTGCTGCAATCCTGATATTTTATTAAAAACAATAAAATCTGACTCCTGAAGATGCAAAGAAACCATATTTGAAAATGATGAAACTGACATAGACCAAGATAAAACTCTTTGATCCTTGCTTATGAAAGTTGAAAGTATACTGACATTAGGTAATTTTAATTTAAGTATGTACCAGAAACCAAGAAATATGCTCTGAAATATAAAAAAAAAAAAAAAAAAACTTAAATAATTTTCACAAGTCTTTAACCAAATCTTGTTTAGGATTAAAATTTTGATATTGAAATAATCTTAGTCTTCTTTCTAATGATTTCCAATTCATGAAAACTGAACTCTATTCGAATAGATTTTTTGGTCGCAAAATATTAATCCCTGTCAGCATACTTTGTGTGTGTTGAAAACTTATTTACCAATGTGCGGCCCAGTCAGGAAAACATAGGTATAATAATAAACAATATCTACAATAATCCGTCTCTCCCTCCATTAAAAATTCAACCTAATATTTAAAAAAAGAAAAAAAACTATTGATGTGTTTCACAGCAGTTCCTTTTTCATGACCACAAAAATAACATATATACATACAATGTGATGATGTCTCTATGGGTTTTGTCCTTGGGCCAACATTTAGCAATTTTTACAGGAGTAATTTAGAAAAGAATGTACTCAACATCACAATCCCCCCCCCCATTTACCTAAGATATGTAGAGGACATTCTCATTTTAGTCAAAGACATGGATGAATGAAATACATGAACTACAAGAAAACTTTCAAAAAAGCTCTGTACTTAAGAACAAAAAAAAAAAAAAAATCATGTTTCTCGATGTATTGATAGTAAGTATAATAATACATTTTCTTATAAAAAACCAACTAGTATAAAAATGTACTCCCAATTATAAAAACCAACTATAAAATGTATAAAAAAACCAACTAGTATAAAAAATGTACTCCCAATTATAAAAAAACCAACTAAATATGTATAAAAAAAAACCAACTGTACTCCCAATTATAAAAACCAACTAGTATAAAAATGTACTCCCAATTATAAAAACCAACTAGTATAAAAAATGTACTCCCAATTATAAAAAACCAACTAGTATAAAAATATTAAAAAAACCAACTAGTATAAAAATGTACTCCCAATTATAAAAACCAACTAGTATAAAAATGTACTCCCAATTATAAAAACCAACTAGTATAAAAATGTACTCCCAATTATAAAAACCAACTAGTATAAAAATGTACTCCCAATTATAAAAACCAACTAGTATAAAATGTAGTATAATTATAAAAAACCAACTAGTATAAAAATGTACTCCCAATTATAAAAATGTACCAATTAGTAAAAAACTAGTATAAAAATGTACTCCCAATTATAAAAACCAACTAGTATAAAAATGTACTCCCAATTATAAAAGTGAATGTCTTGTTACAAAATAGCTATTATACAAAACTTAATAAACCATGCAAAAACAAATTCTTCAGTAAAAAAATTTTCTACACTGAATTAAAAAAATATTAAACAAACCTTCATTAATACTGACTTTCCTAATTATATTGTTGATGAACAAATTAAGCTAATAGGAATATTAACATAAATAAAAATGAATACATCATCAAATAACTCTAAACATATCAAATTACTATATTGTAATCAAATGCATTCCAACTATAAACAGGAGGAAAAAATTCTAAAAAAAACTCATAAGCACTAATATGTCTGCCACTGATTCAAATAAAAAAAAAAAAAAAAATTAATTAATTATATACTATACTAAATTTAATACAACCAACCTACTTGTCCAAAACAATTCTTCTTTGCCAACTAGCATCTTGCAAAAGGCCAACATTGTATATCAATTTAAATGTCCTTTAGGAGATTGTAGCTTTGATAAAAATGTCAATGCATATGTTGGCTTTACTACGACGATGCTAATAAAAAGATTTATATTTCATTTGGCTGAACGCAGCTCAATATATCAGCACTTAAAGGAACACTCATGCCCACACTCACATATTAGATGGATATTAGTTGAAAATATATCTATATTACATAAAAACAATAATAAGCAAAAACTAAAAATCCTTGAAGCCCTTTATAAGCCCGAAATAAATAGTCAATTATAAGTATAGCAACAACATCCTTAAATGCTTAAATGGAAAAAGTTTATATATATATAAAAAAAAAAAAAATAACTTTGAAATCTAGAAGTTATATTGAACAGTTGAAATGTTTTGAATTTACAGAAACACATATGTATACTCACTGACAACTTAACCCCCTGAAGATGGCCTCAGATGAGATTGAAAGTACTTCGGGGGAAAATAAAAACTATTTGACAGAAAATTTTGGTATTTTTCTTAATCAATTTTCTAAGGCTACCAAGAAATTAATCTGTGACCTTGAAAGGATCACAATGAAGACTAATCAACATGATATGTCTAAATTATTTAACCAAGCCTGTTTGTGTGTGTGTGTGTATATATATATATATATATACATATATACACACACACACACACACACACACATATTTGGTCTAAAAAAAATTCCCCCCATTCCCTATTATTCCCCTTACTCACTGAAAAAAAAAGAAAAAAGTCCTTAAATAAACCCTTATTTATTTACTTATCAACCATTATTTTGTGATGCAAGCAATAAATTTTTGCTTAATTTATTGAATTGGGAGTATGAAGTTTATCTTTTAGTACATTATAAAGAGCCACTTAATGATATTGAAGTTCTGTTTACATGCACGTGTGCCCTTTCTGTTATATATTGTTTACCTTTTTGTATAATTGTACACTGTAATTATATGCTTTTATGTACCATGTAATTTCTGATAATTGCCTACACACCTACACCCTCATTGTTATATATAGACATGTTCAATTCTGAAACCTTTACTTAATTGCTTTGTGTTGGTCTTGTTTTTCCTTGAGGTTTTCTTTTATTCCTTAACTCTGGTAAAAAGTTGAAAGAAAGGGGGGATGGTAATTTGTTAATCCGCTTTCGTTTCTTTGGGGGGGCGATCAGAAAAGAGGTCATATATTTCCCTCAAAGTATTTAGGATTATTTTATGAACAACGGCCTCTGGCAAACACTTTGAAATTCTCTCAGCAAATGTAATTGCTTGTGACAAGTTAAAGGCAACGCAACATCTGAGGTTTGAAGCTGAACACTTTGTCTTTAATTTGAATTTTGACTCCATTTTCTTGGGCTTTTCTCATAATCATAAAATCAAGGATATTTAAGTAGGATGAATTTTAGTTATAAGAAAAAAAATAAAAATAATCTTCTAGGCATTCCTAGATCCTATCGAGGTGTGATGTGATGTTGGTGAAAAATCTCACCACTTCCTCCAGGACACTCATTGCTTTCAATGCTTTTTATCACAATTTATCAATTGTCTTTAGTCCTTCTCCTATTTACTGAAGATTTCCCTTGTGAAATCTCTTAATCAGTTTGAAATGGTTAATAGACTTTAAGTTGTGAAATGTTTACCATATTAATATATAAATAAAATGACCAAGACAAACTGAGTAAAGTTTGTGAAAAAATCTCTCTTAAGACCCCATATTTTAAGTAATGGTTATCAAATTATTCTTGCACCGAGTTTGATACTAACTAGGTGCCCTATGTTTGTGACCTCCTCCCAGACTAAGGTAAATATCGACTGAAACATTGTAGCCTAATGCAATTAACTTCCATTCTTCAATCAGATATACCACCATCCGAGAAGTTATTTGGAGAGATGACTGTCTCACTTGTACTCTGACTTGACTTTTTTATTTTTCTTACTGACTGGAAATATTTTCCAGTTTGTGTATTTTGATAAGACAATATATAATTGAAGGGACCCTTTTTCTTTTTGTTCTTTGTACAATCCTTCCTTCCTTTTTTTTTTCTGTATTTTTGTTTGTCCCCCCTTCACCTCTCTATCTCCTGTTTACTTCAACACTCTTTTTACCTATGAGCACAATGGCTTCTTTTCTTCATTTAGACAACGTAATCTTTGTACGTTTATCAGTAAGAGCTTCAAAAGCCATAATCTGAGAAATGAAGATTTTTCTCTCCTTCATTGAAGACAAAACCCTTTCTTTACCCCTGAGATTTTCTTTCTTTATCTTTTAATAACCTGGTTATTAAAACTGTAATACAAATACATTTGTTTTTTATTATTTTTAAGCAGTTAAAAATTAATTCCAAAATTTTGTTGTTTTAATTTTAACAAATTATTCATAAGTATCTGTTTGCAAAAGAAAAAAATAATGTACAAATAAAACAACAAATAGATACATCTGTTGCCATTAATTCTGTCAATATTGATTTGTTTTTTTTTTTTTTTTTTTTCTTGCAAGTCAGTATTTCATTCATAAATAGTACTGATCATCTTAAATTGAAATGGTTTCCTTAATGTGATGAGGTTCATTTAGAGCAAACAGCAAAGAGAAATATTTGCTCAGTATCTGTCTATATTTCTGAGTTGAGGCATTATGTACACTATTTACATTATTTGGACTATTGTCCTCATCTTTGTTGCCATATTTATTACAACATTTCATTTAAACTTATATGCTCTGGCCTTCTTCAGGTGGTTGGAATGCCGAACTAAACCCTTTATTTCGCTCACTGAGGTAGACTGTTCTAGTTTCACGTGCCATGTTTAATGGATGTCAGTTATCAATTATCTCCTGTTAATTCCCCTCTCCAAGTTCTCCACTGCCTTAGCTGGGTATTGGACTCACACTCTTTGGGTCCTGTCACTGGATCTAACTAATGCCCTTATCCACTGTGCCTTAAGGTTCAGTTCAACATTCCAACCATGTGAAGAAGGCCGGAGCGTACAACAACCAAAACGTTGTAATAAATATGGCGGCAAAAAATAAGGACAATAGTCCGAATAATGTAAATGGTGTAAATATTTGCTCAATCAAAAAAAATTATTCTTCACTGAGCATTCATGGTACATTTCATGAAATGTAGTCTGACACAAGGCTGAATTGGGAGTTTAGGAAATAAGTGTGAGACATGAATCATCCGTTTGTCAAGTTTTTTTTTGTTTTTTGTCTTGAAAATCAGCATTTCAAGATCTTGGCTCATTATCTGGATATGAATGCCAATTATTAGTTCTAGTGTATCCGGGGGGGGAGTTCTGGTGTATGGTGGGTGAGGATTATGAAATACCTCCATCACAAACGGCTGACTATATATACTTGCATGTGTGCAATACACATGCACAAATCATTTTTTGATAGGACTGAAAAGTTTTCAACAGCCCTTTGTTCACACAGACGTGCACAAGAATATGTGCTTTGGTTGGTAAGGTAAAATTTCATTTGAAAGTTCACCAGACTATTACTGTAACACACCATGCAAGAGGCACCCAATGTTGCCACATCTGCACAAGAGAATGTAAGTCCCTAGCAGGACTAAAAAGTCACATTTGTGCTGCCCATATTTAGAGATAGATCAATAAATGCCATTATTTGAAATTGAGTTGCAAAAGCCAATACTCCATTTGGTTTGTATGTATTATTTAAATTCCTTGAATTTTAGTCTCTGACTTATGAGAATTTTTTGTAAGACATTTCAGTTGGCCTATATTTTATATAATTGTTTTACTCCATAACTTTGTTAATCTTGGACATTTTCATTAGATTTTTTTATCTTTTGTAAGCAATTGAGAAATATGATGAATGCTTTGTGCTCAAAGCAAAAACATTTTTCTTATTCAATATCTTTGTGTCCTCTTTAGCCATAACCTGTGTAGGGCGGGAGAGTGAATTTTTCATTTGCCTGTGAATAATAGGTCACTCTGGTGAACAGAATGTGTTCAAAAGATCAAAAGTACCTGAATGTTGATACTTTTGTATGAACTTTTTTGTGTATCATAATTGTGGGTGTTTCTTTTTATCTTTCAAAGCTCTGAAATTTTTCCATTCATTTCTTTTTGATCTTAATAATAATAATAAAAAAAAAGAAGAAAAAAAAAGTCATTTCCTAAAATTGCAGGAAATGAAAATGTGCTTTATTTCTGTCACATATAAAGTTGTTTAGAATGTTATGTTGAATATTTTGTGGTTTGGAATTTGTCTTCTCTTAGACTGGTTGTCACTCAAGGCAGGAGGACTCCATCTATCCTGCTATTTAAACCCAAAGTGGGGGTGGGGAGAGAAGATCGATTCACACATTTCCCAAGGTCAGTAGTGCGAAAGTGAATGTAACAGACTAAATTATTTAAACTGAGAAAACTATAAATTTTGGTACTCTTCATCATTAGTATTCTAAAATAAATTTGGGAGATGTCTGTGCTATTTTAAAAAAAATTTTTTCTCTCCTTTGCACAGCACTTTTTTGCCGACTGCAATGAAAATGGAAACTGTATTTCATTTTTCTCTTGAAAAACATGTTTTATGGATGGGGGTTCTTTCTGCCAGAATGGAAATATGTGCCATTAGTGGGAAGCTCTCTTAAGAAAAAGCCCAAAAAAAAAAAATTATTCAATCTGCAAGGAAGTGAGTGTAGTGTCAAATTACTTGAATCTCTGATGGAAGGAAATACTCACGAAGGGAACGTCTTGTACTTGAGACGTGCAGCTGTTCTGAACACCTCCTCTCCTCCCTTTTTTTTGCCCTAAAAAGGTGTTATGGGAGTGAAATATACAAGTCGTTTGTCTATTGGCAATTAAAGTTTAATTCCCATCATATATTTACCTCTGTTCAGGGCACCTTGGCATGGTGTAATGGTTAACAAGCTTGTCTCACTAGAACAATAGCGACTGAGTAATGAGTTCGATCCTCACTGGGTGCCCCATACTTTTGGCCTTGTGCCACATTTAAGCTATGCTTAGAAAATCATCACATATTTACCTCTTTCAATGAAGTTGGACATGGATGACATTTTGGTCTTGTACAAACTTTGTCGATAGAATGAAAATATATAAATGAAAACATGTATTTATTTAAAATTAGTTTAGTCTGACAAAAGGTCTTAGTTGTGGAGTATTCAATAAAGATGGAAGTCTCTATTCTGTTAGACACGCTTACTACCGTCATGTCCCTCACCAGTGTGTTTTGAGGTGGGAGAAGAGGGTTGTGAGTAAGAATTTGCATACTAAAATTAGTTCACATCATTTTCACATTGGGGGAGGGCGTAGCGATTTTCTAGTGGGGAGGGAGATTTTCTTGGCGGCTGGTCTGACAGTTTCGCAATAAGGTACTTGCTCATGTATATAACTTTTTTTCTTTTTTTTTTCTTCCCCCTCACTCCCACACAAATTTGCATATCAATAATATTGTGCCTAAACACACTATTTGAAATAGCTGCACCGGCAGAAGTGCTTAATTTTATTCACTTTCTATATTTTATTTTTTTATTTATTTATTTTATTAATTTTTTTTTTTTTTTTTTTTACTAATGTTCACCCAATACAAGTTCCAAGAGCCACTCAAGGTAGAGGGTGATTGTGTGGTGTTGCATAAGATTAGCATAAGAAATGACAAGCATAAGGAGTACTCAGCTGAAGTAAACTTTAGAAGGAAACTGAAACCCAATCCTAAACAGGAAACAAGGGATAAATCTCTGTTCCTGTTCAAAGGACCAGGAAGGAGTGTGAACCGGATGATAGGAAAACCTATCATTTCTTAATAATTAACTTAGTGTGACACAAACCCAAATTGAAGTTGCTAAATGCGAATATTGTATTGCATGATTATCCCAATGAGAAGAATTGACATTGCAAATCCTTTTCAGCCAAATTGAATTGATTTTTGTAGTTCAGTCATTATTAATTTTTTTTAATGTCTTATGCAATATTCAACATGCAATAACATATAAAGTCTGTAACTTGACACAGTTTAGCTGAATTTTGATATGAAAGTTTAACATCTTCAATATGATTTCCATCATTTATTATGCAAAGGTTGATGCGTTTTGCAAGATTCTTGTGAACTTGATGCAATAACTCCACATTCCCATCAATTGTAGCACATTCACCCTTTATCCGTTTAATCAAGCGTGTTGCATCTGTTTTTTTCATGAAGTACACCTTCTTTAGCAGACCCCAGAAAAAAATCAATTCTTTCTTTCTTTCTTTTGACATTACCATATTTAATCTGTGGAGGTAAAAAAAAATATAGTTAATGAGATTTCCTGTGTCCAGACTTTGAGGGATACACCCTGTATGATGTCCAATGACATTAATATGCACTGTTAAATTAAGTGCATTGAGAAAGAACATGTATTTTATTTTTATAATTATACCGTGGACTCATTGATATACGTGTGTTTGTGTGTGAGACCCAGTTTCAAATCTCATCATGGTTGATGTGTCAGGAAGGAGATTTCCTGATGTTATTGAATTGGATCAAGGTTGATCCCAGTTTGCTGCACCTTTGGAAAGTGCCTGAAAGACCATACCACGGGTTGATCCAAGCCTTGTGAGTGTAATTGGGTAGACAGAACCTTTGGGGGCCATCGATAGCTGTGCTAGCACAAAGCCACACATCCTTATGGCCAAGGGCTTGAGCGTGCTGACTGTGTTCAAATTGTTGATCATGCTAGATAACATGCTCTCTTCCAGAAACTGTAACTAAGGTCTGCTCAGTATAGTTGCAGTATAAACCAGTTGGGGTCTGTGGGTGTTGAGCAAATACAAATGTGCCTGAGTGAGCGTCTGCAATAGGGATTGGCTAGCCGCCCTAGTAGATGGGTAACCTCGAATACGAGTGGACACCTATTATATATAATATATATATATGCGCACCCATAAGGAGTTGATAAGCAATCAAACATGTGTACATGATTGCGATTGTGCATAGAATTTCTGTTTGTTTGTCTGTATGTGGTTAAGGAAAAGTCGTAGTGTTGAAACTGCAATGACCCTGTACGCCCGAAGAATCGAGTTTCAACAACAATGCCAAATTATTTGTTACTTCATGGTATTAAATTCAAAAAGTTTTGTCCCCTCCCCCCACCTTCCGCCTGACTTCCTCCTTCTTCTTTGTTTTCGTCTCCTCCACCCCATTTCCGATCCGTCTCGTCTGCACTCTTTGAGAATTGAATATGTCTTCTTGTATGTCTTCTCTTCTCACACTGCTCAACTAACAAGGCGAAGATGGGTCACTTGCTTTAATGTTGAGGGAGGAACTTGGGTTGACTGAAGTTGTTGCATAGTCGCGGAGGAAAAGTTTGAGAAAGATTATTTTTATTTATTTATTTTTTTTTATCGGTAGAGTTCGGTTTTCAGAAATAAAAATGTAGAAATAGAAAAGTTGCTAATCGTTTTGAGAGGAAGGCGATGGTTCAACGATGGAAACAAGGATTAGTCATATATTTTTGGAGATGGGAGGATTAGTTATTTTGCCTTTTCCCGCTTTGGCAATAATCTGATATTGTTGAGTGTATTAACTAAAGAAAAAAAAATGTTTAGTTTCTAGAAACTAAGTTTCTCGCTGGTAGAAGTTAGTATTTAAAGTTTCGGCATACATTTCTTCAGTACTTCCAGCAAAGATTGAACCATCGATTTGTGATGCTATCAAAATAACATCTGAGAACAAGTGCTCAACGAGACTCTTTAGGCGTCATATCGTCATTTTTAATGTTATTATTAGGACGACATTTGAAATAAATTGTCTTATATATATTGTACTTCCTGGGCTCAAATATGAAACATTCTTGTCAGTAAAAGATACGCAAATACTGAAGCCAAAAGGCAATCAATGTGGTTTGAATTTATGCATTAAAATCAGTTATTAAATAAATGCATTTGATTGTATTAATATTTCCATGTCTATTATCTTCTTCGTGTCATCTTCAGAACAGTTTTGTTAACTAAATATTCATAAATTACAGGGTCTTGGAAAATTTCTAGGGCATATAATGAGGAAAGAGGGCTTGGAAAATTTGATACTCACTCACTGAAGGCAAGAGGAATAGAGGAAAACAACGCATAACCCACCTAGTGAGTTTGGGTAAATGAATGGTAAAACAGGGGTTAGGAGAGATGTTAAATTTATTAAGAGCTACAAAGGACAGAGAATGTGGAGAGCATAATCTCCAACGTCCTGAAGGGACACAACACAGAACAACTAAAACCTAGCGTTCTCGTGTGTCAGATTCATTTTTTTTAAGTCGTCAATGTGTCCACAAGCATAGTCATATCCTGTGTATGATGGAATATTTTAAAATGTCACGTTGATTTTATTGCCACTAAATATTACCCCGTTTTGCAAAACACAATCCTGAGAATATACAGCTCTCTTCCTTTTTTTTTTTTCCTTCCTCCGACAAACCACCACATTGCCGCTTTTTCAACGTATGGGTGTGGTTATACGAACACAGATGGAGGACACAGTTTTGGTGGGTCCCGATGGAAGTGAACTATCTCTCATTGTATCGGAGCCTTCTTTTCCTTCCCCTCGAGGGTAAATGGATACTAGCCTGACTGTACACCATCTCTACTTGACTGTGGGGTTGGTAGGCTCTAATTGGACTTACAGGAGATTTGTTTAGTTGGGTAGAAATGTGAGTGACATGTAAAGGTTGGTGTTGAGGTCCTGCGAGAAGACTTAAGTAATGACAGAAAAGATAAAAGCAATATTTTGTTTGTTTGCTTCTTCTCCGATTTCAGCCTTTTAGGTCGGGGTAAGCTGGTCGTGGCTCGTTTGTTAAAGACGTTGCTTGCTAAAAAATTATCTGGCTTGTCTGCATTTGTTCATTTTTAAATTCGATATTTCAGAACTTTGTCGTTATCACTTCACTTTTACAAATACTGATAACGCTTCAGAAATTTTATAAGTTTTTTTTTCTTTTTTAAATAAAACAAAAAAGAATCTCGATAAAGAGCGATAAATTGTATTGCTTAAACACTGTTTCCCTTGACCGAGGAATGAAATATATTTGAAAAATTTGCATGCAAGTAAGAGCTAATACCAGCTATGCTATATACAGAGGAGCGAACGACATTCTTATTCCTTTTGTATTCCATTGATAAGGAGGAAGTTCCATTAGGACAGTTTCTTCTCTGCTGTTTTATGGAGCAAACTCTTCATATTTAGGGTCAACAGTTACCTATCGTACGCATCCTCCTAATCTGAACCTACTTCCACCATACAACAACGCCATTTAGTAACTCCTCTATCTGGAGTAGCTCTTTGGTCTTATATTGGGTGAACATTTAATTAAAAAAAAAATCCCGGCTCTGTGGTTGGTTAATATGACACTCTAAGCTAATGCTTTGTGAACGTCTAACGTTTATAAATTTCATTTTATGATAGCTGTCATGTCAGTTACAGTAGTGGGTAAAAACAATTGTAGGGGAAAAATCGCGTTTTGAAGTGTTAAAAAAAACATCAGTAGACTTTTTATAAAAGCAGTTGTCACTCACTCGTTATGACTTGGCTTCGCGAATGAAAAGTTAAGCTGTTGTAGGTCTGTTCCAAACACGCCGACGTTGTAATATACGAGGGTCATTCAATAAATAAGGTGAATTTTTCGGTATAAGGACTTCTAATACAGATAGAAGCTTACTTTTTCTTTTCTTTTTTTCAACGTAGTCTCCAGCACTGTCACACACTTTTCCCATCTGTGCACAAGCTTCCGTATTTCCTCAGCGTAAAAATCTTTGGACTGATGTCTCAGCCAGTCGCTCACAACACTTTTGACTTCCATCGTCACTTTTAAACTTCGTGCCTCTAGTGAACGTTTTCAAGGGACCAAACAGGTAAAAGTCTGAAGGGGTAATGTCTGGGCTGTAAGGGGGATGAGGGAGCAGTTCCCAGCCCAACTCGTTGATGGTCTGCATCGTTTGGGCTGCTGTGTGAGGCCTTGCGTTGTCATGATGCAAGATGACTCCTTCTGACTGATGACCCCTGCGTTTGTTCTTTGTCTTTCTTGGCCTGCCTCAGCAGTTCACAGTAGTTCTTCTGTCAGACTGAATGAGGTCATTGACTGATTCGATCATCTCAGGCCTGTCTACATCCTCAACACTTCTTTAAACAATTTAGCCCACTTGTAGACATTTTTTTTTTTTGGCTTAAACATGTGGCACCATACACAGTTGACATTCTCCTATGAATTTCAACTGGTTTGCACCCTTCAGCAACCAAAAACTTGATAACTGACCGCTGTTCAATCCTGGAGCATGCTTCTTGGTCGGCCATCTTTGTTAATCGCCAAAACTCTCAAAATTTTTTTTTTAATCTGCAAAAGAAATTAAATCCATGTGAAAAAGAAGTAAAAAAAAATAAATAAAAATAAAAGTAAGGTTCTATCTGTATTAGAAGTCCTTATACCGAAAAATTCACCTTATTTATTGAATGACCCTCGTACATAACTGGCAAATTCTGTCCCAACTGGCGAAGATTTGACAACTAGAATTGAATCAAGTTTTCAGCAGCTTCTCAGTTTTGTTTTTGCAATTTTCTTCTGGAAAAAGTGGCCGCTTAGACAATGTACTGTGTCGTACAGGTCTAAAAATCAAATCTAAATTCTTGTTTCAAACACGCGCGCACACACACACACACAAAAGCCCTAATTAGTAGGAATAGAAATTTGTATAAGGCGCAATCAAGACTTGAACCATTGCGTAAAATTTTAAACGACAAACATTTATTACACAAAAGGGAAAAAATACAAAATTTTATATACAAGTTTCTTGCCCCAAGATTACCTTTTTTGTACGTCTTATAAATAAGACAGGATAACATTTACAGATATACTGTTTAAAAAAAAAAAAAAAAAAAAAGGATTACCATTGAAAAAAATTATGATTTCAAAAATGACAGAAAGAGAAAGTAGTTTAAGAAGGCAGAAAAACAAAGATGCAACCAACCTTTGAGAAGGAACAAAACAAAACAAAAACACCTACTTTTACTTGCCCCAAGAGCGTCTTTGGCATATAACAATTTTGGAAATGTTTTTTATATTCACACTATTTGCGCTTGTGAAAATTTCTTTAAACTCTTTTTTTCGTTGTTCAACCTCCGGAGAATTTTCACTTGAATTTCAAAATTCCTTTGGGATCTCTGCAGCTGGCTTGTAACTGTGCCTTTTTATTGTGCTTTTCTTGTCAAAAACCTTCTGCCCTGTGTTCAATCTATGCAAGAAAAAAAAAAAAAAAAAAAAGGAAGCTCATAGAAGGATCCATCCAGGTTTTCACACGGGCTTGAAACCATGTTTCTCAATGGCCAAAAATATACGAAATAATAATTTTCCATAAACTTGAAGTGGATCTTTAACAATTTGGTTTTAATTGCTGAGCCTAAAAAGATATATAACAATTTTTTACACAACATCCTGGCCTTCTCAAAAGAACGCATGGTGCATAATTATCAGGCGTTTTTAAACAATATTTATTATGAAAAAAGAAACATAACAATTCAATAAACTCATTTTTTAATTGAGTATGATTATCGACACGCATTTTTATAACCTGACGAAATATTTTTATTAAAAAAGAGTAGACAAAACAGCAATATTTATTAACAAATAACTCGCCTACAAAAACGCCTGATAATTATGCACCAACCTATATATATATATATATATATAAAGGTGATAATTAGTAATAATGTTCAAGACGCTGTTTTTGTAAACATAGTGATTGTTTATTTTTTTATTTTTTTTACCCTTAACAAAAAAAATCACATATACAATGTATTTTGCTTAAGCGAACCAAATCTGGGCCACTAACTTGCATAAAAGGGAAAATTTCGTACGTTTGGTTCTACCAAGAGACTATGACCTTTATAACTAATGTTCCGTTTAAGAGGAATCCCATTCATACGTTCACTTTGGTCCTTTCCAGAGAGTAGTCATTGTAAATTCCGAGATCCGGATTTGATAATTCACCTTATCTAATTGGCCCTGATCTGGCATCTCGTCTGCAGTCGCCCTCTCACAGACGTGCAGTCACCTCCCTCTGTCTTTTTTTTACAAATACTTTCATGGTAACTGCTCCGATGAAGCTGCTTTCGCTGGTTACCAGACTTCATGAATTTAAGTGTTCTACTTTGCTGGCATCTCGCTCTCACCCTTTCACTGTTGAAACTGTTAAATGTAGCCATCTCTTCTGCTCCAATAACTTCATATCTCGCACTTCTCACCTGTGGAACTCCCTCCCCTTTTCCTGTTTCCCTGATAGCTATAATCTCCAACTATTCAAATGTAATGTCAATCGACGTCTCCAGATGCCTTGATCTATCCCCTATCCTTCTTTTCATCCTTTCCTCTATCACTCCTATTTGCTCTCGCTCAAACTCTCTGTAACCCCTTGCGTGCTAGGGGCTTCCCACATTGCTTGGGGTGGAACGCTTAACAATAAATAAATAAATAAATAAAATAAAGATAAATAAAAAATCTGTAATATTGTTTTGCTTGGGTACCGGAAAATCCAGGGGAACTTTTTTTCCATTGCATTTTTTAAATGGTCAGCAGCACATTAAATGAAATATTCTTGTCTTGTTGCGTATTACGTGGATTTTTTTTTTTTTTTTTTTTTTACAGTAAGGTTTACCACTCGATGTAGGGGGTTATGTTAGGAGGCAGTTTGTACGGATAGGAGTGAGGGGGTTGTACTGTTGATTCTAGCCTTGATCAGGTTAAGATGGTCAAAGAAACATCCTCTTGGGAGTCGTTTCCACAGAGCAGCGGTTCTCGAGGGTAGGGGAGAAAGCTGCTCGTGTGGAACTTACTTCTCACCAAATGGAAGACTGAGGGAATGAGGGTAGTTTGTTACAATGTAAATGGCATGGCGGGTCCTAGCCGTGAAGGTTAGGCCTGGCGGAACCAAGGAATTTATTTCGTCCGAACATTTTCCATGAAAGTAGCGACAGAGCAGCGCGAGGCTTGCCACATCCAGAGAGAGAGAGAGAGAGAGAATTGGGCTTTATCGAGGCTGAAAAGTGTGGTCTGTGCAATTCCCGACCAAATATAACAACAGGACTCAATTCACTATTTACATTATTCGGACTATTGTCCTCATCTTTGTCGCTATGTTTATCACAACGTTTCGGCCGTTGTACGCCCTGGCTTTCTTCAGGTGGTTGGAATGTCGAACTGAATCCTTTATTTCGCTCGCTGGGGTAGACTGTTCTAGTTCCATTTGCCATGTCTAATGGATGTCAGTTATCTCCTGTTAATTCCCAAGTTCTCCACCGCCTTAACCATGTATTGACCTCACACTGTTTGGGTCCTGTCACTATTTAACTAACGTCTTTATCATCTGTGCCATGTGTCCTTGAGGATAAAGGTGGATTCCAACCACGATTTTACGAGTTTCACTTGAGGTCTGGTGTCAGTTTAAGGCCCAATATGGTCTCTCAAGATACGAAACCTCTCCGTGGAGACATCCACGCATCATGAATTCGGCTAAATTGAAGTCCAAAAGGATGATACCAGCTCTCATTTAAAATAAATTTTCATTTGAAGGTAGGTTTATCTCTAGTATAGAAAAACAAAACCAAAAAATCGCAGCTGAGGAGATGCTGAGAGTTAACGAGACATCGTATAAATTTAGCGTTTAAAGTAAAGAAAGTACTCGGATACAAAAAAAAAAAAAATCCCAATTTATTCACATGGCAAATGCAACCGATGAAAACTGATTCAATAAGTAAAGCTTATTGAATTAGTTTTCATCGAGTTAACACAAAGATGATTTTGTTAAAATACTCAATGCTTATTTGTTTATGGTAAAAGTTACCTTCGCCATCTGTTGTACAACTATTAGCAACATTTTAGAAATGACATTCACGAAGACGCCAGGGTTTGATGACAGTGAAAAACGGGGCTAGAGATGTGAGTGTGAGCTAGTCACATGATTAATTTTGGTTTCCTTTTTTAGAAGTTTGTGGCTTAACACAATTAGGAGCAATGAAAATCAGTGAAAAAAGATTCGAACCAAACTCCAAATGGGCCAGAAAAAAAAACTTAGGGTGCCTTAGAACTAGCTTATTAACAAAAATTGTCATATTTTCTTTATAGTTTGTTACAAGTACATTTGTTGCATTATGAAGTTTAATTAGCCGTATCCGAAGGACGTTGAATCAAACACTGTTGAGTCCGGTAGCATTTGAACTGAATAGAGTTTTTTTTTAAAAACACCTACTAGAGTTTGAGGTACAGTCAAAGAAAAAAATCCCTGTGTGAAACTGTAAATGTAATTTGCTTGTCTTATAGCTGCACTGGAGCAAAAAGGCAATCACAATCTTCAAGTTGGAGTTGGGGAACTCTCATTAATGTTTTGGCGAGGGAGACAGGTAAACAGCGGCCTCTTAAAATTGGGAAACGATATTGAAAGTAAACATTAAGGCAAGAAAATGCGTGGATTACACACTTAGCGCCAAAAGAATATGTTTCTATTCTCTAGGTTTGTCTATCCAAATAGACAGACACTATTTACATTATTCGGACTATTGTCCTCATCTTTGTCGCCATATTTATCACAACATTTCGGCTGTTGTACGCTCCGATCTTCTTCAGGTGGTTGGAATGTCGAACTGAACCCTTTATTTCGCTCGCTAGGGTAGACTGTTCTAGTTCCACGTGCCATGTCTAATGGATGTCAGTTATCTCCTGTTAACTCCCCTCTCCACCGTCTTAATCAGGTATTGAACCCACATTCTTTGGGTTCTGTCACTGGATCTGACGCCTTTATCCATTGTGCCACGTGTCCTTGAGGTTCAGTTCGACATTCCAACCACCTGAAGTAGGCCGGAGCGTACAACGGCTGAGACGTTGTGATAAATATGGCGACAAAGATGAGGACAATAGTCCGAATAATGTAAATAGTGTACATAATACCTCATCTCAGAAATATAGACAGATACCAAATAAATAGTTCTCTTTTTTTTGTCTAATTTAATTTTTAGTCTTCCATTGATCAAAATGAAGGCCGAGAAGTTTTCAGCATTATATTTCTATCTTAAATCCTTTAACCTACAGACTAGACTTATTTTGCCTTTCCTTGTAATTCCACATTCAATTTGACCAGACCTTTTTTTATTCTTTTATTTTCTTGTCTAACATGTCTGTCTAGATATTTTAGTCTTGTCACGTGGTGCAAAGAATGGTTTAGCCAGACTTGAATGTAATTTTAATTACTAGTTTAGCCTGTCATCTTATGGAGTGCGCAATATTTTGTTTTCTTTTTGCGTTTCGTCTCAAAAGTAACGAATACCGCTGCTTCGAGTGGGATTGACGACACAGAGAGAGAGAGAGAAGTGTAACTGGTTGTTAAGTGAAATGGATTGGCGAACTCATGTGGCAAAAAAATTTAAGCTGAACTCGTCTCGTCATTTGTCGACTTGGATGATCTTTCTTTTGAATAAATCTTTGCCTCACCCACTCAGGTGACAAAAAATGGCTAATTAAATAAACGAAACCATTCTTTTCCTCCGCTTTACGCTACAACTGGGATCTTTACCACGCCTGATATTAAAACTGAAGTCTAAATATTTGGACAAATTGCTTGTAAAATTGGTGATTTTCATTTCAGAGTTAAATATCTCTTAAAGAACTGTCCCTGTGCCAGTTCAAGATGTTTGTCTAGTCTTCAATCATGGATGTCGAAACATCTATAATGATTTTAGTGAAAGAAGAAAAATAATTATGTTGTATCGTGTGTAAATCGGACTTGAACCCGGGATAAAGAGAAAAAGTTTTTTATCGTTGTCCACTGATTTCCATTAATAAACCTATTTCTAGCTGTAGGAAAGAATAATTAAAAATAGATTTTTTTTTTCCTCAGATTGGTTTGCTTAAATTCCAGCATTCAGTTTCTAGTGCATTGGATATTAGGGATAAATAGTTATTGATCAAGAAGTAATACAAGTGTCTTTGATCTTGCTACTCTCTCGCTGTTTTCATTGTAAATATTCAGATGAGTTACACTTCATAGTACCCTCAGTTCATAGCTTGGACCTGACATATTTCGTCCACAAGGTCGACTCATCCTCATTCCCTTTGTATATTACTGGTAAGGAGGAAGTTCCACTCAGATAGCTTCTTCTCAGTAAGTGTTACTTTGTGAAACAGACTCCCGAGAGGATACTTTCCCGATCAATACGATCTTACCTCCTTCAAGTTTAGGGTCAGCCGTTATCTATCCTACATATTTTCATAATATACGCTGCTTACGCTTTTACAACAACTTCATTCAATAATACTCTACATTGAATGGTTCTTGGGTCTTGCTTGGGTGAATAATAATATTAAAGATTATAGTACGAAGCAAAGATATGAAGATTGTTTGCGATTCCGCTTTTTACTCAAATCCTAAGAATCAACCGCATCTAAATTTAATTGATGATAAAATGTCTGCATCCAATGCAAAATCAACCGAGAGATTGTTGAAAGTTGTTAGAATAATCTGTACCATTTGTCTCCATCTTTCTGAGGTGAAGATATACACTACAGTATTTTCTTATTTCTAAAGCTCAAATTTCGTCTTGTTGAGGATAAAATGTCGAATTGGAGTTCCTTGTATTAAAACTGAGAAATGATTATCATTGTCGTTATTCTTGCTCTTACTTGTTTCACCCCCACTCCCCCCCCACACACTTCTGCAGTTCTGTGTTAAATCAGGGTCGAGACTATCCTGTAATGATATAGGTTCTTTAAACAAACTCCACATGATACATTAAAAAAATACTGTTCCACCTCCACAGATTCTTGTCCCTACATCGTCATTGCTTGTAGACAGTTTGCATAATTATCCAAATGCAATTTAAGAAAGAAAAATACGCTGAAGTCTTTCCCAGAAGAATTATAATAATATTTGTGTTTTGCTGTTACGGAAAAAAATCAAATGAAAAAGTACTTTATCGATGTCTTAGTAAAAATAAATTAAATGAAACAATTATTATTAATGAATGATAACGCAACCATATGAATATATGGCGCTGCTATGAACAACAGAAGTAATCGAAAACATTATGTTGGTTAATCTGTGTCAGGCGGCTTCACTCTGCGTACATTAGTTCCGTTACCATAGCAACAGTCCCGATACTTTTTATCACATCTCTTATACGCGTAGACACAATTGTTTATGGGTACCAGAAAGGATATCATGGCTAAAAATATGCTATATTTTCTCATTTTTCAATCTAAACAATTTCTATCTGAAAACAGAACACGTTTTGATGTAACATTCGAATAAGACAATGTAATAACATAGGCGATTCTTTCTTACATATACTTACATATCTTACTTATATAGGAGATTTTTTTTTATCTTACCAAGTTGAGATATTGTTAAAATGTCGTAATTTTCCTAGTTTAAAGATCTATACTTTACGACACAAAAGTCTGCCAGCCTTTTAATTTTGTTAGATCCCCTCCCTCCATTTTAACAGGAATCTTTCTTGACATTTTATATTGGTGTCAATGAACCTTAATGCTTAATCTCCTTCAGTGAACTTACTAATCAGTTGGCAATGAAGCGTACGATCATCACTATATTTTTATTTGATTTTTACTCCTACACTGAATATTTGAATTTCAACTTTTAAGACAACTCGTAATTAAAAACTGTCATTATAAAACTTGTTATATTAAACATTTTAATTAAATACCATGGTTTGAAATAACAAACACAGGCACCACTTCAGTGACTTCATTGGTTCGTCGTCTCGATGAAAAAGAACGCCGTTCGCCATTTTAAGTCGGACATTTTTGTTTTTAATTTACACTTGTAATTATACCTCCAAATCGTAAATCAGATGCAAGAAAGAAAATGATAAAGATTAAAAATAATAAAGCAAAGGGGCAAGAGGTGAAACGTCATTGGAAAAACGTTAAGCTAGTCAGTCAACAAGCGGGACATTTTTTAAAGTGATAATAGACGATGATTACGAAACAACACAGTGGGTTATTAAAATGGAAAAGCTGTTGTATTGTTTTACATGAATATATATACTTTCTAAGATTAATCCGTCAGCGGCGAGAAAAGTTTACATGAACGTGTACTAAACGAGAAATTTAATTTTGTTAAAGGGTAGTTTTTATGCTTATTTTTGCAGTAATTATAAGCAACTATAAAAATGATTTAAACTCTTTAAGATTACAAGGATTTAAAGAAAAGGGGAAATAAACAGTGGAAGACTTACATTTTTGGTGCCCTGAAGCTTGAACAGGTATAGGCTTCCCCTTCATGACCAAAAGATTCGAAAATGCAACTGCCAAAACGTGGGTCAGGAATAGATTCTGGTGAGCTCAACGAACCCATGCAGCTAAGGGTTCAGGCGCTGCAAGCCCCTCAAGAATATTTTGAAGTTGTATGAAATGGATATGAGAGCATATTCTAAGGCCAACATTAGCTACTTCAACCCGTTAGTTTATGATTCTCTCAATAAAATGGCTTTATTTTAATAAGAAAAAAAAAGAATATTGATTTTGTTGAAAAATTCACTCATTAAAAAAATGTTGCTTTAAAGCTTAAGATTCATTAATTTCATAGTAGATCCGCCACTGGAAATGAAGCAAATATTAAGTTCCTAAATTTAATATTTTTTATCAGTATAATGCTCCTTGATTTTGGTTGGTTGGTTTATTTTATTTAGCGGCATATCAATCTCTATAGGTTATTTAATGCCAAAATCCAAATATTTTGAATACAATTTTATGGCTTCATTAAATATATTCTATAAATAGGTATTGCTTGTAATTTTTCTATAAATAGGTATTGTTGGTAATTTTTTTTATATAAAAATGTATTTTTATATTTTATTTTTTATTTGGGGGTTCGCTATTTGCCCAAAGCTTGGACCTTAACAGGTGTGGGAACAACAGCAATTAAGAAGTTCCACGTTCTTCAACACCTCCAATCTCCCGATCAGAGGCCTTGCTGTTGGATGTATTTCATCGTCGTACCCAGGACTATGATGCTACTTGAAGCATTCCATGCACATCGGAATTGTGCATTCTCTACTCTAAGCCATCACTAATTTTCATTTGTTCTTCCAGCGTTGCCAATTAGTCATTTAGACACCAATCATTAATAAATCATGTCCTGATTATTGGAAAAGGTTTAAATCATCAATTGATGATATCTGATGTATTCTCCAATGATGCCCGCTGTTTAAGGATTAACTGACATTGCCATAAACTTATATCCGTGTTCCGATTTAATTATTCTACGCAAAAGACTTAGTAACGGATCTCCTTCGTAACCCGGGAACTGTTTATATTGGTTAATGAATGCCAATATTTTGTAAGTCACTGGTTTCTTTCTTTCCTTTTAATGTTACAAATTGTAATATGAGCTCTGGTAAAAAAAAAAATGATTACAGAGACATTAGGTTTATAAGTTCCGAAAATTCATACACTGATGTCCGCAAGAACACATGGCCCAGTGGATAAAAGCTTTGGTTGTGGTAAATCCAGTGACAATACCTGAACAAAAACTTGGAGAGTTGAGCTAAAGGGAAATAACTGAAATTGAGATGTCCGGAAGAGGCATGGCACGTGGAACTAGAACATTCTATCCCGGTGGATGAAATAAAGGATTCGGTTCGAAATTCCAATCATCTGAAGAAGTCCGGAGTGTACAACGGTCCAAACGTCGTGAATATGAGGACAACAATCCAAACAATGTAAATAGTGTAAATAATTACAATACCTCATCTTGGGAATATAGACAGATATAGTTGTATAGTTCTATATACGTATATGTAGATGTATATATACATATGTTTGCTTTTAGTCATATAAAATTATTTTAATATTTGCAGAAAAATAAATAGTCTTTGTTAACCATGTTTAGGAGAATTAGCAACCAGAAAGGTAAATTTAGTATTGCTAACAATTATTGATCTTAACTGAAGTTTCTTGGCGATTCAATTGACTTCATATTCCTTTTGTGAACACTATTTATTGTCATACGTGTAGGCCAGTGGTATTTTATCGTCATACGTGTAGGCCAGTGGTATTTTATCGTCATACGTGTAGGCCAGTGGTATTTTATCGTCATACGTGTAGGCCAGTGGTATTTTATCGTCATACGTGTAGGCCAGTGGTATTTTATCGTCATACGTGTAGGCCAGTGGTATTTTATCGTCATACGTGTAGGCCAGTGGTATTTTATCGTCATACGTGTAGGCCAGTGGTATTTTATCGTCATACGTGTAGGCCAGTGGTATTTTATCGTCATATGTGTAGGCCAGTGATATTTTACTGGTTGAGACACTCACTCTATTCATCAGCTTCAATTAACGATATTCTCGTGAGTGAGTCGAATTCTCCAGTGAAATTACCTCACCTCAATATTTGACCCAAGTAATTGTAATCATTACTAGCAGAAAGCTTTAGTTGTTTAATGATGAAGAAGTAAATAGATTTAGAAATTGCAAATATACATATATTAATTTCTGATCGTTGGGGGTAAAATATTTTTGTACGTCAATACCGATTCTTAACTAACTTTAACCGTAAGTCTGCACTATTTACATTATTATCACGTTTCGTCCGTTTTTGGCCTTCTTCAGGTGGTTGGAATGTCGAACTGAATCCTTTATTTCGCTCACTGGGGTAGACTGTTCTAGTTCCACGTGCCATGTTTAATGGATGTCAGTTATCTTCTGTTAATTCCCCTCTGAAAGTTCTCCACTGCCTTAACTCACAATCTTTAGGTCCTGTGACTGGATCTAACTAACGCCTTTATCCACTGTGCCATGTGTCCTTGAGGACATCTGTGTATGAATTTCTGGGTATCATAAACCTAATTTCTTCAGCAATCATTTTTTTTACCAGTGCTCATATTCAATTTTTGTTGATATTATCGCTTTTCTCTGGCACTCCTTATTACTGGTTCCCATCCTATCTAACCAGATGTATACTTAGATTTTCTCGACCCGGAGATCGCTGATTTGAACAGTCTTTCTACTTTCATAACTTGTTACTATTGCTTAAACGAATAATTAGATTGAAGACGTGTCTGCACATCTTTTTCATTTCCTCTTTTGTTGTGACATACAAGTAACAAGAACATTAACAGCAAAAAGCGACATTCTTCTCATTTGTAAGTTCGCTGCTTAGTCCTTTTTTTATTTTATTTTTTTAGCAGGGAGCTCGTTTTGCGTGGATTTCACTTAAATGTTTGCCTGCAAGTGTAAGCATTTATCCGCGCGCCCACAAGAACGGAAAATGGTACAAGGGTGTGTTTGCATTGAGAGTTCTCACGCGTACACAGGACAAGAGAGAAATTTGTCGTCGTCTTCGTCACTATTGAGATGCTTCAGACGTCACAGATTAACCCTGATACACCTGCTAGAGAATGGAAAAGGTTCTGCCTAAATGTATAGCTTTCTTGAATTCAGCAAATTAAACTTTGTTTTCCTCTCTTTAAAACCTTGATTTGGGGCCTGGTGTATGATAATGAGCTTCTCCAACACACGCTCAAAACAATGTCGCCATTTGCTTTTTACTATATTTTTTGATAGGGAGTGGCAAATTCTTTCAATGGATTTGACACTCCGAATATATTACAGAAAAGTAGGCGGAGTAGTTTCGAAGGTGTTATTTGTTTGAATAGGCGTGTCAAATTTTGGGGTGTAGAGAACTAGGGTGTAATTTTTTTCTTCACGATAGTTTGTTTGGGGGTTTATCAACTTGATTTTGAGATGGGCTTTTCGCTGTTTTTAATTTTGCGCCCCAGTCACTTCGGGACTTCCAAAATTAATATTTTGCTCAAGTCTCAAGGTTCGTCCATCCAGGCCTAGCTCTCCTTAATGAGGTGTCTGGGATCATTAACCAACACATGAGCCGTTCTAAATGGGGAAGTGCCGAGGGGCGGAGTTGCGCTTCTCTTTTTTTTTTTTTTTTTTTTTTTTGTACGGTTACCAAATCCCACTTGAAATTCGACATTGTGTCACTCATTCTGTATGTGTGGGCGTGCGGATGAATACGCATTTCCTTATCGAAGTCAACTGGTTACAAACAAGTTGTGTGTGTATTAAACTCATTGAGATGTTAGAGAGGAATTTTATTGTTAATCATATGGCACTTTCGTATACATCTTTCCACAGTCTCCAACTATTCTCAAATTCTGGCAAAATTTTTTGTGTTCACTGTTATTTACCACATTTTAACTTTAATGTAATCATTAGTTTTATTCTTTTGTGACAAATTTCAGATTATATCTACTAAAACATTAAATAGCTTTTGGATAAAGCCGGCTTACTCTTGATAATTTTTTTGTATCTGCAAAAAAAAAAAAAAAAAAAAAAGCAACATAAAAGTAGGAATTTTTACAAATCGAAATAAAATTTACTTTTGTTAACAGATGCCCTAATTCATAAACGAATTTTAAATTTAAGACATTTTATACAATTTTTTTTATATTATTGTTCACCTAATCCAAGGCCCAAGAGACACTTAAGGTAGAGAGATACTGAATGAGGTTGTTGTAAGGGCGTAAAAAAGCGCATATTTTGAGGATATGTAAGATGACAACGGTTGACTGTAAACTTGAAGAGGCTATTAAGCTTGTAATGATTGGCGAAACATCCTTTTGGAAATCTCTTCCACAAAGTAAATAGTTCTTGGGAAGAATCTGGAACTTCCTCCTTACCAATGGAATAAGAACGGACAGGATGGATCGACCCCGTGTACGTAGCATGGCGGGTCCTAGCTATGAAAGTCTGAACTAGTGGTATTGAGGAATGTGACTCGTCTAAATATTTGCCATGGCAATAGCGATTGAGTAACGGGAGGCTAGCGACATTTCGTTTGTGGGGGGGGGAGTTGTAGGGTAGGAAATAATTTATCAAACCCCAAGGCCGCGTAAGCGCCTTTGAAATTTGTCAAGACCGGAGAGTGAGAATTGGGCAAATTCAGCCCAGATGTGGCAGCAGAACTCCATTTCTGGCCTGATCTGACTCTTGTAAAAATCAGGGCATGCCAGGAGGAGTTAGTACCTCCTGGAACAATACAAAGAAGCGACCATTTTCTCAGCCTCTTTAACGATGAATAGATCTGGAGTGAGCTTGGAGAAAAAAGAATCCTTCAGTGTGTTGGTAACTTCTATAATTAATGTAAATGGTTTCTACGAGAATATTTTACATGAATTCAGTCAGTTATGTGCCATGCGTATATCACGCTTAGGCGATCATGTATCTTTCCATACATGACTGACGAGGCAGATTTTTCCCGCAGTAGGTTACCATTTCTTTCTGCGATAGACCAATTGTTAGGGGTATTAGTGCATAAGTGAATCTAATGGATTCGACTGGAATTCGAACTCAACTCTCCGATTTCTCAGTCCGAGCCGCTATCCCTTACTCCACCGTGCCTCATGAAATAATGACAGTGAAAAGGTACTTGCACAAAATAACAGAGACTTATTGATTTGCAACACAAGATAACATTTATTTAACAAAAGGTAAGGTTAGAAGTTTCTTTTCCTAGAAATAAATTGAATTGTTAATGAATGTATTTGAGTGTAACTTGCCTGTTTTAGATGTGTTTGTGTGTGTGAAGCATCCACAGTCCTTTTTACTTTGGTGTGAAAAGTTGATGGCACACACTTCAAAAGGAGGGAAAACAGGAAAAGAGAGTTATTTAAGGGTTTGCCTGTTTTTATACCCTCAGCACTGCTGCTGGTAATGTTTATTAAGGCACTACACATTCATTGGGTATCTGCTCACAGTGATTTTTACCATTAGGAAAGATTCTGAGGAAATAAGGGTTTGTACCTAACAACTTTTGTAAAAATGACCTTGTTACATTTATTATATGAAAAAGTATGTGCAGGTCAGTTTGCTCTAATGTTACTTACTACAAAGGTAGCATTTCTTCTTTGAAGAATAGGCAGCAGCAACAGTAGAGTCTCTATGAAGTATTCTTTCTGACTTCCACTAACTGCTGCTATTCATCCAAATTTTGATCTGGAACCAAAGCATCAAAGTGAGGAACTGGAGATGTATATGTATCTACATGACACTAGGTTCAGTCTAATGCATAGGCTTGACTCTGTGCTAATTCCAGATCCAGAATTTGATTTTATACTCTCAGGGCTGCTGCTAGTGATATGCTTATTAAGGCTCTACAACCCCATTGAGAACAACCGTTCATCATGACAGGGGAAAATTCAGGGTCTGCTCACTGAGGTTGAAATGTTACTAAATTGTGTGTGTGTGTGTTTCTTTTTCTTTTTTTTTCTTCGTTGAATGTTACAAACCCGTTTTTCTTCAATTTAGCTCCCAGACATTGGTTATGTAGATTTTTTGGCAGTGTATCCATAAGTCGTACTTTCGCCTGCACATGTATTTACCAATGATCTGAGAATATTCATAGGTAAATCGTTAATATAAAACAGAAAGATTGTTGGGTCGAGGAGAGAACGTTGGGAGATGCCTGTATTGATGTCATTGGCTTCAAAGGATTGGCTATTAACGGCCCTCATGGATCTACCTGTAAGGAATGATTGATAATTTAAAACAAAACACAACTCTCTCAGAGATACCATTGTTGGAGAATATTTGTAGCAACCTCTATGCCACACCACGCCAAAGGTTTTTGAGCAGTGTAGAATCGTGGAGCCAGTGTTAAAGCTGATGTATAAAAAATGTGAACTTGTTGGTCCCGATATTGATGCACCCTAATTAAGAACTGATCTCGCACCACTTCTTTTGACATGCGAGGCGGACATGTTAAACAGCAGGCGCCAGTGTTTTAATCTAAAATTGTCTTTTCGAATAGGCTTTTTGTTATTCTAACCTTTATTAAGATTTTTTGTTATAAGCGTCTAAAATTTGAACTTTGATGATTCAAACCGTAGCAAAGATTTATTCTGAGAGGATCACACAAGACAAAATGTAAAAAAAAAAAAAAATTCTCAAAATGGAAAATTTTATTGGCAGCAATTGTTGAGTGAATCATTATTCGACAAAAAGTAAGAAATTTGTGGACGCTTGTCTTTGTATTACAAGAAATCGTAAATTGAAATAGATGAGATTATCCCCCCCCCCAATGACTGTCGTAAGGAAGAGAGAACTCGTGATGAATTCAATCAAAGACTCTGACAGCCATATTGTTATTTGGATGGTTAGAGAATAACGGGTTGAATGTTTGTCAAATAAATAAAAAGACAATGTCATCATCACTGTTTTCTATTTCCGGACACAACATTGTTGCTAAGGATTAACTATTATGTCTACAAAAAAAAAAAAAAGAGCCATTTCGGAAAGTCGTTTTCCATTGCTCTTTTGTACCGGAAATTATTCGCACTAATCCATCGATTGAAAATCGCTTGAAAGATGGACACGAAGCAATGTTAACGTTTTACGTAATCGATTTTGTACTTTATGGTTATTTTTTTCTTTTTCTGAATACGCGTTTTACGTAAAAGTTGTTCGTTTCGTCTTGTAAAACAGCCACATTCGTTTGGTGTCCGTTTCAACAGTTTCTTAAAGAAAATTTCCAAATATGAAATCTATGTTTACTAAGATGAATAACTCCCCACCTTCAAATATATGCTTTCAAAAAGATTTTATGTAACCGTGATAGATTTAAGATACTCCATAAATCACATTTCATAATTACGTGTATAATGCGGTAAAACCCTATCGTGTCTCTGTGTGTGTGTTGGGGGGGGGTATCAAACCAGGTGGATGTCGGAAACGGTTGTTGTTTTGTTGTGGACCATTGATTTCGCTGCTACTCTTTTCATTAACTTTATTTTCTGCAGTAGATATTCGACAATAGAAAATTCAATAAATCCCCTATTTAGTGCATTTTAGCTTCCAGATGTTTTTTTTTTTTTTTTCGTTGTTTTTTTTTTAAAAAATCCATTATTTCGATATACATTGCAAACTGCACAATAGGGTATCTGTCTATATTTCTGAGATGAGGTATTATGTACACTATTTACATTATTCAGACTATTGTCCTCATTTTTGTCGACATATTTATTACAACGTTTCGGCTGTTGTACGCTCCGGCCTTCTTCAGGTGGTTGGAATGTCGAGCTGAACCCTTTATTTCTCTCACTGGGGTAGACAGTTCTAGTTCCACGTGCCATGTTTAATGGATGTCAGTTATCTCCTGTAAGTTCTCCACTGCCTTAACCGGGTATTGAACTCACACTCATTGGGTCCTGTCACTGGATATAACTAAGTCTACCCCAGTGAGCGAAATAAAGGGTTCAGTTCGACATTCCAACCACCTGAAAAAGGCCGGAGCGTACAACGGCCGAAACGTTGTAATAAATATGGCGATAAAGATGAGGACAATAGTCCGAATAATGTAAATAGTGTACATAATAGGGATTGTCTGGAATCATGTCAACAAATAGATTGGTAGAAGATATTCTTTGAAGAGTTGTTGAGAAATACGAGGCCCGACCAAGAAGCCCTTTAGGTCTTTCCTTTTAATAATAATGATTTTGTTTGACGATAAAACTTTGTTTTATTAAATTTGGGGCATTTTTTTCATTTTATAGGAAATCTTTCAAAGTTCCTAGGGAAGTGGACATGGACGATAACTTTTCATCACTCCCTCGGATGTCTAACGATTGGCTACATCCCGAGGCGGTGTAATGGTTAGCAAGCTTCTCTCGCTCTAGCACAATTACGAATGAGTAATGAGTTCGATCCTTACTGGGTGCCCCATACTTTCGGCCTTGTACCACATCTAAGCTACGCTTGGAAAATCGCCACATTAACACTTCCTGTCTTATTCTGGCAAAATGGGGTACATTAAATGTTCAAAACGACAGTTTATAAAGTTTAAAACAAAGACTTCCATTAAAATAACGAAGAGAAATGTTTTAGGATTTTTAATGGTCGATCTAAATGCGTACATAGCATTTTTTTTTTTTTTTTTTTTTTTAGTATACGCATTTTACAGACTGAATTTTTCAAAGCTTGTTAAACGAAAATGTTGTGTACATATTGACGATGACGACTAAAGATTGATGATATATAGGTTAAGTAGCCGAGACAGGAAATAAAGATGAACACACAACCCAACCTTTTTAAATTCATAGATTTTTTCCTTTTCTTTCCAGACTCGTTTTATCTCTCTATACTTGTAGCAAAAATTCTTAATTTTACATTGTGGACTGTAAATAAAATAAGTAATATTTTCATTTCAAATAGGTAATATTTTTTAAATAAATACTTTTAATTTATAATCTATATGAAATGTTTAATTTACGATAATGAAATATTTTAATAAAATTTGTCTAATTTTAAGTAATGGAACAAATATTTTAATAAACTAGTTTATTTTAAAACTAATTTTTTTTTGATTTTTTGATTATATTAGGCATTATTTTTGTTTATTATTATATTTTTTCCTAACTTTCTTTACTTTTCCTCATAAGATGACGTTGGGGGCTTTTTTTTTTTTTTATCCATAGCAATACAATCTTTTTTTTTCTGTCTGTGATACGTTAGTCATTTTTGCTACTCAATTAGGCGCTTGTAGGCGTCAGAAGGAAATCTGAGTGGATTTAATTCAGAGGATATGGAGATTTCTTTCAAAGAATAAAAAAATGTCCAAGATTCATCAAAGCCGTGTTTTTTCCCCCGTCGTATGACGAGTTTGCCAGTTTTATATTTCAAAAATAACAAATTAAGCTATAAGAATCTACTTTTATTGATTTGTTCGAACTGTTAGTCATGTCTCGACCGTTGTACTTTTTCGCCTTCTGTAGATACCTTTTTTTCATTTTCGAAATAATACCTCCCATCATTATGAAATGGACAAAGTCCGACAATTATTTATTTTAAGACATTTTTTTTAATGTTTATACGTTCTTTTTATAGATACAAATATTTAAGTAAATGCTCAGTTTATAATAAACAGTATAACGACATTTACCGGCCTGAATGTTCGAGAAATTTTCATAGTAAATATGTGTCCTCCGACAGGAATCGTCATATAGCCTGACGTGCTTTTACTGATTGGGCCACAGTAAAAAAATTGACATTGCTAACCGAAACGCTCCTCTGTGGCTCAATCAGTAAAAGCACGCCAGGCGGTTCCGTATAGGATACAGGTTCGATTCCCGTCGGAGGACGCATATTTTCTATGAAAATTTCTCTAGCATTCAGGTCGGTAAATGTCGTTAATACTGTTTATTATAAACAGAGCATTTACTTAAATATTTGTATAAAAAGAATGTATAAACAAAGATGTCATGACGCCTCAGGGCGTAGGCGATCATGGTCCTCCACAAGCTCATTTTCTTTACTTGCTGTGAATGGCCGTGCATTCTTGGGAAAGCTAGTCTAATGTTCTTTTAGTTGTCATCTCCGATTCTGGTTGCCACTCAAGGCTAGGAAGCCTTGTCTACTCTTCTGTTTAACCAATAGGTGGAGTGAGGAGAAGAGAAAAAAAAAAAAAACCCGATAGATTTATATTTTTCTCTAAGATTATTTGTCTGAAAGTGAACGCAACAGTATCGTTCGGAATTTCACCTCTGTTTGGCGATCACAACTTTCCACACACTATGCACAGCTTAAAAGAACTAATGAGAGCCTTTGCCTTGCAGTTGAATGAAAACAGTTTGGGGGGGGGTCGTGATACTTAATTTAGTCATATTGTGACTCTTGGTTGTATTATCCTGAACTTACTTCATATTGTCTTGACTTGCCAGAACTTTTTTTTTTTTTTTTTTTTTTAACAATTTCCAGCTACACCATTTTATTTTCCTTAATCATTGTTCTTTCTGTAATGGGCTTCACGGGAAGTGTTGATGAATGTATTATGGACGATTGAAAGAAAGGAAATGAGTGAGCGTGTCATAATTAAACTACTGAAGCTGACCTCTTTACTCAACTCCCTCCCACCCCCGCTTTCCTGCACACGTGCAACACTCACGATGGCCATTGTCGACATTTTCATGGTTTTTAATGGACGGCATTACTAATCGTGAAACTGGGCCAGATTTGCTCTTGATAGGAGAGAAGAGACAGAAATGAAATTGAAGGGCGGGTATCATGAAAGGAGAAGAAGGTTTTATTTTTCCTTCATAGGCAGGATGTCCCTCTTGTTTTTGCTCTTTTCTTAAAGTCTAGGTGCTTCTATTTTAAGCAGATCGTTAAGATAGCAAGTGTCAGACATTAACTGCGCAGTCGTAGTTAGTGAACACTTCACACAAACTCTTCTTACTATTATTGTGAATGTGATCCTCACTGAGTGTCAGCTGTATTAACCTTTTAGCATTCTGCAATATTTATATTACTTCCCTTTTCACTGCATTCTTTTTCAAGGCCTCTCAATTACAGCAACCTTGTTAATTTCACTCAGTTATTTTATGTTACTATAGCAGGATATGACAACACAACTATGAAATTTAGATACACTATTGTTCAGGAATCAGTCACCTTCAGTGGCAGGATAAAATTGTTTGTATGTTACTTCATTTGCTGTACCGAGTGGTGAAATTTAAGCTGTTTTGACACAAATTATTACTACAGTATCGGATAATTATAGTGTGTGATTGAGAGCAGACCGATTTTGTGGGGGAAGGAGGATTCACTATTTAGGATTTCAGAGACTAGTGGAGAAAAGCCTATCATTGAAATAGGCAAGGACTAACGAAAAGCAGAGATCTAGAGATGAAATATTTGGAGAAATTTGAAAAGGAGAGACTAATGAGATGACGAAGAAGTTGGATTTAGTAATAACAAGAGTAAAAAATCAGAGACTTGCAATGACATTATTTTCACAGAAAAGTGGCCTATAAGATTAGTGTAGCCTTGTTTTTGTTCTTCCTGTACCTGTTAGTGGTTGTTTATTTTTTTTTTATGTTGGTGTCACATTGACGTAGACAATGGAAATTCTGTTCTTGAGGGATGGTATCAACAAAACTCACAACTTGAGAACCTTTTGGAGAATCCTTGTAGAGTAAATGATGGTAGTTTTCTGGAGCACTACAATCTTGATCCTAATTCCAATTTTCCCGGGTAGACTTCTAAGCGCACTTTTAGTTCTGTGTTAAACCGCAAAATACACGTTGTTATGGAAGCCTTAATGGAGGATAACATGGTACTCATCCTACCAGTAAAACATCGATGATGGCTAATCTGAGTTTCCACAGTCTTCTTGAAGCATATGAGGTGTGGAATGCAAATTCATGTCGAAAGTTGCTATTTCAAATTCTTGTTTTTTCAAGTGATAGATAAGTATATCAACTCAAAAGAAATCAAAGTAAAAGTCATACTAATAATAATAATAATGATGGATGAAATGTTTAATGTACAAACATTAAAAAGAACGAAGCTATCAGGAATTTCTTTCTTTCTTCATTATTGAGCTGCAGGTTTCCATAATTATATAAATTGTGAATAACTGGCAATAATTATATTTCTTTCTCTATTAATGATGTTTTATACAAATCTTACAGCCACATCATGTTGAAATACCAGTTCCTGTATGGTTGCCAAAGTTAAGCAACCATGAGCCTGGTCAATACCTAGATGTATGACTGCATGGGAATACCACGTGCTGTAAGCTTGGATGTGCAGGTGGTGTAATGGATAATAGTTCAGAATTATTAATCAGAGAGCTGAGTTCCAATTCCAGTCAGGTTTGTTATGTTCACTTATGTACAAATACCCTTGGGAAAGGCATGAATCCACCTCTTCTCCCCCAGCTATGGGTTAATTAGTATGACTTGTGTAACTAAACCGTTATTATCTCCCTGCACCACCAAAAAAATCTTACACTCTAAAAATGTTTTCTGGCTTTAAATAACCTACAAATGGTTAATAAGCCATAGAAAATGAATCAATTAGCCAATGAAATACTGATTAGCTACACAGGCATGTCTTTTAGATTCTCTGGGATACAAATATATAGAAACTGCAGTGGCCACAAAATGAGAGATCAGTTTTTAGATATTTATTGTAATATAGAATTCATCTCCCACTTTATATTCATATTATAATTTGTTTATTAAATTCTGACTAGGTATGAATCCACCTCTTCTCCCCTCCTTTCTATGAGTGAATTAGTAAGACTTGTATCACTAAATAATTATCTAAAAACAAAAAAACTTATTTTCTGGCTTTAAATAACCTGCAAAAGGTTGATAAGTCATAAAAAATTAATCAACCAAATATTTAATACAGGCATAAATAGTGAGTTGATCTTTGTTGAAAACTCTCACTGTGAGGCCTTATCTGAAACTCTCATTAAAATTGAAAAATGGAAAATAAGGAATTACTGAAAAATGGTGCATGTTCTCTGATCTTGCCTCTTTTAGATAATATGAATGAAAAGAAAAAGAAAACATTTCGCTTCTCAGTTTCCATTTGTCGTTTGCTTTTTATAGATTCGTACCTCAAAATTAATGAAACTACACAGAATGGATTGTAATTTGTGCAAGTTTGGCTGCATAAATCAACTCTGTACTTAACCACAATCCATTTTCTTACCTTTTTTTTTTTTTTTTTTTTGTATCACATCGCAATACATCTCTCCTTTGTGTCAGTTGTTATGCTTGTAATAATTCCTGACTGCTGCCAATCCACTTTAAGATTGGGTGCTAGATTATTTACATGGGACAGTGGATAAAGGCATTGGTTATATCCAGTGACAGGACCCAAAGAATGTGAGTTCAATACCCGGTTAAGGCAGTGGAGAACTTGGAGAGAAGAGAGGAATTAACCGGAGATAACTGATAACTGACATCCATTAGACATGGCACGTGGAACTAGAACAGTCTACCCCAGTGAGCGAAATAAAGGGTTCAGTTCAACATTCCAACCACCTGAAGAAGGCCGGAGCGTACAACGGCTGAAACCTTGTAATAAATATGGCAACAAAGATGAGGACAATAGTCTGAATAATGTAAATAGTGTACATAATACCTCATCTCAGAAATATAGACAGATACTGGGTGCTAGATGTTCCTAGAAATAAATTTTTAAACTCCATTCCATTTAGTGCTTAATCTAGTCCCTACTACCAACTTACCACAAAAGTATTTAGTTTCTTAGTAGTGGCTAAGTTGGAGAGTAGCAGTAAAGTTAATAGGTTACTATAAATGTTGAAATATTCTCTCTCTAAAACTTGATTCAAATGATTTTTTTTAACTAAATGTTCACCCAGTACAAGGCACAAGAGTCACACAAGGTACAGGGTTACTGATTGCAGTTGTATAGATTTAAGATGATGTAAGTGCAATGTATGAGGATATGTAGTATAGATAACAGTCGATACTAGAGTTGAAAAGGTTAAGTATAATCTCAGGAGTCTGTTATACAAAGTAGCGATTCTTGGTTTGAAGATCTCTAACAGAAACTTCGTCCTTACTAATGGAATACGAAGGGGATGAGGATTATTCGACCGTGTGTAAATGTCATTGTGAGTCTTAGCTGTAAATGTTTAAACTGGCAGAAATGAAGAATGTGTCCCGTCTGAGCATTCCATGGAAATAACAAAAGCGTAGCAATAGGTTTGCTGTTGCGACTTTTCGTCTGTGGAGAAAGGGGTTGTAGGATTGAAAATAATTCACCGCCTACAAAGAAAAGTGATATTTACAAAACTTTAGTGCAAGACAGTCAGCAGCAATAGAAATGTTTTGATTTTTACACGGGATCGAACACTGCCATCAACTGAAAATACTCAACTACTTCGACCACAAGGCAGGCCTAGATTCTAGTTAGCTCTCATTTTAAGCAGAATTACTTAAAATAGGGATTTTTTAAAATATGAAAAATAATGGATATTGTCGTGGAAAATTTGTTCAAGACACTGAAGTGAAAAACTACCCTTGAAAAAAAAAATTGAACTTTGAGTAAAGTAAATAAAATAGTTAATTTGATGGAGAATTCTCCTAAAAAAGGAAATTGTGTCAATGTTTTTTTTTTTTTTTTTTTTAATCTGTTAAGAACCGTTTACTTTCACAAGTGCGAGCACTAATTTAACACGTACACGGTACACTTAATGATGCGTAGTCGTTGTAAAGGTCAAATGAAACAAATTGGCGGCTAAACTAGAATTTTATGAGTTCAGCCTACCAGCTTTTGCTGGAGAATTGAAGCAATGAACCAAATTCACATATTCTGATAGCCGATGTAGTTTGAATAAAGCTGAGAGTTGAAGTCTTTCTGTTCGAAGTCTTTCGTTATTCACGCATTTTGGACAACAAATTCGTCCCGATGTCAGTTTGCTTTAAAAAGAAGAAAAGATAAAAATCCTAACAAAAGGGTACAACACACATTAACCATCTAGTTTTTTTTAATTAGGTCATAATAAAAAAACAAAATGCGTGCAGTGACCTCGCATATGCTTCTTGAACACCTAGTTAATTTATGCACTTATTTTATCAGGTAATATTATCTTTTCCCACAAGGAAGGACGTTGTTGACCCCCGCCTCACCCCCAGTCATAGTGTCAGCGCGAAAATATAACCCTATCTTATTCCTTCACTCTATCTCTACAGAAAGCGCGCGTAACTCCTCTCTCTCTCTCTAGAGAGAGACAGACAGACAGACATTCTTTGGAAACACAAAATTCGTGCCAAACGGACACTAACTTTTTAGACCTGACTAAGTATTCAGAACATAGTATCCATTTTCAGAGACCTTCATTACAAGTCTTGCTACAATGACTTGCATACAAAAGAATCGGAACGCCGTCTTGTTTGCACCTAGAGCCCTATTCTAGTTTAAAATATTTATTCAATTTACGTATATTTTCTCCCTTGTTTTATTACATTAGAATTTATTAAATCACTCATTTGTTGTTCGGTCACCTTTTCTTTTCTTTTCCTTTCTTTTCTTTTCCTTTCTTTTCTTTTCCTTTCTTTTCTTTTCCTTTCTTTTCTCTCTTTCTTTTCTCTTCTCTTTCTTTTTCTCTTTTTTCTTTCTCTTCTTTTCTTTTCTTTCTTTTCTTTTCTCTTTCTTTTCTTTTCTTTCTCTTTCTTTTCTCTTCTTTTTCTTTTCTCTTCTTTTCTTTTTTCTTCTCTTTCTTTTTCTCTTCTCTTTCTTTCTCTTCTCTTTCTTTCTCTTCTCTTTCTTTCTCTTCCCTTTCTTTCTCTTCTCTTTCTTTCTCTTCCCTTTCTTTCTCTTCTCTTTCTTTCTCTTCTCTTTCTTTCTCTTCTCTTTCTTTCTCTTCCCTTTCTTTCTCTTCTCTTTCTTTCTTTCTCTTTTTTTTTCTTTCTTTCTTTTTTTTCTTTTCTTTTTTTTTTTCTTTTTTTTCTCTTCTCTTTCTTTTCTCTTCTTTTCTTTCTTTCTTTTCTTTTCTTTCTTTTTTTTTTTTTCTTTTCTCTTTCTTTCTTTTTTTCTTTTTTTTTTTTCCAACTTCCGCTCTCTGAAACAAAAGATTATTTAAGAAAACTCGTGCACAAGTGAACAACACTAAAAATGTCTACATTTTGACCTAAAATTGCTAACTTGACGCGTTACATTTCTTTCACGGTGTATTTTTATTTATTTTTTTCACAGAGGGCTCTTTGGAGATCACTCAGGTGTGTTTGCAATGAACAATCTAATTCATTTAACTTTAACATTTAACAGTGTGAATTAAAATGTTCAAATTTTACTTTAGAAAAAAAACAATGGAGCTTTAAAAAAATACGTGAACAAGGAGAATAAATTCTGGCTCGAAATTTCATTGATTAATAAATACAATAAATGAGTTGTGATAAAAAGTAACAAAAATTAAAAGAAAAAAATAACTGAAAATTAAATCTTATATTACTTAGGCAACTAATGTTTTTCATAAATATTTGCCAGAACATACACTGACGTGCCAAAAGTCATGGTGTAGGACCTTCCCCACCCCAACTCAACCTGTAGAACTTCAGATGTTGTGAAGACCTCTGGAGAGATGTTGAGCCATGCTGTTTCAATTGTTGTCCATGGCTCCTTAATATTTGTATATGCATGTTCTTGTGTGTGACTAAATCTTTTTATCCAATTTGAGAAAATTATTGATTGGACTCATGTTCTCCAGGGTGCTCCTTAGACCAATCCTGGACATCTTGTATCCAGTGACTGTATAAATTATTCTGTTGGAATTATTATTGTTGAGGTATATGGAGATCATGAATGGGTGCAAATGACCATGAAACAGTCACCCTCATGGTCACCTGTCAATGAAGTGCTTGGGTGGATCAGTGAACCATTCTCTGGGAATCACAACTATATCATACCTTCTTGACAACTAGGCTCCAAGTCACACCCAAACCCTGCCATCAGTCTGAAACAACTGGTACCATAATTCATTGGAGTATGGTATATGTTGCCAGTCCTCATAGTAATGCCACAGGTGAGATTCTGTGTCTTGTATTGTGGTGTTAACAGGAGCATCCTGATAACACTTCTGTTTCCTTATATGATGAAAGCTAAAAAATGCTGAAGCATTTGGATATAAAAGTACCTCCTATTGAATGTGGATATGATTTGAGCCAATTTTATTTGTCTGTTTTTGCAGATAATTCTATTCAGATTTTTGTTCACGGGACCCGTACTGTCATCCATGTTATTGCTCCCTTCTTTCTTGCCAACTAAAAACTTAATGGTATTATCTTGGGGGCAAATTTTAACAGCCATTTGATCAAAACTCACAAACGGTCAGTCTTGTATGTTTTTTTAATTGTATTTCATATTGGTCAGATTGTCAGTTTATTTTTTTGATGCCAAAAGTATGAAATAAAAAGTATAATTTTGAAGCTTTTTTCATAAATTTCTAACCAGATTATAACTTTCATCACCAATTGATATATTAATTTTATTTTGTTATTCAACTACTTTTCCTGGGTTAGAGATTAGTGTTGTTATGGTGAGGACAAATTGGGTCAATTTAGTAAGAAAATTCAACTTTGCCAACACCAAAATCTTGTGTTCTTTAGAATTGTAGCAAACTTTTAGTCAGGATTAAGAAAAAAGGATCCAGATTAATAATTTAAGTTAAATTAGATTCAAAATTTGTTGTATGTTGGATATGTAGGTTGTTGGATTTGAATCAAGTAACTTTTTGCTGCCCACTGACTACTCCTCAAATATCTTGCTTTGTTCAACATTTGCTACATTAACAAAATATTTCTGGGGGAGGTAATTGATTTTTTTTTTTTTTTTTAATTTTAATCAATTTAAAGCAAATTCCAACATTTTAGTCTGTAAATCAGGACATAAAAAAACTGTATTGTCCACTGCCAAGAATTTATGCAATTGTGGCTAATAGAGTAAAGGCTATTAATTTAGGATATTGAAAATGAATGCATTTACTGACAGAATATAATTTTTTATTTTTTCAGTTGGAAGTAGAATGAAAATTTGGTAAAGCTTCATTACTTGAGTAAAGAAAAATTTAAACTAAAAAAAATAATAATTCAAAATAATTTAATATTTAGCTGACTTGTTTTCCACTCACTACCCCAGTTTTTGTTTTTTATTTTTCGTTTTTTTCACTTTTGTTTTATCCCCCCCCCCTTAAATAGTCAAGTATTGGAGAGTGAATGGCCATAGCAAAACTGCCCAACAAATAAAATTGACAAAGTTTGTAATAAACAACAAGAACAGGGCAAAAAATAATATAAAGCAAGCAAACAATATATGCAAGGCAAATTAACAGTAATAAGGCAAAACAAGAATAATATGGCAAAAAGTTTACAAACTAAGAATTGGGGTTGACACACAAGACCAAGGTCGGATAAGTGAACGCAGTGTAATGACTTCAAGATAGACAGTGACTGAGTCATATAAAACCAAGAACTGGCCTATATTATTGGCTAGAAAGAAATCCCAGCCTGCATTTTTGTGCTTCTGCCCTATAAATTAGGGAGTGGGGAGAGAAGTGTTTTGCAGTCATTCCCATTGTGAGATTAGAAGCAACAATTATTATTCTTGAAGTGATTTCAAGAAAAAAACCCCAAAAAAACATTCTCGTTCCATTGACCTTAATTTGTTTTCTCTATATTTCAGGTGCCGTCTATGGCCAGCACCCAAGATGTGAAGAAGGAAGTTGTTATCCTGCCACCGGAGACTTGCTTATTGGCAGAGAGAAGAAACTTCATACAGATTCGACATGTGGTCTCAAGGTACATGAACAATACTGTATTGTGAGTCACTTGAAAGATGTTAAGAAATGCTTTTACTGTGATTCTAGAGAACCATATAATCCCCGTCGGAGGCAGCCACTCAATCATCGCATTGAAAATATCGTTTACTCATTTGGTCGCCGAAAGCGAGGTCGATGGTGGCAGGCTGAAAATGGCAAAGAGAATGTCTATATTCAGTTGGATCTAGAAGCAGAATTCCACTTCACCCATTTGATCATGAGATTCAAAACTTTCAGACCAGCTGGCATGTTAGTGGAAAGGTCGTATGATTTTGGTAAAACCTGGAAAGTATATAGATATTTTGCTGAAAATTGTCCGCAGACATTCCCTGGTATTAAGACTGGACCTGTGAAGAAACTTGATGACGTTATTTGCGAATCAAGATACTCTGACGTAGCACCTTCGACTGGAGGAGAGGTAAGTGTCTGGTGCTTGAGAATTCTTATTGGAAAATACTGTTTGTTTTTTTTTTGTTTTTTTGTTTTTTTTTTTAATTTTTGTCTTCTTATAGATTTACATGTGTATCTCTCACTGTGCAAGATGAATATTAAGTTTGGTACCAAGGACAGCAAGTGAATAAAGAATAATGATTAAGCATGAAGTTTTTAGATCATTAAGAATTCGGTTCTTCATTGAACAAAATGATGAAAATAAAACGTTCTGTTAAAACACCTCCCTTGAAATAATTCTGTTAAAACACCTTCTCTTGAATAATTTTTTGGGGAAGAAAAGCTTATTCACTCAATATAAGGCTTGAGAGCCACTCAAGATAGAGGGTTACTCTAAAGTGGTATGATGAATATGGTTTATAATATGAAAGAAAGATTTGGTGGTAGTAAGTGAAGATAAGTTTAAGGTGGATAGATAACAATTGACCCTCGGATTGAAAATTTTAGTGTTCAGGAAAGCATCCAGTTGGGAGTAACTTCCACAAAGTGGTAGTTCGGGGAGGGGGGTTGGTGAATCTAAATAGGACATTCTTACATTTGGAACATGGAGGAAATGAGGGTGATCCAACTGTGTTGAAGTAGCAGGGTGTATCCTAGCTGTAAAAATTTGAACTTGTGGAATTAAAGAAGGGAGCACTTATGTGAACATTTGCCATGGAAATGGCGATCAGTGCACAACAATTGCATCTGCAGGAAAGAGGTATCTATACTGATATTAAAGTTTACTACGTATTACTTGCATATGCATACTTTAAGTATTATTTGCTGAAAATTCAAGGGAAACATTTGCAACTGCAAGTTCATCTTGATTTGTGTCCTTTGCTTCAAAGATAAATGTCACACCTGCTAGAGCAAGGGTCGGCACCCTATGGCCCACGGGCTGGATCCAGCCTGCGAAGGCATTTTGACCGGCCTGCGAGCCTGATTACCAATAACTCTATTTTTAGCATGAGAGACGACCTTCAAATGAAATTTGTTATATCATTTTCCATAGAATGACTACACATCTCAGTGCACTAAAAATATTAGACTATCAGCCAGTTATCTTTCATGAGACTTATTTTACCAAGTTGCGTTGCCTACGTTTAATGTCAAATAAAAGGATACATATTTGTTATGACCCTTGGCTACATTAAAAGATAACAGAAGCGAAAGGAACGATAAAGTGAAAGAGGCCAGGGAGGGACTGACATGCGAGGTAGCAGAAATCTAAAGACAGTTAAACATACGCGCATTATACATACATGCCTCATGAATGTGTGGATGATACTGCATGTGTACGTACGTAAGTGTATATGTTTGCAACTATTTGTACTCGTATGTATGGGTATATGTGCTTCATTTTTGTTTGATGTGTGTGTGTGTGTGTGGTTCGTTTGTGGAACAATTTTCAATAACAGTTTCAAACCTACACGTCATAATTTCATCCATTTCACTTTGGTTGATTTTTTTTCACTTTGAAGTATTTTGACGTTCCTTGAGGAAAAGTAATTTTTGTTAGGTGTTTTTTAATTTTAGATTTTCTTTTGTTTTTTTCTGATTTCTCAATGTTTATTTTCATTATGGTTTTAAATATTTAGGTTGACAGGGGTCTGCATATGTAATTTTCCTTAATTTTTCATTAATGGCCTTAGTCTGGCCCGCGACCTGTCATTATAACATGATCTAGCCCGCAGGGTCGAATGAGTTGCCGACCCCTGTGCTAGAGGAACAGATTGTTTCAGAAAAATGACAACAAACTTATCCTTATATTGTCAATCTTCATCCAAAAACAGAACAAACTCAAAATGGCACTAACAAGTAAATTAAATCTAAATAAGAATTGGTTGGATCTTTAAACAAATCAATTATCAATAAAATAAATTCAAATATGTAACTACAATTAAAAAATAAATAAAAATTAATTACAATTAAATTTAAATATCAATTTGAGTAAAATCTTTAAAAAAAAACAATTCTTTATAAAAAGTTTTAACATCAATTTTGTTTTTCAGAACTAGAATTGATATGGCTTAATTAAACTTTAATTAAACTAAGGGGTAAGGTAAATTGCTCAGCAAGAGCTACAGACATTTAGATGGGATATTAAGTATATTTCAAACCTAGATTTATACAGCTGGTTGCCTATTTGATATATTCTATGGCTAGGGTTACCAACTACTCTTAAAGGTCCAACTTTATATAAATAAAAAACTGAAAAAAAAGAAAAAAAGAGCCTTTTTTTTTTTTTTTTTTTCTTCAAGGTACATTCAGAAGAGGGTAAAGAAATTAAGTAGATACTGTATTATGCTAAGAAAAGGTAAGCAGATGTAGGGTCTTAAATAAAGGCTTTATTCACAAAATAACCCTGGATCAGGTTAATTTGTATCTATAAAAAGAGTAAAATCAATGAATGGTCTATTTCTGTTGGTTAATTCAAGAGTTTAAAGTCTGCACTGTTTGCAATAGAAATTCATAGTAAATCGATCGCGAAGTCAGCTTTGAAAATGCAGGAAAAGGGTGACCCAGTCATTGAAACAGTGACATAATTTAAAGGGATGTGGAATAAAAACTAATCATCATACATGAGAATGAATTTTTTTTCTTTTATAAAGAGAAAAGATTAAATACTTTTACCTGTTGATTTTATCAAAATAGACTAGAAAATAAAGAAGATATCAGCCGTCAAGATTGAAGGATACATCTCCATTTTGAGACATTTTTGCAGTATAAACTAGGGCAGTTTGTGATACCTCAACTTATGTTTTATTTATTTACTGTTTTCTTCAATTCTGACTTAATCTTTTATATTTTCTACTTAATATTTTTTTTAATTATAGTTCTTCCTTGCATTGACTTATTGAGATAATTTTAAGAGAAAAGAACTATTTTCAAATTTAGGTAGAAGTTTTATCCAATATTGAATTTGTATCCAATATTGAATTTGTATCCAATATAGATTGGATATTAATTGAAGGTTTTTTTCACTAATTTGTTTTCTACATCTTTTCAATCCTTTTGTAAGTTAGACATTAACTGAATTTTAATCTGTACATAAATTACTTTTTAGCATGTGTTTACTGACAGCTTGTATTTCTTTCTACAGAGTGACATAAATTTTGTCTGCATTTGGTTGTCAAAACTCAAGGGAGATATTTTCACTTGCCCATCCCAGATGTGCAAATGTAAAATAAATTCTTCAAATATATATATTCCACCCATTAACTTGATCATAAATGTGAATTTGTATTGGCACAAATTCTATTTTTATATTTAATTTCTTTCTTTTATGCATATAGACATAAAATATACTTTCTTTTATATATACTTTCTTTTATGCATATAGACATAAAATATACTTTCTTTTATATATACTTTCTTTTATGCATATAGACATTCTGTTAGTAACACTTGCAAGAATTCTGGCTCATGGACTATCCAATTCTTCTAGTTTTCCAGTGCATTTTCTACAGTCAAATTATTTGCAATGTTTTCCTAGAGGAAAATAATCAGCAAGATGTTCCAATTATATAAGGACTCCATTTTTGACAATGCTTTGCTTACTTGTTGATTATTTTCTCCTGATTTTCAATGTGCAACTTGCAGATTGAGTGTCTTGAATGAAAAAAGACAAAAGGCAAACTCATCTTACCTACAGCAAACTCACATTAGTACAGATGCAAAAAAGGCCTTGGATTGCATGCAGGCATGTTTGTCAACATCAGTTACATGCAGGTTTTTCCTGTTGGCAGCAGGACAGTTTGGCATGTCTAGATATAGGCCTTTCTGCAAATGTTCATGATCTGGGTCTTTGTATGATGCCTCATGCCAATAAAAGTTGGGTGGGGACCAGAAGTTAGCAAGACATGCTGTCTTGTGAAGTTGGTCCCGTGGGCATTTTTGTTCTTAAAGATGCTGTGGTTTCCAAGGCAGTGTCATTTTTGTTACCTCCAGTCTCTTTACCCACTTTGTCTATTGCCACTGTAGTTGCTGGGAGAGTTGTTTCCCACCAACCTTAACACACTCTTGCTATAGATAATGACATTAGCCGATGCATTTTGTCATCTGAGGGACTTTATCAAAGCAAATGTAAGGATTTTAATTTGTGACAAGTATTTATATAAAAGACCAAAGATGTTATTAGTTTTTCAAAATTTTTGGTATAGATATGCTCATGAATATTCATTAGGTTGGCAGAAAAGTGAGGCAAGTTCATGGACATTTGGTGATAACATTTCAATTCCATAATAAACAAAAGTCGGAGGTAATTTCACCTCGTGTGTGTGCATATATATATATATATATATATATGTGTGTGTGTGTGTGTTTAAATTAGTCTTAAATTATTTTGGATTGGGATTGATTTATGTTTTGAATAACATGAAGTTATGGATTTGACAGTTTTCTTTCAATTTTTTTTGTAGTCATAAATCTTGTCTTGGGAAAGGGTTAATTCTTTCAGGAAAGGAAGAATCCAGGGTACAGATTTATATTTTGACTAGATTGAAATCCATCTAGTCAGGCAGCATTTAAGCTAGCTCCTGCGGAGGGATCTTAATTAGGCCTTCATCACAATAGATAAAGAGGAGTAGAGGCAGTAGGCAACAATAAACTACAGAAGAACTCAAAATTGATCACTGCATTTAAGTATCGAATTAATGTTTAAGCTTACCTTTTAAAAGTTCAATGATAATTCTTCTGCTGTCACTTAATTTATAGACATTTTGATATAGGTAGATCTTTACTTTCTGTAGAGATAATTAGTTTTATTTCATAGGTAACTTTCACTGCATTTCACAATTTTGATCACTCCCAAATTTATTGCCAAGTTATAAAATGTTAATGAACAAAAAAATTTGTCGCAAAATATCCTGTAAAAAAATCACCAAAAACAATTGCAGTAATGAAAACTTGGGATTCCAAAATTTCAGGATTGCTGGTCTGGATCCAGCCTGGAATGTTTTCAATTTGCTCACAAGTCGATGTGATTCCAAAATGGTATGATATGTTGGGCTACGGCCTGTAGGCATAAAGTTGAAAATGTGTGACACACTGACATTTGCATTTATTATGTAGATGTCTTGAATGCTGGCAAAACATTTTCTTTTTGTTTTTGTCACAACATTTGGTGATTCATGATCAATTTTGAATGTCACAGGGATTTTCCTTTAACATTATTCATTTAAAAATTATATCCTGGAAAAACACAGATACTGAGTTTCATCAGTTCAACAGAAGTAACTATTTTTTTTACACTGGTGATGATAAAAGACAGACAAAATTATATATATATATATATATATATATATATACACACACACACACACATTTGGTATATTATATATGCAGTAGTGGGAAAGTAATTGGAATTGAGATGCTAGGTCAATACCAATAACATTACAGACCCTTCTTTGGATTTTGTTGAGAATCTTAAGATATATAGCCAGAGAACCAGACCAGATATGGCAGTAATATTCAATGCACAGATGAATGGTAGCTTTAGAAATAGGCAGGATGGATTCTGACAAGAAAAATTATTTGGCATGACACAGTGAACAAATCATCTTGACACAAGACACAGCAATTGACTTTTTAAGATATTTGTTGAATTTCTTCAATGAAAAAAAACCCCAACATTCTCTTAGAATGATTAAAGATATTTGTCTTCAAACTTGTATTGTGTATAGTGAGCTTTTGCAAATTACTTTTCCAGATGGACTTTACAAATATCTGTGAAGACTTGACATATCAGTCAGGGCTGCTTTACTGTTTCTTCTAGAATTGCCACATCTAGATATGCTTACATAAGAGATTAACATTCCAGGAGTTTTCTACCTCTTACTCAATAACATTTTCATACTCTTCATTAAAATTTAAATTATGCTAAACTTTTTAGTGACCACAGGTGTGAAGAGTGAAGTCTTCATTTTTTTTTTTTTTTTTTTTAAATCCTCACCGTATTGAAACTATTTCAGTTAAATTTACAATCTTCAACACTTAGCTAAGGACTTTTTTGTAAGCTCTTGATACTCATGATTTATTAATTTTGTGTTGATATTTATGTGGTGAACAAGACTATTCTTTTAGATAATTCTTCGGATAATTATTTACACTACTTACATTGTTTGGACTGTTCACGTTTTAGATTACTCAAGCAATGCTTTTAACCATTGGGTCAGTGTATAAAAATGTTGGTTAAAATAATCCAGTGACTTGACCCAAAGAGTTGAGAGTTCAATACCTGGCCATAGTAATGGTGAACAAAAACTTGGAGAGTTGAGTTACTAAAAGAAAATAACTGAAACTGAGACATCCAGAAAAAGGCATGGCATGTGGAACTAGAACAATCTACCCTGGTGGATGAAATAAAGGGTTTGGTTTGAAATTCTAACGTATATCACATGAAGAAGGCCAGAGCATACAACGGCTGCAACATCATGAATATAAGAATAAAGATGAAAACAAATGTCTGAACAATGAAAATAGTTACAATACCTCATCTCGGGAATATAGACAGATCCTGAAGAGGGCCGGAGCATCCAACAGCCTAAGCATCGTGAATATGACAACAAAGATGAGGACTATGGTCCGAATAATGTAAATAATAAAAATAGTTACAATACCTCAGGAATATAGACAGATATCTTTAGATAATGTTGGCATTTACTGTTAATTGGAAGAATGCAGATATTCCGAAAAAATAAAATTATACCCCCCCCCAAAAAAAAACTTTTGTATTAACTTTTGTTAGCACACGATTGTTCTTTTGTCACCTTTTTTTTTTTTTTACTCTGAATAACAACAAAGATTATTTTAACTATTTACATTATTCGGACTATTGGAAGTGGAGAACTTGGAGAGGTGAATTAACAGGAGATAACTGATAACTGACCTCCATTAGACATGGCACATGGAACTAGAACAGTCTACTCCAGCGAGTGAAATAAAGGTTTCAGTTCGACATTCCAACCACCTGAAGAAGACGGAGGGCACAACAGCCGAAACAAAGTTGATAGTCCGAATAATGTAAATAGTGTACGTAATGCCTCATCTTAGAAATATAGACAGATACTGAAGGATTATTTTTGTTAACCACTTTCTCTGCTTATAGCAGCTGATTTACAAGTTCCTTGAAAAACATTTTCTCTTTAGAGGAAACTAAAAGATAGTTTAGTTTGTTCTCATCAGTAAGCACAAAATATTTGGTGTGAATTAGTTAGCCAATCTCAAATGCAAACAATTAAAATATTCTATTTTTAGTCGGGCACTTCAGTACATAATAATTTTAGTGGATTTCTCTTTCTTTTCTTTTTTTTCTTTCTTGTTAAACTCTATTAATAATTAGACAGTGATTATAATTAATGGTGATTGTATAGCACCAGATGAATTGGAGTTTTCCTAAAATGCACATATGAAATTTAATGTACTTGTATTGATAGATATCAGTTGGATGAAATGAACATGGGCACAACACCATTTTCCTGACCCCCCTCTGTGGAAAGAACTCATTAACAATGACTTTTGACCTGTGATACTCTATAAGGGTTTCCCGAAAATCTAAGCATATGCAGTTTGAGAGGACGCGGACTCCTTTCTATTAAGGATCTTATTAAATATGACCCCTGCAGAGCAACCTACTGTGCACCCTTCACTTCTCCCTTACTTATTTCCATCTTCACCTGGTCAGGGTGTGTCAGTTCTTGCCTGTCACTTCTATTTTTTTCCCCATTCAAGCGAGTTACTTTCAAAATAATTGTCTCTAACCAGCAAATTAATTGTACCTACTCAATGTAACAGGAGTACATCATATCAACAGTGAAACGACGACAGCAGTAGTAATATTAATAATTGAGATTCAAATACTTATCTGACTCTAGCCTAGAAGATGAGATTTAGTTACTGTAAACATGAAAATATCACAGTACATATCACCATTCTAACGGATCAGGGAATAAATGTGAAAATCTCGAAAAATACTCAAAACTACATTATTTACATTATTCGGACTATTGTCTTCATCGTTGTCGCCATATTTATTACAACATTTCGGCCGTTGTATGCTTCAGGTGGTTGGAATATCAAACTGAACCCTTTATTTTGCTCACTGGGGTAGACTGTTCTTGTTTCACATGCCATGTTGAAGAAGGCCGGAGAGTACAATGACCGAAATGTAATAAATATGGCGTCAAAGATGAAAAAAATAGTCTGAATAATGTAAATAGTGTACATAATAACTCATCTTAGAAATATAGACAGATACTGAAAGGCCGAAACGTTGTAATAAATATGGCAAAAAAGATGAGGACAATAGTCCGAATAATGTAAATAGTGTGAATAATAGCTCACCTCAGAAATATAGACAGATACTGAAAGGCGGAAACGTTGTAATAAATATGGCGACAAAGATGAGGACAATAGTCTGAATAATGTAAATAGTGTACATAATAACTCATCTCAGAAATATAGACAGATACTGAATGGCCGAAACGTTGTAATAAATATGGCAAAAAAGATGAGGACAATAGTCCGAATAATGTAAATAGTGTGAATAATAGCTCACCTCAGAAATATAGACAGATACTGAAAGGCGGAAACGTTGTGTAAAAATATGGCGACAAAGATGAGGACAATAGTCTGAATAATGTAAATAGTGTACATAATAACTCATCTCAGAAATATAGACAGATACTGAATGGCCGAAACGTAATAAATATGGCGAAAAAGATGAGGACAATAGTCCGAATAATGTAAATAGTGTAATAATACCGCATCTCAGAAATATAGACAGATACTCAAAACTATTCAGAAAATTGAAAAAATTGTGTGTAGTTACTATTGGATCTGTCGTTATTAAAATGAACAAAACATTTCTAAAGAACTTTTGAAAATTGAATAAAATCAGTTTGAAAACGTGGGATTATTGGTGAGATTTGCTGTCACTTGATCTCAAGTTAAAGCCACTAGTTACAACTGGTGTAAGAGAAATAATACAATTATTTGGCTAATTTCTCAAATTGTTTTACTCTTTATAATATTGTTAATTTCAGAATTGCTTTACTTTACTTCAAAAGAGAGAAAGTCTCTGCTCTATTAAAAAATCTCAGTATTTTTATTTTTTTATTTTTTTTTAAGACATGATTGACAGCTAACAATCTTCTTTAAATCCTAACAATGCTTCATTTGTGTTCATTAACACAATTAAGCATTTCATTTTCTAGGTTAGTCATGTACAAGTTGCCAAATGATAGTCCCAGGAAGGAATCTATGGAAACCCATGGGGCCAAGATTTAAACACTTGATTTGAATATGATATAACCTGGAAAAAACATAAAATACTTGTTAAAAAAAAACAAAAAACACCTCCATTTACCTAAGATATGATATTGATGATATTCACATTTTAGTCAAAAACGGATAAAATACATGTTAAAAAAAAAACAACAAAAAAAACAAACTCCATACTTAAGTTCATATACGGACATAACAATAAAATCCAGCTTCCTGATGTACGGACATAACAATAAAATCCAGCTTCCTGATGTACTGACAGATACCAAAAGGAATACATTTACTACTTTCCCATATAAAAAAAATTGTTGTATCCTTAAAGTGGTTACAAACAGACAAAGGTGGTACTTGAGTGAAGGAACAGCAACACGCACGTATATGAAAGAAGAGAGGTTTATTGTAAAAGAGAATACACTACTGAAAGACAGGGAATCAGGTGGCAGGCTAGCAATTCCCGAAGAAAGCCGCCAGGTATATCCTGTGCTGTGTAGAGTTACTGATATAGTCAGTCCACAGAGGCAATAGGGAGTGTGGGACATTCCATTACAACAAAAACCAACTAGCATAAACGTGCACTCTAAACTATAAAAGTGAATGTCATAACTATTACAAAATAGCTATTATACAAAACTTAAACTAGCAAAAGCAAATTCCTCATCAAAAAAGATTTTCTATACTGAATTAAAAAATGTTAAACAAACCCTCAATAATATTGACTTTCCTTATTGCTGATGAACAAATTAGATGAGCTATGAAAAATATTAACATAAAAAGAACATAATACATCCTCAAAAACTCTAAATATATCAAACTATTATTACTATAGTGTAATCAAATGCATTCTAACTATAAACAGGATGAAAACATTCTAAAATATCTCAAACACTAATATATTGCCCCCCCCACTGATCGAGGTAAAAAAATAAAATTAATTATATACTACAGAGTCCCATGACAAACCAACAAGGTTCTGACCATCACTGACACTGATTTTTTTTTTTTTTTTCAAATTTGGTACACTTATAGAGCTTCATGATAGAAATTGAATGGTCTCTATTTTACATCACTAGATCAAAGGGTTCCTGAGATAAGACTCTTTGACCCTTGCTAAAATGGAAAATAGCCACAAATTTTAAATATCAATATTTTACCCATAAAACTCAATTATATACCATTTTAAAGTACTTAGATGGATCTAAAAGGTGATCTATTTATTTTTTTGTTTAAAGGTCAAATAAGATAATTTGACCTTTAATTTCTCAAAAAACGTATCTTTAATTTTTTTTTTAAATCTGACTGAATTATGCCAAGATACGTACAAAATTTTGTGGTGGACTTTTGACAGTGGCCTGAATTACAAGGGTTTTACTGAGTTGAACCAAATTCAAAATGGTGGATTTTGGTATTTGCCACTAGCCTTTTTTTATATCTCCCTGTATGATCAAGTTGTATATCTTTAGAAAGCTCTTTAAATGCTGATTAATATTAACATGAGAACTATGATCATAAAATCAACAGAATTTGTGTTATTTGTGATTGATCAATTTGGTAGGGGAAAAAACAACCTTATTTTTGGTTTTGTTTGCATTTTTATTATACAACAAAGTTTTTTTTTATATGTAAAAGTGACATTATGAAAATAATTATTTAAAAAGTGTCATGAATTTTTTTTAAGATAACATGAAATAATATGAAAATATGCAACTAATGATGTTAATGGCTAACAAATTTTTGTTGACATTTAACATGGTACATTAAATTGCACAAGACAATCAAATTTTCAGTATTTTTATAAATATTTAAAAAAAATTAAGTTTTAATCTGAAAAAGTGATACATTAAAATGAATATTGAAAACAAGGCTCCCTAACATTTACTGAAATTAACATGCAAACTTATTTCTCTTGTTGGAATATGTTTAAATAGAAAATAATATTTTGGATATTCAAACCACTTTTACTTTTTCACTCAAATTTTTTGGGATAACCAACCTTGATTGTGCCTTTATTCAAGGTTATTTCAAGAAATTCTTTTTCCTGAAATATTTGAAGTTTTTTTTTCATCTCAATTTTCAAAAGTTTATATGTTCTTCCAGTCTCAGCGATTGGATCAACTAAACTAATATCAGAACAATTTAAGATTAATATATCTGGATGTAATCGATAACAGAAAGATGAAGAAGGACTCTGACATTGTAAAAAAAAATGTCAAGTTTACCTCTTTATTATCAGGATAATTTTTGAATTTTTCTTGATCAATTTTCTACCAAGAAATTAATCTGGATTTGAAAGGATTAAAATAAATACATATAATACATCTACATTATTTAACCAAACATGCTTATATATATATATATATATATATATATATATATATATATTAAAGAAAAACAGACCACTTTAAGGCTCCATTGTAATAGTTTATTTCACCAGGAGCTTTTAATATTAACTGGATCTTCAGACATCACTTTCAAAAGGTGAAACGAAAAATGAAATTAAAATTTACATTTTTGACAGACAGTATTAAGATTATATAAGTTAACATAGAAGGTGGCGAGGAACGGTGTGAGAGACATGGTTGAGTTTAGAGAGGGAAGGGAAAATTTTAAAATTTATTTCATTATAATACTTAATATTGAGGAAGGAGGGGTAAGGATCAGAACTTGACCTATTTAATTGGTCAACTCAACGGAAATGATATGTGGGAAGGGAAAAAGAAAAAGGGGGAAGAAAAGTGATGTACTTAGGGTTTTCGGAGGAAGAAGAGGGGTGGTATAGCTTTAGCAATTTGGATAAAAACAGATTTTAATGTTTGATAGTAATTTAAATGTTTTAATATATATATATATATATATATATATATATATATATATCCAAACAGGTTTCATTGAATAATGTAGACATATTATGTCTATTTATTTTTACACTGATCCTTTCCAGTTGTCTAATCATTTTCTTGATATTATGATGAGCCATAATTTTTTCTAATACAATTATTTTTGATTGTTTGCATGATAATCTTCAGGGGTAAATTTCAATTCTTTTGAGAGCTGTTGATGGCTGTGTTAGAAAAAAGTCATCATGACTGAGGGTTTGAGTGATAATCACTCTCCCAGAAACTGTAACTAAGGACTAAAGTCCCCACAGCATAGTTGCAGTATAAACCACAGGTGGTCTCTGTGGGTGGTGCACAAACACAAATGTGCCTAAGCAGGTGTCTGCAAGAGGGATTGGCTAGCCACACTAGTAGACAGGTGCCGTCAGATACTAGTGGCTAGCTTTTATATATAATATATATAATAAATAAGTAGTCATTCAAAGAATAAATCAAAGTTAATGTAATTAATGGTGAATTCACTTTGCTAACAAATTAAATAAAGCATTAACTCACTGACAACTCATTGTACAATGAAATATTTGTTTTTATTAATTGTAAAATGGATTAGATGTTCAGTCCATATAGCAAGTATTTTTGGTAACCATATACCATCCTCAGGCATAGATGTTATTTTTTCTCAATTTCAGGTAAAATTCCAAGACAAAAATAAATGTGATACTTGTCACAAGATATAATTTGGCATCCAGCAGTCTTTCGAGACCATTAGATCTGGGATGGATAGTGATGTGATATGTGTGTGTATGTATATATATATATATATATATATATATATATATATAAAATCTTCCCCTGCCCCCCTAAAAAAAAAAAAACATAAGGTTTAAGTTTTTTAAGACTTTTAAAAATGAAAAATCTTTCTTGAAGCTTTTATTAATTAGTTTTAATTTCAAGCTAATAGATTAAATTTAATATTTCCAATAAGCAAAATATTTTGCTGTATTTCAAACTGAATTTAAATTGATTGGAATCATTTTTTTTCTGATTATCAATAAAATTAATGAAATCATCAGTATTGACAAATTTGTCAACACAATTTTCTTTATTAAAAAATCTTTCAAAACAACATATGTCTTTCTGAAACTTTGAGAAAAATTATCTGATTAAAAGATTAATTAATCTGAATTGAAACAATTATTTTAGTTTAAAATGTTGCAAAAAAGCATTTTTAACACAAAAGTGGGTGTTTTTATGAGCTGATGTTTGACTAATTTATGTAATGTGAAAGATAATTGTAATCATAAATGCCTTTTTTTTTTTTTTTTATTTAATTTTTTTTAACTACCCAGTAAGAATAAATATTTTAAAATATTTTACACATTCTAATATTTTATTGAATTTTAGGTACTTTGGTTTTATAGTCTTATGAAGACACTTGTCGAGGAAATGTTAGAAAATTACCAATAAATTTTAAATTGACTATAGTTATTGCTCTTATTTTCTGATAATGTTGTGTATGGACATCCATATTTACGAAAATCAGTTTTTGCTTAAACACACAAAAGAAGTTATTTTTTAAATGCTGGGTGGGAGGATCACTGAATTGTAGTAAGCTTTTCCATCTATTAGTAAATATAGTTTTTATTTAATAACACTTAGCCGCTACAAATTAATATAGAATTTTAAAAGATTTAAACTTTATACCCATTCTAATTAAAAAAAAAAAATGTAAACAATTCTTATAAAAAATTTTTTACTTTAGGCAATAGTTTTCATAATATATTTTATTCATAAATGCAATTAAAAGCTTTTCTAATTAAATAATGTCTTAGTTTTATTGTATTTTTTGTTTTATGATTCAGAGCAGATTTTCTATCAGTGGTGGGGGAGTTTTGTTTCACCAAAAATATTTGATATAAAATTGACAGTGATGAAAAAAAAACAAATAAATAAATTTCATTCAGTTGTGACTAAGTCCTGCAAGTTTCATGAAAATCTGATAATCATCTGATTTTTGCAAAGTTTCCAAATTGATGTTCTCCATGAAAAATTTCCCCATACAAATCTGTTTTGCCAATTGATTGCAGATGAGGTGATGCAAGAGTTTCCTCCCCTGGGTGCAGGCATAAGCAGGATTTGTTTTGTGATTGTGGAGGAAGCTGTGCAGCACATCTCCTCTCTCTATACAACTGATGTTGTCCAAAGGAATGGTAGGGGTTGATAGTATTTGGCACTGATGTTATCACAAAATTTTCCAGAATGAAGTTGGATGGAACATTAGATTGTCTTTGTAACTTTGGCACCAGATTTAATTCTCAAGAAGATTTATTGAATTCTTTGTCATGATTGGGTATGGCCACAAAACATTTCAAATCAGTTTTTTAAATTGTACTCTGGTATGTCAGTTATGAATCACTGAATTAACCCAACAATGATTTTCTATGTAACACATTTTGTTCCTCTTTACACTATTTTCATTGTTCAAACTGTTGTCCTTATCTTTATTGTCATATTCATGACGTTTCGACTGTTGTATGCTCCGGCCTTCTTCAGGTCATATACCTTGGCATTTCAAACTGAGCCCTTTATTTAGTCCACTGGGGTAGATTGTTCTAAATAGTTACAATACCTTATCACAGAAATATAGACAGATACATTTTGTTCCTGTTTCCAAATTGCCATTTGTGTGTAAACAATGTGTATAAAAGAATAAACAATTTTAAGAAGCACAGATTCAGTTTTAGGTCATCTTATTTGCTGTGGAAAATGGGTTAACTTTAAATTTATAAATAAACTTTTTCTTATATAGCCTCTTTAAGGTTAGCAAATTTGTTGTATGCACCGATTCTTTGGGGAGTTTCCTCCTTACCAGGTGCAGGATTAAGTTAAACTGAGTAAATAAGTAAAGAGTAAATCTGAATCTCTTCACAGTTGACAGTTTTTGGAGGCAGGAATGTAGAGGACAGAAATAGTCCGGGGATGGGGGGGTGCAAAGCAGTCACAAAGTCAGTGGATATCCCATAATAGTTTCTAGTTTCCTTCAAATGGCCCAACCCTTTTGACACACACACACACACACAGTTTTAGCTTCTTTTTTTTTTTTTTTTTTTCTTTCATTGGCAGTAACATTTCAGAAATGCCAGTCCTAAGTTCTACTCTGAGTCCCTTCATAACTGATATCATGTGTCCTTCCATTAATACAGTTTGAAAGTAATAAGTGTGCAGTTTAACAATCTTCAAATGTTTTAATTTTTTTGTCTAAAGTGACTCTAATTCAGTTATGACTTTTGAAGGTTTCTGATTAAATGACATTAGGATGACTATAGATGGAGACAAAAATGGGAATGACCCTATTAAATGACTGTCTCCACTTACATTAAGGGCGTGGTGAAGGAAATCGCCAGTTTTAATCAGCTAACTTTTTCTATTTAAAAAAAAAAAAGAAAAAAAAAAGTTATTTTTTATTTATTTTTTTTTATATATTACCCCAAGCAAAACAGTAAAGCCACTAAGACACAATGGGTTACTGGGTGTTGAAGAATTAGGAATGGAAACATTAATAATGAGCAGGAAGAGAAAAGAGTAATCAGCAGGACAAGTAGATAGTGATTGACATTGCATTTAAATTTTTGCAGATTAAAGTTTGCTGGAAGGGAGTTTCACAAGCAAAAAATGAAAGAAAATAAACTGTTAGCATAGAATTTACAGTTACATATAACCAGCTCAACTGTAAATTGATGAGATCTTGACACCAGTACTCTGCTTAAAATCACAGTCTATGTACCATAATGAAGAGGTCATCCGAACAATTATGAAAGCATTGATAGAAAAAGCAGAGAGAGACAATCTTATGGTGGCGGGAAAGTAACTGAAGTTGAAAGTAAAGATGGTGCAAGAATCTTGTGAGGATTATGGACTGCCTTCATTAGCTTCTTCTATGAGTGAGATCCATTTAACAGTTAATAAAATTATAAACAAATATTTGTGAATACATATATATATATATATATATATATATATATATATATATAAAAAATCAAAAATTTTTTTACTTAACATTGAAAGTGGAATATTGTTCTTCACACCAAAACAAGGACAAAAGTCCATATAAACATATGGCCGCAAATCCTTCATTTTTGTGTTATTATGTTTAAAGAAAGTTTATGGTAGATGGTGTGTTATTTTCATGTAGACTAGGTTACATTTGTTATTTGTGGCTAGTCTGTCGTCAACATTTAATGTGAGTAGTAGTCAGTTAACTGAGAAGTGTTCAGTTTAATAATGGCAAGATGTTCATATTGTGAGCCGGCAGATATGATTTTTATATATGGCCGCATAAATGGTAATGGATGCGAGGCTGCACAACTGTATCAGTTTGCATTTCCAGATTGCTGATACAAGATAGATTGAGGAAGACTGAGATCCACTTGTACACCTGATCACAATGAATACAGTCTACAGTTCCTGTGTCTGTATCAGCTGCAATTTGTGCAGGGTCTTTTGTCCTCTGGTCACTGACCTTGCAAGAACTTTTGCTGATGACTTCTTGCACAAACTGCTGATCTATTTTTAGTCTCTTTAGTCTCTTTAGTCTTGTTTACAGATGAAGCAACATTTGGAAGAGATGCAATAAGTTTAAACATGGCAACAAGATTTTTATTGCTAGTAATATTTTTTTTTTTTTTTTTTTTTAATCAAAAATGTATTGCTGGTAATAATGTATTGCTGAAAATTTTTTCTTCAAAAATTCATTGCTGGTAATATTTTTTTTATTTTATTTTTTTTGCAAAAATGTATTGCTAGTATTAAAACCTATTTTTACACCATCCTGGGTATGCTGATAAATTACATCCGCATCCAAGATAAGAGGATAAAGTACGTCAATAAGTAAGGCCTCTGATCAGGAGGTTTTTGATGAGTGATTGAACCACCTTTTTAATTGCTGGTGTTAGAGTTCCAGCTAAATCAAATAGTTAACCCCCAAACTGGGGTAAAATGGGTTTTAATACCAGGAATACTTTGTGTATGTGTGTTTGTATATATATATATATATATATATATATATATATATATATATATATATATATATATATATATATATATATATATAATATATAAATTTATTATCAGCAATAAATTTTTCTTTAGGAAAAATTATTACTAGAAATAGATTTTTGACAAAAAAAATATTATCAGCAATAAAAACTTTGTTGGCATTAAATAATCCATTGAGGTTGATATGCCATAAAACAAACCAAACCTATTTTTACACTTTCATAGTGTTTGACCCCAGTTTGGGGGGGTAACTATTTATCCATAGTTTGGGACCCTAACAGGTGCTACCATCCCAGGTCAGACTGGACCTGGGAACACCAGCAATTAAGAGGTGGTTCTATGCTTTTCAAAACCTCCAGATCAGAGGTCTTGCTGTCTGATGTAGTTTATCATCTTACCCAGGACGCACTTGTTAGAGGATGTACCCCTGCTAATACAAAGACACAAGTGGTTCATGTATGATGGAGCTCCATCACATTTTAGTCCCATTGTTCACAATGCACTGGCTGACATCTGCCATGAAAGATGGATAGATAGGGGAGGACTAGTTCCATGGTCTGCATATGGACTACTTCTGGATGTATATTTTCTATGAAAATTTCTCAGACATTCAGGCCAGTAAATGTCGTTAATACTGTTTATTATAAACAGAGCATTTACTTAAATATTTGTATCTATAAAAAGAAGGATAAACATAAAAATATCTTAAAAATAATTGTGGGATTTTGTTCATTATATAATATATATAAAAATATTTTTGGTGGGAGGGATATATGGTTTGAGGTTCTTGAGTGTTTCATGGGATGACATTTTTATAAATGCAGTCTAGAATAAATATTTCTATGAGAATGTTCTTAAAGAAAGCGATTCTTGTAGTTTTCTATTTTGCCTCATTACCTCCGTATTTATTTGAATACTATTTTATATTCTGCTAATGCCCATCCTGTTGACATTGAAAAGGCAGATACTTTTGTTTTTTGAACGGGAGCAGAGGTTTATTCCTAGTTTTCCATATAGGATTGTGCTTTTCATTTCTCCCAAAGTCTACTTCGACACTATACTTCTAACGTCTCCTCCTGAATTCTGTAATGTTATTCACTAATTAAATCTTGATCTCTTCAAGTCTAGAGTTAGCCATTATCTCTCCTTCATAGCCCCAAGTACTTCACTTTTTGTCCTTTCTTATGCTAATACAATACCACACAGTAACCCTCTACCTTGAATAGCTCTTGGGCCTTGTATTGGGTGAACATTAAAAAAATCAGAAAATACATGAAATTCGTCCTCTCAGCTCATTCTTGCAGAAATAGGAACAAAATTTATTCTTGACTACATTCATGAAAAAGTCATTCAATGAAGCACTTACAGAATGGTTGCAGCTAGTAATAAAGTCACAGAAAAAAGTCATAATTTTGGTTTGGGAAAAAAAACTTGGTTTTGCAAGTGATATGTTTGGTATACATGAACCGATTGTAGCAAATTTTTCAGCCTCATTTCTTACTGTTCATAATTTCTGGGTAAGGAGGTGTAAAAAAAAAAAAAAAATTTTTTTTTTTTTTGTTTACTAAATCCAAGTATTGAGATTTCCTGCTGTCTTTAGAGTTAGGGCTTTAAAAAAAAGTTTATTAAATTAAAGATGCAGAAAGAGTGCTAACTTTGTCCTATTTATTTTCTTGTCACTTTTTTCACCTCAATTCAGAATAGTAAGAATCTCCAACAATATATTCACCAGATATGATCACAATTAGCATAAATCCACTGCATACAATTTGTAACAGGACATATAAATAAAGAAATTTAACATTGAAAATACAAGGAAGTATTAATTCAAATTATAATGTCAAATTGAGACAATAATAATAATCTCTAATATATAGACTTATATATACAATATTCAATATATACAATCCAATATCAAACTGAGACAATAATAATAATCTCTAATATATATAGACTTATATATACAATATTCAATATATTCAATCCAATATCAAATTGAGATGATAAACACAATATCCTATTTATATACTTATTCATGCTCACAAATTTATGCTCCATTTATGCATATATAATTCTGAATGATCAGAGACACTCTAACCTCTTGCAAGACCTCCTCTACGCTCATAAATGAGTAGGTGTTATCTTAATATAATAACAGTTAAATGGCCTTTACACCTAGGCTTATTAATTAATCTCATATGAGACTGGCATTTCATCTGCTTTTGGGATAAGAGGGATGGGGCGGGGCTGTTCACTGGGTTTTTATCATGAATTCCAATCATATACAACTTGCTGACTATATAATTAGCATGATATATATATATATATATATATATATATATATATAACATAAAAATATCTTATATCACTTTGTCACATTTTTACAACTTTACTCCTAGAGACAGTTGCCCAACATATCATACCATTTTGGAATCAGGCCGACTCTCTTAACAAATTAAAAACATTCCAGGCCATATCCGAACCCACAATCCTGAAATTTTAGATTCTCAACTTTTCATTACTGCGATTGTTTTTAGCATTTTTTTTAAAAATTTTTTTGACAAATTTTTTTTCTATGATAACAGTTTTTATAACTTGGAAATAAATTTGGGAATAATCAACATTAATTGTAACTCCAGTGAAAGTCACCCATTAAATAATTGCTTGTACGTAAACTAAGAACCTCCATACATAAAATTGTCTTCAAACATAATTGTTGCTGATAAAAATCATAGTTGTAGGTAGAGAAAGGTAGATAATAATTTTTTTTCTTGTGTTTGGGACCATGACTATGATGTCATTTTGTCTCTTGTGGCTTCAAGCTACTCTGAATAATGGTTATTGCTCTCATCTCTTTCTTAAATTCTTGCCTCCATCAGATACTGGCCAGCGTATGATACTTAGTGAATGGACTTAAGTAATAAACCAATTTGTTCTATATTTGAATTTGGGCTTGTTTTTCACCAATTTATTAATCTCTTTCATCCCAGTAATGACAACCTCATAATTTCCGTTTTAGTAACAATTCTTCAATGGAGGGTAAATAGGTAACCAAGACCTCTATTGCATTCCATATTACTAATGACACAATTAATTCTCTTGATATTTTTGTGGATTGAAATGAAATGATCATGGTTTTATCCTATTATTGACTGCAATAAAATCTGCTTTTTATTGCTAGCCACTGAGTTTACATCTACTTTTTTGGACAATGGAATTTTGCAGTTATTAATTTAAAATTTGTTTCAGCATTTTCTGTAGTTTATGCATTGAAAGTTAGGAAGAAAGGGATTGTCAGTGGTCAGGAATTAAGGCAAGTGTTACTGACAGTATAGGGATGCTAGATTGATGGATATTTACTATTTTGTTTTTCAACAGAATATGAAGATAGTGTATTAAAATATTTCTTGTCAGTCAAAAAAAGTAAAAAAATTTTAATGATTATAAAATATTTAGTAAACTGTTTTAAAAGTAAGTTTTAAAATATAAAATCTGATTCTGAAACTATGACTAATTGTTTTTTTTTTTTTATATTCAAAGTAATTTCAAGAATTGTAAATTGTAAAAGTCTTAGAATTGTAGAGATTTTCACTTTATAATTAAATGATTGCAGAAACCAAATAACAATTGTTTCACTATATTTCTTGTTTGTAGTGGTTTCTTGAGTGTGTGTGATGGGTGAGTAAACATGACCCCCCCCCCCCAACCACCAAAAAAAAAAAAAGAAAACTAGTTGAACGATTGTAGCTTGTCCTGTCTAGCATTACAAATGATCAACTTAAAATGATTTGTTTTCTACATTGAGTGACCTATTTTGGGTTTGGTGAGCCACTGGTATCTAGGTCACATATTGCTATCCCCACTGAAACACCAACCTAAAGATATTTGTTTGAAAGATTTTAGCATGTTCTGTATAAAAGAAAGAAAAAAAAAGAAAGAAGGTTTTTGCTTATAATATTCAATTTCCATTATTATGTGAATGTCAACAGAAATAATTGAATTATGATTTTCTTTTGACTATGAACAAATATTTTGGCCCATGATATGTAATTGAATAAGGAACACTGACACCTGTCTAGAAACTGAAATAGACTTTTGCACAATATTTATATGGAGATATCAATAAAAATAAGAGCTAGAAATTGAAGCTATCAAAGAGTTGTTAGGAGTGGGGAGGCTACTTGTTGGGTATCATATTGGCCTGCTGTTTAGAATGAAAGATTGTCGTCCCTGGGTGTTGACGTCAATGTCCACTTTTATACTTACATACGTTCTATCCTTGATATTGAGCACATTAATCCATAAACATAGCATACCATAAAACTATATTTTAGCATGCATATATATATATATATATATATATATAGTAAAAATAAATGATGAGGAAAACTTGGTTTTGCCATTCCTTTAGGAATGTCATCAAAGACAAAAGTGTAAATTTGAGAAAAAACCTGTCTTTATATGCACAGAAATTATCATTTAGAAAAATGTTACATGATCAAATTTCAAAGCATTCTAAAATAACAAAAAATTTTTTATAAAGGAAGAACACACACACACACACACACACACACACACACATATATATATATATATATATATATATATATATATATAAGGCTAATGGTCAGAGTTGAATCAGACCAGGAAACAGTAGTATAAAAAGTGCTCAATACATGTGTGAAAAAATAAATAAAAGTAAAAATAACATGTAGAGCTTTTAACTTTAAAAATCATGAGGTTAGTTGAATCTGCTACCTTGGTTTCAACCTTAAAGTATCCTCGGGCGATTTTTATCAAATATGTTGTAGCATACCTACAGATGATAATGAGTATGTCCCCATTCACATACTTACAGTAGTAAGTACTGTATGTTGGTCTGCAGTTGGAGATTCATTGTAGAATTCACTTGACTCACTCCTAGCAGTTGACTACTTCTACGCGCCGCTGGTGAATCTTATATATGTTGTTCTTGTCCCAAGTATTATCATTCATTTCCAACCTTTGTATGATTATTCTATTCAGTAACCTTCCGTAGGTTAAAACATATATATACACACACACACACACACACACACACACACACATTGTGCCAGTCTGAGACCCCATTTCAAAATTTAATTGTTGCCGTTAAAAAATAGTTGGGTGGTGGAAGGCTGCCTGTTGGGTGTCATTATTGTTGGCAAAACTGAAGAAAATAGATACAAAATAGAGAAATACCGACCTTAGTTATTTTGTTATACATTATAAAAGAAATTAATGCAAAATAAGAGAAAAAAAATCGGTACTTAAAATTCTGATTTTTTTTTTTTGTTTTGTTTTTTAAGGCAAGAAAGTTTGTTTTTTTTATTTGAACATTTCATCCACCACAATCTTCCCTTATGTCCATTTATGCAGGGCAAAACAAGGTCTGCTTTGTGGCTGAGGTGGTTGTTATTCTGTTGTATATGCAATTCACTTCTATTTCCTTTTCTTTTCCAATAATACTTTGTGTCTATTACTAAGACCTTATTCTAGCTGGGAAATTTATCCCACGGTGCTAGAATGTGGCACATTGTTGCTCTTAATGTAGTGTGACCCTAGTACAAATACATATGGACGAAGGACAAAAATTGCCCAGTCCCTGTGACCACTGTCATCCATTAACTCTCCCTCTTTAGTGAAATGAGGAAGGTTCTGCTGCAGAGTTGGAATTCCAGAGATCAGGTTTCTCCATAGTTTAAAGAGAACAGATACTTCACTGTGATCCCAACCTGAAGGCTGTAGCTTTTTTATGCTCTGACTTTCAGGCTGATTTCTCCATGTATTCTTTTTTTTTTTTTTTTTTTTTTTTTTTAAAATCAGTTCACCTCAAGCAAGGCAACAATGCCACTAACACACAAGGAGCTATTGGGAGTGAAAGAGAATGAAGACTTTAGAAGGAACTGGAAACCCAATCATGAACAGGGAACAAAGGATAAACCTCTACTCCTGTTCAAGAGACTGGGGAGATGTGGGAATAGGACGATAGGTGAACCTGTCTACTTCTATTGACGAAAAAACAATGTAAAATAATAGTAAATAAAAAGTTCATTTTTAGGCAGAGATGTTAGAAGTATAGGGTTGAAGAAGACTTTAGAGGGAAATGGAATACAAATCCTAAACAGGAAACAAAAGATATATATAATTGTATGGGATGTTGCATATTCAATTTTTGGTCATCCAACTATTGAAAGGTTGATGCAAAAAAAACTTTATTGAAAACTTTGTGTCTAAGACATAGAATTCCATGTTTCAGATGAATTACTGTGAGATTTGGTATAATTATTTGATGAGTATATTTGCCACAATTTTCTTATTTTTTGTGTGTGTATCTCTCTCTCTCTCCCTCTTGCTTTACATTTCTTTCAAATAGTAAAACAAGAGATTTTGCAAATGCTATTGAGAGAGATGAGAAGAGGCCCCTTTCTTCAATATTAGATTATATACCCGGAGAGAGGTTTATTTAAAAGATCGGCACAACTATTGCAGTAGCAGCAAAAACGACAAAATCATCTGTTGTCAATTTTCTAAAAAGCTGTGAATGTGAGAATAAGAGGAATGTAATTCTGTATAGATTCTCTTCCTTTTATCTTTGAACAAAGTGTTTCGACTCGTGTTAGCCTCTCTTCCTTTTATCTTTGAACAAAGTGTTTCGACTCGTGTTAGCCTCTCTTCCTTTTATCTTTGAACAAAGTGTTTTAAATAAATAAATTAGCCTCTCTTCCTTTTATCTTTGAACAAAGTGTTTAATTTTACTGTTTAGCCTCTCTTCCTTTTATCTTTGAACAAAGTGTTTACAAACTAGAAGTTAGCCTCTCTTCCTTTTATCTTTGAACAAAGTGTTTTCACTCGTGTTAGCCTCTCTTCCTTTTATCTTTGAACAAAAAAAAATTTACTTAAAAATCTCTTCCTTTTATCTTTGAACAAAGTGTTTTTCGTGTTAGCCTCTCTTCCTTTTATCTTTGAACAAAGTGTTTTGGGCTTGTTTAGCCTCTCTTCCTTTTATCTTTGAACAAAGTGTTTCGACTCGTGTTAGCCTCTCTTCCTTTTATCTTTGAACAAAGTGTTTCGACTCGTGTTAGCCTCTCTTCCTTTTATCTTTGAACAAAGTGTTTCGACTCGTGTTAGCCTCTTTTTGACATTTCCAGTCTCATAAGTTAATACGTCATTCACTTTTTTTATGCAAATTTCTTTGCTGGTTTGTTTGAAATATTAAGGTTTTTATCTGCAAAGGAAAACAAACTGAAAACAATATTCCACAGTTATTATTTTATTACTATCTTGACACCATTTTTATTATTGCTTTTTATCATAGCACAATGGCAAATAGACAATTCAGTATTTATTGTTTGATTTCATTTTATGTTATTTCTTTATAAAAGATTTGGGATGAGGGTTCAAGCTGTGTCAGGATTTACAACCATATCACATTGAAACATAGATTCTTGTACAATAAGGTTAAACAATGTTGAGCCTGGTGAGTACCTACATGGGTAACTGCTTGGGAATACCATCTGCTGTAAGCTTGGATGTGCGGCTGGTGTAATGGATAACAGCTTGGAATTAGAAATTTAGAGAGCCGAGTTCCAATTCCAACCCGGTTTATTATATTCACTTATGTGCAAGTACTTTTGGGAAAGGTATGGATCCGCCTTCTCCTCCCAGATATGGGTTAATTAATATTTTTCTGTGGTTGATAAACCATAAAAAATCAGTCAGGACATGTCAGAAGTTTGCTATTTCATTTCTGATTCTTTGCTTTCTTCTTAAGAATTTAGTGTATACTGGGCCCAAAAAAAAATAGAAAAAAAAAATGTTGCTATTAAACAACGATATGAAGTAAAAATAATAAAGAAGTTTTATTTAAAGATTTCCAGTGTCACTTATATTCTGTGGTGTAAAAAAAAAAAAAAATCATTTTATAGATTGAGAGAATCTTCATTATAACAAAAGAATTTGCTAATTAAAATTCTTTTGTATTCATGAAAATATCAGCAGGTTAGCCTAAGTTGTTTAATTATTTTTACAGTTAAATGGAAACTTTTTTTATTACAAAAGAAAGGAAGTGATATAATTTAGAAGCAATTAACTTTTAAAGTATGATTTTAAAAAAAAAATCAGCACACATTTTGTTTGTGTGTCTGTCTGTGTGCCCTGCCTCTTACAACATTTTCTCATTCCTGGCAGAACTTCTATTACATTGTGGGACATCTACTAAAAAACGTGATGGAAAGAAAAAAAATCTAAATGAAATCAACTAGATTTAAAAAAAAAAAAAAAAAAAATTTAGAAATTCCTAGCATCTCCCATTTGTCCACATGTGTAGCCGCACTAACATAACAAATTTAGTCTGAGGAAGTTTAAAAAAACAGTGCTCGCATTACAAGTAAACTTTTCCACTTTGTCATACATTTTTCCCCAATATTGTTCTTGATGTATAAAAAATATATATCGTTCTCTTTATTTATATATATATATATATATATATATATATATATATATATATATATATATATATATATATATATATAATGTAATATTAATTTGGAAACATGTCAAAATTGCAGTCAGGTTTAGATGTGTACCAAATGCATCTCATCAGTCAATTGTAGATTACTGGTGAGTGAATGATTTATTTAGATTTAAAAGCAAAATACAACCTCTTTTAACAAAAGTAAGAAAAAAGATGTTATAAGGTTTGTGGGCTTTACTCTGATCAATCAATCAAATATGACCTACATTAAATTTAAACTAAGCAAAGAATCAAAAATTAAAAATTATTTTTTATAAATGGGTCATGACCCGTAGATTGGCAGCTAATAACAATCAGGCATAAACTAAAGTGGATGCAAATGGTTACATAAATTATACAAATTAGACAATGCCGTTTCCTAAGAAATAAAAATGGCATGAAGAGGCAATTTAACAAAATGCTAAACAAGCTATATGTTTTGTTAATTTCCTACATAAAATTTTTTTATAGTAGATAAATAAATAGCTTCTTTAAGAAACTAGTAAATAACTTAAATATATAGAATTATTTGGTAAATTAATACACAACTGTTGAATAAAAGCAAAATACGACCTCTTTTGCGAAAAAAGAAAAGGTGGGGGCGTATAAGTTTTGTGGGCTTTACTCGGGCCATATTTGATTAGTTGATCTATGTTAAATTCAAACTAAGCAAAGAAGCAAAAATTAAATTATTTTCAATAAATGGGTCGTGACCTGTAGACTGGCAGTGAGTGGCAACACAGATGTTAAAAAGGAGTGGATGTTAATGGATACATATTTTACACACTAGACAATATCATTTCCTATGAAAAAAATGATATGTAGTGGTAATTTAACAAAATGTTAAACAAGTCATATGCTTTGTAAGTTTTCCTATCATCTTACCTGAGATATATATATATATATATATATATATATATATATATATATATATATGTCTTGAGATGGAAGATTTAATTTGATGATATCAAACTGGTAGAAACCAGGTATGTTGGTTTTCTAAATATTTTATGTCTTATAGATACAGATATATAGATAGATACAGACTTTCAGAAAACCTAGTTGGTGTTGCTAAGGAAACAACCTCCAGCACCAGGGTTACCTTGATTTCTCTCTCTCTCTCCCACTTTAAAGAGAGTTTCTTGCTGCCTGGCTCTCTATGTTAATAAAATTACAATTGCTCCTGCTGCTAAAATGATTAAAACCCTGAATAGACTCACTTCATGCAAGTTTATTTGAAACTTATAGAGACTTGTTTTCTAATACCTTTCTTTTTTAAGAAAAACTTTCAACTTCTTGTTACAAGTAAAAAGTAATGAACAAATGAGCAGTTTGTGTTGTTGATGGAACAACCATATAGATTGATAATGAACATTTGATGGAACAGCCATACAAATAAACAATTATTAGTAACAATATCTAGCAACTTGTGAAATAAACAAAATGGAAGTCTTTGTAAAAGATATTTCAATCTTTTAGGGATGCAAAGCAATCAAACATTTTGTACATGATTGAGTAATGTGGTTTTCCTTCTTGTTGAATCAAGCTGCTAGTGTGTTGAAAGTCAGGAGGGGTAGTCGCCAATTTATACCTTCTGAGAGAGAGGGAGGCTGTGTTGTTTGCTGAGAACCTTCACTGGGTTACTTCTGGGGTTGTAAATACAGCTGAGAAAACGATTATAGACAAAAAAAAAAAAGTGTCCACCATATTCGTAAATTTTCTTTTGCAGAATGATGCTTAGAAAAATTTTGTTTGAAAACATGGACGGTAGCATGTATGAAAAGCAGCCATATTGTTTGGAGAGAAAGGTTCAGTCATGTATGACTGCCATAGTGTTGTTGTTGCCATTTTCCTCCATGGATGACGAATCTCACCTTGACTGGATCTCTTCATCTGGGCTTTCTATCATCCAAATGTATGTGGAGTGAGTAGCCATTGTCAAAAGCAAAATAAGTACCAGAACTGTCCAACAAACAAAATTGGCAATAAGTGATAGCAAGAAAAGCAAAGAACATGGCAAAAAATAATACCAAGCAAGCGAACAATATATGCAAGATAAATTAACAGTAATAAGGCAAAGCAACAGTAGTATGGCAAAAAGTTTATAAACTAAAATTGGGGTTGACACACAAGAGCAAATTCAGATAAGCAAATGTAGTATTCTGACTTTCAAGACAAGACAGATGGGGACTGAGTCAGATGAAATTGAGAACCTGCCTATTTTATTGGCTGGGAAAAAAATCTCAGTATCTCATTTGTGTGCTTCTGCCTATAAATTGGGGAGAGGAAAGTATTTTGCAGTCATTCCCAGTATGATTAAAACCATGAATATAGTCTCTTAATGTGTTGTCAGTTCTACTTAACTTTTATTGTTACACATGATGAAAAGGTAACCTTTAGTTTTTATCTTAGAAATTTAATTAAACTCTGGTGTATGACAATAAAAGGATTAAATTGAGGGCTCATAAGAAAGGACTCTTAGTTGGATTTTGTTGTTTCTGGCTCTACTTTTGAAGATAATAAATAAGACTTTGATAATACTGAAGAGCTGATAATGATAGCTAACCTCCTTGAGACATATTTTGCCGTGTGTTTGTGACATTGATGACAACTGACACAGTTTGCAAAATATTAAATAATGTCTATATGCATTAAGAATGCAGAAAATAGATTTATGCTAAAAGAAAATTATATGAATTGAATGATAAAATGAAGTTTATATTTTATAAAAACATTTTCTTGGGAAAACCCTTTGCATACATATATGGACTGAAAAGTGTTTGTGATTAAAACATTTTTCAGCGGGTGTTAATTAAAAAAAAAATGTTTGGAGTGGGGTAGTTTTGACATTTACCATTTGATTTATTTTTCAAAGGATGGACAAAAATTAATTTTTTATTTATGAGATAAATTTTGATCAATTTACACTTTATCTTGTTCAAACTGTCATCCCAATCTATATTGTCATATTTATGTTTCAGCTTGCTCTGGCCTTCTTCAGGTGATATACATTGGAATTTCAATCTGAACCCTTTATTTTTGAGCGTAGATTGTTCTAGTTCCACGCGCCATGTCTTTTTTTAGATATCTCAGTTTCAGTTACTTCCCTTTAGTAACTCAACTTTCCAAGATTTTGTTCACTACTGCTGTGGCCAGGTATTGAACTCGCATCTCTTTGGGTCCAGTAACTGGATTACTTTAACCAACACTTTTTATCGGCTGGGCCATGTCTCTTTGGGGACATCAGTGAATGAATTTTTGGGACTTATAAACTTAATGTTTCAGTAACCGTTTTTAAAAGATCTCATATTACAATTTGTTATTGTTGCTTTTTTTGTTACCGGTTCCCATATTGTAAATAGTTACAATACCTTATTTCAGAAATATAGACAAATTTTGATCAGTATTTATATCACTGTTTTTGTAACTTTATATTCTTATACTGGTCCCACCCTGCTCATCTAATTCAAGCATTTGGCTGTTACTTAAATCATTTCGTATTGAGATAGCAATTTCTATTCACCAGGGAAATATTCTTGTACATTAATAATTGTTAGTTTTGTGTAGTGGTAAACGTGATCTGATCATAATAACTCTTTGCCTTATCAGTTTTCGGTTCTTTACAGCCACAAAAGTTTTTATATTTAAAAATTTAGTCTAGTTGTTCATTCAATTGTAATTATACAACACCATTGCCTTAACCAAAGACATAATGAAAATGGCAATGACCATAGCAGCCTCCTTCTTAAATGGTACTATATATCTGTGCTGGTTTTGAAATAGTGCTATTTACTTTATAACACAAATGCTAGGCACTAACATTTCTGGGTGTCTTATAAACATATATACAGGGTGCAATGGGTAAAGTGTCACCATTTTATATTTTTAATTTTGTGCATGCATACGGTTTTTGATTTTGTCAACTGCACAGTTGTTATAGTTTCACAGTGGAGGCTTGTATTTCACTAAGTCGGTCCTAAAATAGGTTCAACGTACAAAACGTTAGGAACTTGATATAATAGTTAATGACGCAGCAATCTAGTTGTGGTGGCTGATACTTTAATATCCGACTAACAGTTGTCTGGCATCGACTGACTCATCAACTACTCAGCCACTTAGCGACTGCTACTACTCCTACTTAGGTGGGAGAGTCTATTAACAATAGAATAGGTGTGTTTCACTATAACAACAGTATAGTAGGGTTGGCTGGGCCCTGTCTGTGAGAAAAAGAGCACCATGATACAATTCACTTTGCCAGAAAAATTGAAACTACATGCTGTACTGCTTGGTATTCATGCTGGAACCTCCAATATGAACATTTCAGAATGTTTACATGTCAATCTGTGGACAGTGCAGAAGATTCAGAAAGAGTTGGATGAGTTTAATGGTGATTATGAAGGTACAGCAGCTCGGAAAATTCACTCTGATTATTGGTGAGATCTAGGCAATGATTGACAACAATCCCTACAAGTCAATCAGTTCCATTGCCAGGAAGGTCGTGCTGCCCTGAGTCAAGAGGGTGTCTGCTGGAAGACTCTGTCTGACAACAGGAATCTGCACCATGCTACACAAGCACCCAGTCTGGGCTGTCAGACAATTTCTGTGACCTCATCACACCCCAAGACTGCAACCCTCTTGATTATTATGAGTGGGGCACAGTTGAGCAAGAGAGTAACAAAACTCCTTGTAACACCAAAGATGAACTGAAAGCAAGGATTATGGCAGCATTCACCAAGGAGACTGTCTTGAAGAACTGCAGGAGATTCTGAGGTCGTCTGGAGGCTGTGGTTATTTTATTGAATAAATTTACTCTTTACTATTTCAACATATTTTTTTGTAATTTTGGTAAATGTAACTTTGAAAGTGAGATGTCATTTGATGTGTTATTTTCATTTTTGCATAATTTAGATGACAATTTATCCATCGCACCCTGTATGTAAACAGCAAGCAATGTAAGTGTGTCTATAATAATATAGTCCACCTGTCAACATGAAGAGGTTCTGCCACATGCTGTCAGGAGGGCACCCACACTCCCCTGTCACTCCTGCACACTACTCTCCAGGAGTAGGCAGGGCCTTCACAGCCATCTCCATCACGACCACCACCAGAGAGAGAAAACAAATAAGGAGAGAGGATGATTCTCCTGATGCTCAGGTGTGAGGGGGATGTTGATGAAGATAATAAGATAAATGCTAATAGGATAATGAACCTTATATCATAATCTCTGTGTACGTGCGACTAGAAAGGGTTGATGGTTATGCAACAGTGGAATCCTATATAAGTTGTCTGAAATGCTCAGTGATCTGTTTGTTAAGAGTAGAAACATTAATGACTTACAGTTAAGAATGTTTGATTTAGACAAAGAATAGAGTAAAGTCAAAGAAAGACTTTGATTTCTCTTTCAAACTGAGTTGGACAAGCGATAACTTTTTCTTTATTTCCAATTATCTAACTGCCTTTGATTACATGGGTTAAAAAAAAAAAAAAAAAAAGTTCCTGCAGTTTGTGGCTTGTAGCAACTTGGACCTGTCATCTCATGTTAATGAATTTGGGAGACCTGTACATGATCCGATCAGCAATTAACTCTTTCTGGAATGGATAAAAACTTAACATATTCAGACAGTGTTAGCAATCAAGCAGTACTTTTTTAAGCCAAACTTTGCAGATAGAAACAATGGTTTGCTTCTGCTATGCCAAAAATTCACAATTTTTCCTCAAAGTATGTGAATAACCTTTTCATCTGAATAGGAAGGATTATTATCTTTGTTTTAAAAGTTGTGATAATTACAGAAATGTTAATGTACCATGAAACTAATTTTGCAAATAAAAATGTGAAAATAATTGCAGCAGTTTGATTTTCTTTACTATTTTGGGCTGCACCCTGACATTTTCTTTCTTGTCTGTACTTTGACCTTCTTCTTGGTGGTCTGCACTTTGACCTTCTTCTTGGTGGTCTGCACTTTGACCTTCTTCTTTGTCTGTTGTCTGCACTTTGACCTTCTTCTTTGTCTGTTGTCTGCACTTTGACCTTCTTCTTTGTCTATTGTCTGCACTTTGACCTTCTTCTTTGTCTATTGTCTGCACTTTGACCTTCTTCTTTGTCTGTTGTCTGCACTTTTCTTCTTTTGACCTTCTTCTTTGTCTGTTGTCTGCACTTTGACCTTCTTCTTTGTCTGTTGTCTGCACTTTGACCTTCTTCTTTGTCTGTTGTCTGCACTTTGACCTTCTTCTTTGTCTGTTGTCTGCACTTTGACCTTCTTCTTTGTCTGTTGTCTGCACTTTGACCTTCTTCTTTGTCTGTTGTCTGCACTTTGACCTTCTTCTTTGTCTGTTGTCTGCACTTTGACCTTCTTCTTTGTCTGTTGTCTGCACTTTGAACTTTTTTTTACTTTTTTCTTTCTTTCTGGCTTCATTTTCATCTTTTTCTTTCCTTTTGCTCTTCACATGGACCTTTTTCCTTTGTCTACACTTTGACCTATATCTTTATTTTTTTGTCTGCACTTTATCCTTTTGGCTACACTTTGACCTTTTTCTTACCTTTTTTTTATATGTGCTGACCTTTTTGTTCTACTGACCTTTGTCCTTCTAGCTACACTTGGACACTCTTTTTTGGTTCCCCTTTGATCTTTTTCTTTCTTTTCTGGCCTCCATTTTGACCTTTTCGTTGCATTTGACCTTTTTCTATCTGTTTGGCTCCAAGTTTGATTATTAATTTTTGTTGGTGATGCAGTGAAGATTGTTTGGAGATTGCATTAGTGAAATAAATTCTGGCAAGAGTTAAGCGGATCGTTTTCAGCCTTTCTAGGTTGAATGACTTGAAATTTTCAGTTACTTTAGTTTACCAATGCTGTTATCATTGCCATAGAGTAGGTTTTCTAGCTGGACATCTTGCAATAAGAATTGTATATTCTCCAGTCCATACTTCCCCCATTTCTCATAAGCATAGACTCTGTTGCCAAAAATTTACCTAACTTTAACTAGATACAGTAATAATTTCGTTGGCTAAGGTCAAATTTAATTTTTTTAACAATGATTAAAAACCAATATTTAATCACAAACAACTTTTGTTTTTCTCTTTAAACCAGAATATTAAAAAAGAGTGACAATTAAGTAAGAATGTGCAAGACAGAAAACTTCATACAAACTTTTATCCTTAATGAAAATTTAGAAAATGAAAGAATACAATTATTGATTGAGGTAATGACCATGAAAGATGTGATCTTTATTTTGTTAGATGCTGTGACCTTTTTCCTTTCACACTATTTGTTTCGGTGGTTGATTTTTATTGATTCCAATTATTCAGATAAAAAAAACAATTACAATGTAGTAGAGATTGTAATAATGGATTATGAACAATTAATAACTAAATAACTTTTTTTTTTTTTTTTTTTTAAATATTATTAAAGTATATTTTGATTTTATTTTGTGAAAAGGGATTGTGCACTTTTGTGATGGTCTGGCTTGTATTTGCTGAAATGGAAATGTGTTAACAGAAATTAATGACTTTGGAGCAAAGGAAGTAAAATGTCTAAATTTTCTAAAGCAGCAATGGTTTTGCAACAAATATTGCCAGAAAAATACTAAGTCTTCCTTGCTTTGAATTTTTAAAATTATACTTTATTTTTAATTTAAAAATTTAATAATTTCTCTGCAGGTGATTTTCCAAGTGTTGCCCACATCAATCAGTATTGGAAATCCATACAGTTCTGAAGTTCAAGATTTGCTGAAATTGACCAATTTGAGAATAAATTTCACTAAACTTCACACTTTAGGTAAGTATTTTGCTTTTTTTGATGTTAAAAAATAAGGAAAAATGTATGAATGAAAAAAGAACAAAGAAGGAATGATTCTGTTGTCCTTCTCATAATCTGGTTGCCACCCAAGACCAGAGAACTCCGCCTACCTTGCTATTTAATCCATAGCTGGGAGATGGTAAAGAAAGTACAAAAAAGAATGTATCTGATCATGCTGGAACTTGAACTGAAATTGCCAATTCCATTTTCTGCATTACTAACCATTATGTTACCTGAACTTTTCAATGTCTGCAAAGGAACTAAATTTATCTTTAGCCAGATCATTTTCCATTCTACTTTCTACACTCAATGGTTCTCATTCATATATATATATATATATATATATATATATATATAGTTCTACTTGCTTGGCATTGATGAGAATCAAGTTTGAAAATAAAGACTGGTTTAAAAATTAATTGAAAAAAGATAATGTATTTTGTGTTGGTAGATTGGTACAAAAGAGTGTATTGGGAAATTAGTTTCATTATCTGTGAGGTCAATGTTCTTAAGTGGTCACCCATTTCAAAGCAGACCAATTTTGGTACCAACCCTAGTGATCAGAGATGAACTAGGGCTTTCATGTTGACATGATTATAAGCCACCTTTTTTGGTCTCTTTGTGTATAAGTTAGAACTGTCAGTAATCTGATTCCATTATTAACATGACATTAGTCCAAGCATTAGAAGATCCAGTCCTGTGTGTATATATTGATGCTTTAACAAAATAAATGGAGATGTATACCTGTAAGATACTTGTGGGGTATGCCCGCCTTCAGATTCTGTTTATGAAAAGTAGAAAAATAAATTTGTTGGTAGTTGATTATATAAAGTTGAGGGGGAAAGAAACTGTAAAGAATTGACATTTCTCTATTGGGTCTCCTCCCTTTTCTATTTCTTCCTCCACCCTATGCCCTTTTTTTCTCTCCTCGCCACCTTCCATCTTGCTCCTGGCCTCTCGTCCTTGCCTAATTGTCTTCTTGTCAAAAATGACTACATGCATTTTGCATTGCATAATTTGATATGAAATAATTATTCTTATGCCGCTTTTCCCATTTGTCCTGGCATTAACTTCCCTCTCCCCCAAGTCGCTTCATGCACAGTGGCTTGATTTTCTGACTCATGCAGTTGTACATAAAATAGCAAATTACTGATTGTGAATTCTCTGTTCATGTAATTTGGTATTCTTGTTTCAAGCCACACTCTCAAATCTAATTATTTTGCCAAAAGCAGGCTTGACAGAATTTAGCAACGTTACTGTTAATGAGCTTTAATAAATTGGTTATGTGAAGAGATGAGTTTTTAGGTACAGATGAAACATTTTACACACACAATGCTACCAAACAGTAGACAAGGAGACTACTTTGAAGGAGACAGTGGAAACTAGGTGTTAGGATAACTATTTTTTTTTTTTTTTTTTAATGGTTAAATTCTCAAAACTTTTGAATAGTGTGTGTGTAAACAAAGAATAAAAGGATTGATTTAATGTTGGTTACATTTTAATTGTTTTTAAAAATAATTAATAATAAAAAAAATTCTTTCTTGACAAGCTTTTGTATCAATGTAACTTTTTTTTTTTTTTTTTTTTAGAGCCTAGATGAATGTTGGGATATTGTCAACTCTCACTTAACCAGTGAGAGGAGGAGTTGGGGAGGGGAGAGGAAAAGAAAAAAGAAACCCCATTATAAGTCTTCTCATAGCAAAGACAGGATTTATTGTCTGGCATTGAGAAATATTTGAGATTGCCCAGTACATGTTTATATCTGGGAGTTGGACGACAATGTTTAACTTCTATTTCTGAAAGGTTGTCTTTGGTATTTTGTTGAAAGTTCAGCTTGCTTTCCTATATCCACTCCCCACAGCCAACATCACACCACCCCACAATTTATTTTCTCTGTACCCAGCTCTTTTCTCTCTAGGTACTTTATCTACTAATCTGACTAAAACAATGAAGTCTTAATGTTTTGTGTCTGAGAGAAAAAGAATAACCTATGTTGATTCAGATAAATTTTTTCTTTTTTCCTTATGCTGTCAATTCTAACATTCATGGGTCAATGAAGTTAGATTTATTTTTTGATTTAAAAAAAAATAAAATAAAAACAAAAAAACAGCTTATGATAAAAAAAAAATGTGTGTATTTGTTGGATTAATTTTTTCTCACAAAGTTATATATCTTGAATATTTGGCAAGGATTAAAATCACTCTCAGTGACTTGTGAGATAAGCTTGATGAATACTGTACAGTGTAATCCGGATATAAGAGAGTTGTCGGGACCGGAGAAGAAGTCTCTTATATCCGGGTTTCTCTTATATCCGGGTTTGGTCTATTTTATATACATTAACACAGGCTCTAATTTGGGACCAGAGAAAATCTCTCTTATATCCGGGTTTCACTGTACATTTGTGACTGCTCAGCTATATATACTATTTTAAATATTTAATGGAAAGTGCATATATTTTGCTAAAGAACTTCAATTAACTAGTATACTAAAGAATCCATGTTTATAAATAGCCTCCTATTGAAAGGCAGAACTGTTTGGAAGTTGTCAATGGTTGATCTAACACAAAATCAAAAGTCATTGTGGCTGAGGTTTTCAGCATACTGACCATAGTCAACTACTGATCATATCAGACTATGCACTTTCTTCCAGAAAACTTAACTAAGGCATGCTCAGTATTGTTGCATCTGTGGGTGTTTAGGAATAATGTGTCTGAGCAGATGTCTGCAACAGGGATTAAATAACCACTTGCATCTGAGTATGCCTGTCTGCTAGAGTGGCTAAGTATACTCATACTAACAATATATCCTTCTTGAATTTTATTTTTTAAAAATTTATATAACTTAAGAATGATTAGTGATTCTCTTTAGATAACAAAATTGGTTCTCAAGTAATAAGTCTTGAAAATAGAAACAAAGTTTTCTGTATTTAGGTTTAGTGTACAATTTCTTTTTTGGAAATACTTTTCTAAATATGAGAAACATGATCTAAATGGGATCCTGTATGATGTTTTCAGGTCACACCCTGAGACGAAGTGCCTATCAACCTCATTTACAGTGAAAGCAGTAACAATTAAAAGAAAACTTTATTAGAAAAATAACCCATTGATATAGAATCTCCTTGAAAAAAGTAAAAGTCAGTAGGCGTTGTTATTATAATGTTGAATTTTCACACCCGTTGTATCTGGTGGTTATCTCTAGGGATAAAGTGACAAAAAAATCTCTTCAGTACTCCAGCACTCTGTCCAGTATTGTAGTTGATTTTAGTAATGGCCTTATGAAAATGCTTTTAATGTTTCCGATCCTCTTTTGTCAGACTGTTTGATGAGTGCAGCTGTAAACTTCACAGTTTAGTTTTCCTGGAAGGGCATCAACTACAATGGTGACACCTATCTGAAAAAATTATTTAGGCAGGATTATATTTTTCTTGACCTGAACTGGGTGATTCATTTCATTTCAGTGTCAAAGTCGCATGAATAATTTTTTTAAATTTCTTTCACAGTTCTTGATTTGAACATTTTGGTTTACATGGTCGTATCGGTCGTTTGTAAAGTCTTCAAGAGATTACTTTTTCCACATCCCATCAAACATAATTATGCATCAAAGTTTTCTTTGTACAAATATCTAATGCTTTTCTTAGTCGCTAGACAGTAAGTCTCCATTGCTATTCTTGCTGATTTTAGAAATACTCTTGTCAGGGGGGGTAGTTTCTATTCATTTATTGGTTTTCATTTCTGCCAAGCTTGCCAGTAATGATGGATTTACCTGCTTCTTTCATGTTCCACAATTTTCCCAGTTCTGTTGAGATATTTTTCTTTTTTAATACTATTATTTGCCTAATACAAAAGCAAAGAGCCACTCAAGGTAGAGAGTTACTGAATGAAATTAAAGGGTGTAGAAGAATGAAGTAATCAGTGATATTATAATGGTATGTAGTGTTGAAAATTTCTTCAACTCAAGAGTAATCAAGGTCGGTCTGGCAGTAAGTGTTGCGAAACACACCTTGTTTTGTGTCTCAATTTTAAACAGGGATCAAATAATAGAGAAAAGAGAGCACGAAATGAGTCCGTTCGTGTAATGTCCTTCTCAAAAAAAAAAAAAAATAGATTGCTAAAAGGAAGAGAATGCAGACCTTAAATAACAATGAGCAAACCTGCTCATCCCACCCTTTCCAGTAACAAAAGACTACATAATCAGTTTCTTGGAGCAGCCTTGCTTTGATGAACCAGAATCTATCAACCACTCTGTCTCCACATCCAACGGCTGCTCCATAAGTGCAGGTAATTTCACTTATTTTTTCATAGTAGGAAAGATAATGGTTCACCAAGAGGTTAAGATTGTAGTGATCATGGAAACAACATCTTGAGAGTCTGTTCCACAAAGCAACAGCTCTGGGGAAGAAGCTGTCTGAGGGGAACTTCCTCCTTACCAATGGAATATAAAGAGAATGAGGATGCGTCAACCCTGTATAACATGGCTGTGATCTGAATTGTCTCAATTTTGTGGATTTCTATTTTTTGATATTTCCTTCATTTTATTAAACAAAGTCAAACAGAAAAATGAAAATTGCTGTGCCAGACTTTTAAGTGGAGAGGTTCTACTGCTCTGGAAAATCAAGATTTGAATATTCAATGACTAAATTTTGAATTTATGATCTATTTGAAAGATTCAAATTACTTAAACCCCACATTGTTATTACAACATCCATTTCTATACTGATTGTATCTAGTTACTGTTGCTATAAAACTAATTAAATGCTAATGTAAAAATCTGGCCTTTTCTCTATGTATGTGCAGATAATTGACTCAGCTTATTTATTTTATATTTATTAATTGTAGAGGGTCGAGTGATGATGCTTATGAACTACAACTTTATGGCAAGTGCTCTCTACCTGTGCAAAATATAGTTTGCTGAAAAGTGCATTAATCTTTTAATATTTTTACTGCTGCATTGTTATAATATTGTTGCCTGGCTGTACTGGCCCGTTTTAAGAAAAATAGGAAAAAATAAGTTTGCTTATAAGTTATGCTGATAACAATTTCACATACCCACCGTCATTTTGGTCTTGATTGGATATTCTGTTGTACAGACTAGGTTAAATGACACCCTTAACTTACGATAAAAATACATGACAAAACAGGTTCTATTGTATGTCTATGATGGTTTGAATATAGCAATAAGTGCTGGTTACTTTAAGACAAATGCCGATATTTTTATGGTGTCTTAAAAACCTATATACATCAGCAGGTGGTAAGTTTCAGGAAGACATCTAAGTACATCTACAGCAGTAAAAGGGTTATGAGAATTGGAAATTAAAACAAAATTCTTACTAAAACTGTCTTAATTATTGTTTTTTTTTTTAAATTTCTGTAGGTGATGTCCTGCTTCATGATCAAGGTGATACGAAGAAGAAATATTATTATGCTATGTATGACATGACAGTCCGAGGAAGTTGTTCCTGTTATGGTCATGCTTCTCGTTGTACACCACTCCACCCAGAAGGCACGGGCAACATTCCCAGAGATATGGTGAGTTTCAAAAGTTCATTATTAAATGTTTATGGAACACTCAGTAACGGTCACGGTACCAATGGTAATAATGTTTTCTTATTTTCATAGTTGTGATTGTTTGAAATGAAATCCCAAAACAGTTGCAATAAAATTTGTTTTTGCAAGACACCTGATCTCTGTCTTCATGGTAGGGATATTGAAAATACAACAGAGCTTTGTCATTCTTATTTTATTTCAATGTAGAATGGTGAAGATTTGTTTAGCAGCATATCAACTCCTTTTAGGTCATTTAATAAAATGAGCTGCTATGTGACATCTGTCCTCCTATACAGCATATATATAATATATATATATATATATATATATATATATATATATATATATATATATATATATGAAGAAAAATATAGTCTTAAGGTGTGCTATATTTATGGGATAAAGTGCTCAATATCAGAGATAGAGCATGTGTAAATATAAAAGTGAACATAGAAGTCAACACTTAGAGGCGACAGTCTGTTTCATGCTATATGCAATCATCAGGCCACGTGTGCTGTTATTTTTCTCGGCTATTTATACATATACGGGTCAGTGGTGCATTGTGGGTAGTCTATTATGGCGGTTATTTTACCGGAAGTCGTTTATTTATTTATTTGGGTTAAATTATTTTGCTTGTTTTTATTTTATGTTTTTTTTTTTTATTTATTTATTTATTTATTTTTTTTTAATCGGTGTTTTTATTAACGTAAAAAATTTGTTTATATCACTTATTTAATAGTTTTGTTTTGGTTTGAGAATTTAATTAAAGCTATTTGTTCAGTTTTGGGGTTGGTTGTTGTAGTTTATTCTAACTATTATTTTGGCAGAAACAGTTTTTAATTTGTGTTTATTTGGGTTGATTATCTTTATTTGTCTTTTCTAAAAAAGAGAAAATATACAAGTAAAAATAAATTGACCTAAATTCATCCAAGTAAATAAATAAACTAACCAATCCTGATAAAGTTACCGTTAGAAAAAACAAATAACTTAACTATTTGTCTATAGTTGGGACCCTAACTGGTGCTACCACCCAAAGTCAGAGTGGACCTGGAAACAACAGCAATTTAGAGGTGACCCCATGCTCCTCAAAACCTCTTGATCAGAGGTCTTGCTGCCGGATGTAGTTTGTCATATCCAGGACAGTAAAATGGTGAAGAGAAATTGATTTTTGTCTGACCAACTCCAACCACTTGGAAAAGCGGGAATGTTTTAGCACTCTGTCAGACTGTTATTTTGTTTTCAAACTTGCTGACCAATGTTGATAGATGCTCACTTTACATGTACCTTTCATAAAGATATATGATCCTTGTGTGTACTTAAGTCATATAAAATGATGTGCTTTGCTTTCAGGCAACTGCAGGTAACACACTTATGGTCATATTGAAACACTAGTCCCCATACAATGACCAAAGTTAAAATTGGACCTGGTTAGTACCTAGATGGGTGACTGCTTTGGGATACCAATTGCTCTAAGCTTGTAGTGTAATGGATAATGGCTTGGAATTGTTAATCAGAGAGCAGTTCCAATTGTGGCTGTGTTCATTATATTCACTTAAGTGCAAATACCCTTGGGAAAGCTATATGCATTTACCTCTTCTCCCCCCCCAGTTAATTTGTATGACTTGCATCACTAAATTCTTTATCTCAAAAAAAAAAAAAAAAAAAGTCTTACAATCTAAAACTATTTTCTGGCTTTAAATAACCTGCAAAGGGTTGATAAGTCACAGGGGAGGTAGGAGGACCAAATTTCCCCCACCCCCACCGAAAGGATAGTGTAAACAGAACACCACCTTGTAATCAACCCCAAGCACCTGAAATGTGGCAGGTCTTCTCACCCAGATTGTGGTGTTTGTCCAGACAGAGAGAAAAAGTGTTACTAGACCCAGTTTGGGTGCAGAAAGTGTGCACTCTGCCCATACCCCTGCTTCCAGAGGTTCTACAGTCTGATCGATGTAGACTGCACCTCCAAAACTCCACAAGAATCAATAAAAGTTACAGTATGTGAAATTGTTAATGTATTTGTTTTTTTGTCTTTCAATTTTTTTGTTTTTGACATCAAAACATGCATGCAAAACGTAATGCATTACATCAAAACATTAATCATCAATTCTTTTATTAGTATATCAAAGATATTTTATTAGTATACCAAAAATATTTTATTTGTATACTAAAAATATTTTATTAGTATACCAAAAATAAAAACTGATCCAAATTTAAAATCTAAAAAGTAAATACATGGCTGTATAGAGTGAATCTGCTGAAAACAAATTATACAGAATCAAACTTAGATATTCAATAGAAAAAAATCTGAATTCATTTTCCATTTTTGAACCAAAAGAAAATGGTTAATCAATCAGGCTGTCTGTGCAGAGCTATCTGTCATTTCATCTGTTCATCTTTTGGTCCTGATCAAATTCTTCTTGCTGATGTTCATCTTTTGATCCTAATCAAAACTCTTCTCATTGAAGAAGAACTAGAGCATGACATGCTTCCTGAGCTTGTTTAGTAAGTGTTTTGATCAGATCACATGGTTCTTTTGAGCCTTGTCAAACATGAACTGCCCTCACATAGGATTTGTACCTGATGTCCTCATTCACCATATGATAGCGAACTCTGGCATCTTTAGTTGATCAGTGATGACTCTTATCAATTTTCTAGGGTTGTGCTTGATGAGATCCTGGATTTGCAAGACAGATTTGGTTTTCTTTACAACATCTGACTCCCTTATAATGTTTCTTATAAGAAATCTCCAATTCATAGGGGTTGCCAGCTAGAGTCATGAGCTCCTTGTGCTTTTTCATTTCCTTTATTAGATTGGAAGCTGCTATATTTAATATTTAGTCTGAAAGAGAAATGAAGAGATTGCTAAGATGCTACATAACATTATGTTGGACCATCTTCTATTTATGATTCACTAGAGGTGTGTTCTCAATTATTTGGAGCACACTTTACTTTTTATAATTAGTTTATCTTTAATAATTTAAAATGTATATGTGCTTATTAAGCTTATCTTAGTCTGATACAAGGACATAAAAGTGGAGCACCCAGTGGTAAACAAAGTCACATAGATGAGCATACAGAATGCTATTTCATGGCTATGCATTGCTTAATTTATCAGTTTCATCAAAATTGAAAAGATGCGAAATGGCAGATGTGGTTTTTACTGACACGTATTGAGTCCATCATGGACATCATGTGGCAAAATGAAGTTTTAAGGAAAAGAGGAACTGCGAAGAAGCTGTTGGCGACAAGTATAAAAAAACAAAAAAAAACATATAAAACTTTTTGGACACACACTGAGAAAGGAAGGTTTTGAAAATTTAACACTCTGAAGGTTCATAACTTTCTAAATTTGAAAAAAAATGGATGAAGGAACAAGTATCACAACGCCAAAGTTGGTAAAGCAATTATTGCTGAAAGCAATAATAGAAAGGAAGTTGCACAGAGACGTGATTTTTCACATCCTGAATGGACATGAAACTTAGAGAAGTCATGAAGTAGTTGCATTCCTTGTTAACCATTCAAGATATTTAATAATATACCTATGAATACGTCTTATTCACAAGATAGCTGCGAATACATCTTATGGTTTATGGTTATAGCAATAAAGACTTCATCTTCTCATCCATTGGAAACCAACATTCAGGCTCTGAATCCACTGAATGCATTGATCTAATAGAACAAAACTTGAACTTGGTTGATAATGACTCTCCACACTTTCTTATTCTTTGTAGCTCTTAGCAATATTTGTCTTTTTGGTGTCTCTTTCACTCTGTCCTGCTATATATTTGTACAGATCTCTTAGGTAGATTCCAACTATCCCTTTTGCCTTCAATCTGTCTTGTGAGTGTTAAATTCTCCAAACCGTTTTTTTCTCATTATTTGTCCCCAAAGTTGTAACTAGATCTTTCTCATTCTAAGTGTTCTTTTTCGTTTCTGTTTTTGCTTAAAATTTCCTCATGCTCTGTCCATGGTATGCTTATGAGGTGTCTTGCCTGTGTTCTATAGTCAAATCCATGAGACTATATGTACTTAAGCCATTGCCGTCATGTCACTGCTATGTTCCTTGAACATGTCATCTGTAAGTTAAACTACATTGTTGAAAATGTCACATTTACTTATCAGGATATTAGTAAATGCTAATTTTCACTTGGCTTAATTATTGAAATATCATCACTGGTGGGGAGGAGGGAGAGGAGGAGTGCAGGCAAAGGTTTCTGTCCTGCCTGTTACACTTATTAAGGGAAACTAATCTGTAATTAGCAGTTAATAGATCCAGGGCTATCTCCTCTGGACAGACCTCTCCCCACCTTCCTCAGTATACTTAAAACAATCACTTGGAAATCAGTCGTTTGATTTTATTAGAAATTGTTTTATTCAAGTTAAATCATTTTAATGGTTTTGTGCTATAGTGTGCCTGTTTTGCTGTTATATTAACATTCAAGCATCCAGAAAATGGATTATTATAATATAGATTGCGATCACTTAAATGGTTTGAAGTTAGTTCTATTTTACTGTTTAATGTCAACTGCTGCTGTTTTTCTTTATATTAGTAATGTGTATTTTTTTGGGGGGTCAGGTCCATGGAAAATGTGAATGTGCCCACAGAACAACTGGCTTCAACTGTGACAAATGTCAAGATTTCTACAATGATCTTCCATGGCGACCAGCTCGGGAGAGACAACCAAATGCTTGCAAAAGTAAGTGTGTTTTATTATTTTCTTATTTTATTGTATAACAAAATATTTACATCATTTTTTTTTTTTTTTTTTTTTTTTGAATACTTAGATTTTAGTAAAATATGAAGACTAAGGTGGGTGGGTGTGGATGAATTTTTAATTTCTCTACTTTAAACAAAAGCATCAAAATTTGTATGTAAGTATATCTTAATTTTTATCATAAATCACTGAAAATAAGTTCCACAGAATATTCAATATAGCTATCTTTTACCCCCAAAGAACCACTAACAGACTGGTAATTGTGTGTTTTTTTTGTTATTTTTAAAAAATTTTTAAAAACTTATCTTCCTGTGAGCTCATTTTAAGAAAAAAATCTTTCACACACTGGAAATATCTACAGATATTTTAGAATAATATGACACTGAGTGAAGAATGAGTGCCTTCCTTGTAAGAACATTAAATTCATCACAACTTGTGTGTATATATATATATATATATATATATATATATATATATATATATATATATACACACACACACACACATACACACAAGTATGGGATTGGTGTATATGGAATAAATTCAGTAACCAAAAAATACTATTCTTAAAAGAGTGTTCAATACAGAGTAGAGCAAATATAATTTATTCAAAAATTATAACATAAACATGTTATAAAATCACTACAAAAATAGCCATTTTGTTTCAACACTTCTGGTATCTTATCAAGTGATGGTGTTTACATTCAACATCATCACTTGATAAGACACCAGAACTGTTGAAACAAAATAGCTATTTTTGTAGTAATTTTATCACATATTTATGTTATAGTTTTCGAATAAATTATATATCTTGTCATCCACAGACTGTTTCACTGTATCACATCTCATCAGTGTGACTAGACATTCAATCTTCAAGTTGGGATTGAAACCTGACTGATTTGGCATCAGAGATTCTAACCCCTAGGCTATTGGCGCCCAGCAGTGAGAAAGGCAAAATTTTGCATATTTATTTTTTCATAAACATACCAGTGTTCTAGAGGACTCAATCTGTTGGGAGAGTCTTGCATTATTAGTAGTAATAGTCACTGTTTACAAATTCATGCTTTAAAACACAAGATCAAATTAAAAACAAAAGAATCATGCAGCAACCCATTCACATTAACATTTCTTTTCTAATTCTTTAGGTTTCAAGTGCTGCGATCAATAAGATGACACATGGTGTTTTGCTTTCAATAGATTTATTGGAACCATACTGTGTACCATCCTTATTGATCTTAGCCCCAGAAGCCAGAAGAGCAAGAAGATTAAATTTAATTTGCAAATGAGTTGGTGTGTGTTTGTCTTGGTTTTTTTCTTAAATTCATTTTAGATTCTTCTATCTTTAGACATTGGACACTTTGAATTATTGTTTTAATGTTTTTACATAAGATGTCTTTTTTCATGTCTACATATGAAAAAGCAATATATTATGTTTATATATATATATATATATATATATATATATATATATATATATAATTGTTATATTTTTAGCTTTCTGTATTTCAAGTGGCAAAATTCCTGTTTCGACTATTAATATGGTGATATTAAAAAGGTGTTGTCAAGAATCTTGAGACAAATGTGTGTCAGTACAGATGCAAAAGTAGCTCCAAGTCATGTGTGGACATGTCTAGTTGTATCCTGGTTTTTCCCATTAACAGTGAAACATCTTGGCGTGTCTAGATACAGGCCTCTCTGCAATCTGTCCTGATACGGGTTTTTGTCAGCTGTCTCCTGCTAATAAAAGTGACAGGGAAATCAACAATTGGTCAGACTCGGTGTCTTGTTAACTCATTCCCTTGGGCATTTTGTTCTTAAAGTTGCATACTGCCTGCCATTTTTGTGTTATTTTGTTTCTTCCTTTCTCTCTCTGTTAACCCATATTTTTGGGGAGAGCAATCGTTTAGATGTTTTACCTCAACCTCAACATATCCTTGCTGTAGTTTACAATAAATCTATAAGGATAGAATTTAATATTTGTTGATAGTTTCTAATTGACTATAAGATGACAGTGAAAAAAATTCTATTTAGTGGCCTCAAAATATAACGAAAGACCCTTTGATATCCAATCCCCAAATCTGTTCAATACTAGGTCACTTCTGTCCTATTATTTGTCAGTTTTATAAATTCTTTGCCGTTAATGCAATAACAAATGATAACAGGTGGTTGAGGGTAGGGTTGGGCATTCACTGAGCATGTGATACACTCTGTTATTTTGTAATTTTTTTTATTTTTTGTATGTTTTTACTTTCAGTATGTAATTGTAATAACCATGCTACGAAATGTCATTTTGATCCTGCGGTTTATGAACAAACTGGCCGCGTGAGTGGAGGTGTTTGTGATGATTGCCAGCATAATACAATGGGAAGGAACTGTCAGTTCTGCAAACCTTTCTTCTATCAGGATCCAAACAGAAGAATGACTGACCCAGATGTTTGCCAACGTAAGCTTCTTTTTATTTTAGTTTTTAGCCTCTTTTTAAAGCGAATTTAACTGTGTCTTCTTACACTGGTGTAATCATAATTACAAGTGGGACATGGTTATTACCAAATGTAAAATTAATATATTTGTTAATTTTACATTAATTATGTCAATTTTTTTCTTTTAAGTTATATTTTTAAGGTAAGGAAGTTATTTGTAACCATAATTTGATTTAGACCTGTTAGTATATTAGCTCTAGGTCAATAGTGGCTGAAAAGTGAGCGGCAAAAAAGCAAATGGTCCAAATAAACCAATGTATAAATTGTGTGAAAAAGTTTCCAGCATTTTTTAAAAAACATTTTCTGACCATATTCTGTGTATTCAGCCTAGTTTTCAAAAAAGAAGTAGCAGGAACTTTTAATACACTGCATCTAATACAATTGGATTGAAGTAATTATTTGTAAAGCATAAAATCAATTTATTAAAATCTATACATAATAGAGCACTTTTGGCATAACAACAGATCTTAAAAAATGAATATAAATCATAAATCATGCCAATAACTCTGAGAATTACTAATTTTCTTGACCTGGTCTCTGTTGAGAAATGCAAGATAGAATTTTCTTTCATGTTAAGTTTATTCAGGCAATACATTTTTATGTGTAAATATATAGTAAAGGTCATCCTGTTTTTTGTCTTTTATCATATGGTCAGGTAATGTAGCCAGATCTTGTTTAACACTGGACAGATTGAGGAAAGTTAATCATTGAAAGAGGCCAGGATATATTTGTGTAAGAGAGTGTCATCCTGTTCCATGATAACACTATTGTAGTGGATCTAGGAAGGCTGCATGAATATTTAAGATTGTGCTGCAAATAAAATATGCAATATCCACAAACATAAATTATAAGAAATGGCTAAACGGTAACGATAATCAATCATGACAAAAAATACATGTTTGAAACAACAAATTTACAATTTCTTTGTAATGAAGTGTGCAAAAGTATAGACAAAAAGTTCTTTGCCGTTTCAGAAATGTTCAATGTCTAAAAAGTTGTCTGTCTTTGATTAAAAAGGTTGAATTTAACTTAGACAAAAGATTTTTTTATGAAAAATATTGAGTGAGAAAGTTTGTAAATTTTTCTAATCTCTCAAAGGAATAAAGAAAAAAAATGGACCTCCTCACAATTCCAACTAGTTTCCCAACAACAATAGAATAATAATCATAAATCCTATGTTTAATAAGCAAATAACATACATGATTTATGATTGTAATTTGGTGAATAGTTTGCACAAATGTTTGAGAAATTAATTTAATATTTAATACATATCTTACTATTAAGGAGTTTTTTGCAGCTGGCGAAAATCTTGTGAGACTTTCATAACAAGATGAAAGAAATGTCATATGTTTAGCTCCAGTTGGAATACATGCAGGCACCTAGATCCCTACATCAGTTTAAACTCTGCTAATGATTGGGGATTGACATTGGCACAATGCGTGATGTAGCAATGCAGATGCCTGTGATAGTATATAACATGATATATTTTCTAGGCAGTCAGTTTCCAATGAACTAATTTAATAATTTAATAAATATGGTTTCCACCTTTATCTTCATTCCTGTTTTGAATAGGTTACTATTTTTGGCCACTTTTTAACCAAAAGATATTAAAATATTATTATTAGACATTTAAAAAAATAATGTTTGTTGGGCTCTTGCAGGCTGCATAAAATCATTGGTTGGACAAAAAGGTGGGGCTATAGTTTGCTTACGTTGGCCCTGAGAAGCTGGTTTATCTCTGATCCATTTTACTTACTAACAATCTGGAAATTGTAATAAAATGAAAGAAGCACTAATTTAAAATTAATAATTATTTCTAAATGTCAATTGAAAATTTTACTTTTGAAAGAAACTGAAAATATTTAAATAAAATTTAAAAAAAACCCCAAAAACTGAAGGCCAATTTAAATAAGTTAGGGTTTTTTTGAAATTTTGAAACCCTGATTGAAAATGTATGTTGAGAATAACTAAATGTGATCAAAACAAAATTATTTAATTTTGTTACTTTCAAATCTTCTGTAAATAATTGTGTCAAATCCAGTGATTACAAACCTGATTTTATTCCTTTTGTTGTGACTGTAGATTGTAACTGTGACCCGTCAGGATCTCTGCGCCAGGGAGAATGTCACAGCCATACAAGCAAAGATGGCCGTTATATAGCTGGTACTTGTGACTGCAAGCGTTATGTTAATGGAAGACGATGTGACACCTGCCAGAATGGTTACTGGAATCTTAAATCGGACAATCCACATGGTTGTGAAGGTAACAATTGTTGCTTAACCTTTTCTCTTTTTTTTTTTTTTGTGTTTACTGCTTTTTGTGTATGTATGTATGTATAAACCTTTTGTGAGCAGCTCCTTCATCTCTGATATATGCCACACAGGTGTATGTGTATGAAAATTTCAGATAGAGTATATCTTTAAGAAGACAATATGAATAAAGGCAAAAGGAAAACTTAGCTGATGTGTTTCGTCCTCTGAGGGACTTTATTAAGGCAAAGCATATTTGCCTTAATAAAGTCAGTCAGAGGGCAAAATGTGTCAGCTAAGATAAGTTTTCCTTTTGTCCTTATATAAATTAAAAAGAAGATAAACTGCAAACGTTTTTGGTTGAAATGTGGATTTTTTATTTTAAAATATATATTATACTCTATTTTCCATAATTCTGCTACACAAGTTTATAGTTTCATGAACTTCTTCAGGCAAAGAGTAGATATTTCGACATACTATAAAAATGAATATTTTGTGTGGTAGTGATTCAAATGTCTTTCTTGGAATGGTGATAAGAGTTTATATAAATTCTTATCGACCATGCAAAAAAATTCATTTTTATAATATATGGAAATATGTACTCTTTGCTTGAAGAAGGTTGCAAAACCAGTAACATGTGTAACAGAATTATGGAAAATAGAGTTTAATATATATTTTAAAATAAAAAATCCACATTTCAGCCCCAAATATTTTCAATTTATCTCCTTTTTAAAATATACACTTTTCTCTTGTTGGAACAATTATAACCACTTCCCTAATATATATATATATATATATATATATATATATATATATATATATATATATAATGACTGATATAAAATATCCCAACAAAATACACAATATATAATTTATGAAAATGTTTGGAATATATATATTTTTTTTTATTTTGTAATTCTTTATTCTCCCAATATACAAACAATCCTTTTGATTTTAAAAAATACCAAAATGGTTTCATTTATTCATCATAATCCATTGAGAAGAATTTTTGAATCCACTATGTATAAATTTTAATTAATTTCAATATTTTCCTTAACACCTAAATATTATCATAAATTATAATTTGAATTTTAAATATTCATTATTTTCTTGGGATATTCTTTTATTTTTCTCTATATAACTTTTTTTTTTATTTGATATCAAATCAGCACATTCATATTTTATTTGAACATTTTTCTATATAAAATCCCATTGATTTTTTTTTTTTTTTTTTTTTTTTCAGATATTTATTTTAAAATTTTATTAACTGTTAAAACTTTTTACTTAACCACTACATTTCAAAATAATGGTTGGTGTTGTAGCATACCTACAGATGATAATGGGTGTGTCTCCATTCACATAAATACAATAGTAAATACTGTATGTTGGTCTGCAGTTGGAGATTCATTGTGGAATTCACTTGACTCGCTTTTAGCAGTTGACTACTTCTTCTTTATGTCGACTATGTGCTGCTGGCAAATCTTATGTGTTGTTCTTGTCCTAAGTATTATCGTTCATTACCAACCTTCGTTTGATTATTCTATTCAGTAACCTTCCCTAGGTTACAATAATTGGCATAGTAACAATAAGTTCATAAGATTTTTTTTCAGCTATTTTCAAAATGTTTGTACAGAGTCAAAACTGATTTTCACAAATTCTATATATACAGGCTATGATGAGGAAATTGTCGCCATTTTATATTTTAAATTTTGCACATTGTTTTTTTGTTTTGTTTGTTTATGTCGACTGTACAGTATAGTAGGGTCAGTTGGACATTGTCTGTTAGAAAAAGAGCACCATGATGCAATTCACTCAGCCAGAAATTTGCAAGTGGCATGCTGTACTACTTGGCATTTGCACTGGAAGCTTCAATATGAACATTTCAGTATGTTTGGAGAGTGCAGAGAATTCAGAAAGAGTTGGATGAGTCTAATGGTGATTATGAAGGTCAGAAAACTCACTCTGATCATTCTGATAAGAAAAGAACTCCAAATTTGTTGGTGAGGGGCTCACTCAACATAGAGGTCTACATTAAATGGCCTGCCTTGGGTCAAGAGGGTGGCTACTGGAAGACCCTATGTCTGGCAACAGGGCTCTGTACCATGCCACACAAGCAGCAGAACACAGTCATGGCTGTCAGATAATTTCACCACTTAAACCTAACTGCCTAGACTGCAACCCCCCTTGATTATTATGTACAGGGCACAGTTGAGTGATAAACCAACAAAACTCTTTGTAACATGAAAGATGAACTTGAAGGCAAGGATTATGGCAGCATTCACCTACTTAAACAAGGAGACCATCAAGAAGAGATGCAGGAAATTCTGAACTCGTTTGGAGACCATGGTTGAAGTTAATGGCAATTTTATTGAATAAACCTACTCTTTAGTATTTCAAGATATTTTTGTGTAGTTTTGGTAAAAATCCTTTAAAATGAGATGCCAGTGTTATTTTCATTTTGGCGTCATTTACATGCCAATTTATCCATCGCACACTGTATATAAGTTTACAGCTATATCCCAAAACACCATTTCTTGTATAATTACTGAAGTTAAGCAACATTGAGACCAGTTAGTACCTATTTGGGTAACTGCTTGGGGATACTATTTGTGGTAATTGGTGATGCAATGGACAATGGCTTGGAATTGGAAATTGGAGAGCCAAGTTTCTATTACAGAAGGTTTTGTTATCTTCACTTACTCTCAAACACCCTTGGGGAAGTTATGAACCCACCTTTTCTCCCCTCAGCTATGGGTTAATTAGTAGGATTTGTATCAGTAAATCATTATTTCTAAAAAATATTTTCCAGTTTTAAATAACCTGCAAAAGTTTGATAAACTGTTAATAAACAATCAATCCCTACCACCATCTATCTATCTATCTATCTATATATCTATCTATCTATCTATCTAACTGTGTGTGTGTGGCTGCCTGGTGTTTGTTTACATTTGTAAAAACAATACACTAGAATGCGTCTTTCTCCTTGCCGAAGTGCTGATGGGTTAGAAACTCTGACTGATCGGGTTTCAATCCTGGCTTGAATCATTCGGTTGTCTGGTCACACTGATGAGCTGTGATACAACGAAACTGGCCTCACTCACACACACACACACACACACACACACATATATATATATATATATATGTATATAACATTGAAATATCTCTGCAGTTTAGTTTCCAATTGAGATTAATTTCACTTATGCATCCTCTGACACGATTAGTAAGTAGTTTATTGTTTATTTAAAAAGTCATGATATCATAAGGGTTTCTAAATGAGTGTTAATTGATTCATATTTTGTTGGAAGATGCAGACATGAAACAAACATGGTTTTTATTATCAACTTAACTACATTTTAATCTGGTAGTCAAAGTTTCAATTTTTTACTTCTATTTCTTCATTTTGTTTTAGTTTCAATGTAAGCAAGTATTTCTTTCATAAAGGGGGAAAAAATATTAAGCATCAAACTGTGCAATTTTTTACTTAAAATTTGATTAGGCCTTTAATATAAATATTGTTTATTGAAAATGTAGACACTTGCCAGTAGTCAACAAGTAATGCTGTCATTATTGTCAAATAAAATTATTTAAAGGCATTTGAGAATTGACAAAGGACGGTTCTCTTGTGGTTCATAAAGAATTGCAGTAAAAATCTGTTCTTTAAATTCCCTGAACTTTTGGGTGGCACATTTCATTCACTGCCATTTGTGAAAAATTATTATACTTTAGAAATCTCTTTGCTAACTTACATCTATGTGAACCATTTATCTGTCAAAATATACTTTAAGATAAATGACCCATATAGGTATTACTATGCCTGAAATTGAATATTTTTTTGTATGTCCTGTGGTTGAATGGTGGGCTCTTCGGGGTTTATTTTTTAAAAATAAAGAATTGGCGATGTGGCTTTCCTTTTGTCTACTCTATAGTAATTTTATAGAAGAGAGTGGTTATGATTCTAGCAAATTCTGATACTTGATACTTTGGCTTTTTCTTGCAGCCTGCATTTGTAATGTTCTTGGGACAAGTCCTGGTAACAGCTGCAGTAAGATAACTGGAGACTGCATCTGCAAACGTTATGTAACAGGCAAACAATGTGACCAATGCTTTGTAAGTATCTGTAATTGTCCTACCAAAAATAAACAAATTGGTTGACATTTGTGGTAATTTAAATGCAGGTCTTTTGTTCTAGTATATTTCATTTTAAGTGTTTGATTTACTTCCACATTTTATATTAAATTGCACAGGATGTGACAAATACTCTTACAAAAGAAAAAGCTCATAAATCCTGAAAAATTCATTATATCTGCAAACCATTTTAACACAAAGTAATTAATCTGTTAAATAACACCAGAAAATCTCTCATTCAATATGGTTCTCTTTAGCTTTCATCACAGATCGATGTCTCTACAATTTTTGCCTTCACAGCTTCAATAATTGTGATGCAAAGTAGAACAAATCTGACTCAAGAACTTCCCACAACAATATCAAGAGTGTTGATATCTGGTGATGAGGAAGGCCCTTCATCCTTGATGAAGCCTGGACAATTTTCTCTGCACCACTGCTGTGCTACATGAGAAGTATGGCTTGTTGCTCTGTCTTGTCTAATATTCATCATCATAAGTGGCATTGCACCACAGCTCGTGTTCACCTTCCAAGATGTCCTCTATGTTCACTTCCTTGTTGACCTTTACCCTTTCAGAAACAAGAGGAGATTTTCCTTTTTCTGAAATGGCAACCCTAACTATAACTGATGTTGGTTTCTGGATTTTGAGGCATTCACACTTCAGTCATTGAATTGATTCAAATAATCTCCATGATTTATGAAATATGAGTTTCTTTTAGTTGGAAGCAACTTTATTCATTATTTTATATTATCTACAAGTTGAGAAAACAAATACCGTCCAAGCTCTTTAATCTGGTGTCCTTGCAACTAGGCTACTGATGGACTGCAGAAAATGCCAGATGACAGAAATCACCCCCAAAAAAGAGGTTAAAAAATCCCTATATAAACCTAGTCTTACTAAGTCATTCCACACACACACACATATATATATATATATATATATATATATAATATATATATATATATATATATATATTGTGTTATCAAAGGTAGGACAAAGCTTAAAACAGGAAATAAAATAATCATTAATGCTTTCAAACAAGGTTTTTATTGTTTCATGCAGTACAAATGCTAAAAAAAAAGGCTAAAAAAAAAATCCCTAAAATCTAAAAATCTATGCTGACTGGGTAAATATACAGTTAAATGTAAGAAATGAACAAGATTGTATCACCACAACACTCTACTGCTGTCAGTGCGGAGAAACTGTAAACAATATGTGTCCTCATAGCTGCTCAATGAATAATGACTGATTCAAAAAAGAGTGTTGTATTAAAGAAGTTGGACTATACAAAGAGTATAGTTTTCAGGAATATCATAAAAATGACATCATAAAAAGACTGTGTAAGACTTCTTGAACAAATTGATCCTGAAAGCATCTGAAACATCGTAGGTGTGTCTTTGTGTACTGTCTACAATTCCATAGCCATGGGGAAATGGAATCCAAAGGAAGATGAGTAGCCAGTAGAGAGAACCAACAAGAAGGGTAATGATGGCTTCATTAATGCCCCAAGACCAAAATTGCCAAGGATTCAATAACATCAATGCTACTGTGCTAAAAATTGGACCTAAGACTATCAGAATGGTCAGACATAACAATCTGGGCTTTAAATCAAACAGTAGGATATCAAGGCATCTCTTCATAGTTTTTGAAAACCACGAGACTGGAAAGATGCAAGAAAGTTCTCAGATACCTAAACCGTTGTGTCCACTTGTAAAATATGATTTGATGAGAAAATCTTCACAGTGTATGCTGTTTTGATTCACCAAAACAACCAGTATCTCATGGAGTTGATGTCAAAGGCACTTTAAGAACCAAACATTTACAACTCTGGTTACTGTCCAGAGTACCATGGCCCCCAACAAGGGAAAGAAAAAAAAAAAGCTCCTATTCTTCTACAAGTTTGGAGAAAAGGTGGGTACTGAGGTGTACTACAAGTGCGTAAAGTACCATGATTAGTCATCACTCAGTACCAATTATTGACAGTTCAATGATGTGTGAATAAAGAACAATGCTTTTGGTCACACACTCAAGAAGTTCCAGAATTTTTGGAAAGCTAACTTTGCTGTTTACTGACCTGACATTGGCCTGGACTTGAACCTACTTGACTACACCTTGTAGAATATTTTGGAGGCAGTCACAAAAAAATAGACCTCTCATTACAACATTAATACCCTCAGGGGTGCCATCAAGGAAAAGTGGGTTGATATGTCCAAGGATTTTGTAGTTGCAGTCTGTCAAAGTCATGTTGAAGCTGTAATTGAAAATAATAGAAACCTCATTGAATAAATTATTTATTTGGATGTTATCTATAAATGTTATTGAAATCCTTTTCTATTCACAAATTTATTTATAAATAATAAGTGAATTTTGAAGGTTACAGTAATTTTACAAGTTTCTTTCAATAGACTGATGTCCACAGTGGAATTTTGGGATGGATAAAGCTAGTTAAAAAAATATATATTTATTTAAATATTCTTATTCATTTCACCTCAAGCAATGCAATATTGTCACTAAGTTGCAAGGAGCTATTGAGAGTGAAAGAGAAGACGACTTTGGAAGGAACTGGAAACCCAATGTGACGATGTTTCTGCACATCACTGTACAAGCTGTGGTGACATCCAAGTTTGGCTGTATGTGAATACACACTGTTGCTAGCTATGTTCATAGGTTTGTTTCAATATTAGAGCTGTGATTGATGCCAACAAAGAATAACAACAAATGTTTTGAATACACTGGTTGGGAAGTAGCAAACAATATGATTTCTCACTTAATCAGCAATATCTTCCTTTGGCTTAGAGAAGGCGAAATCTGGCTATTTTACTAACTTCTGGCTATGGAAAAAGGACTCTGACACTCACTGCCTGATCATTTCAGTGACTGCTGGTCCTTTCCTCATTGACTGACTGCTTCACTCATTCATAGGAATACTGGCTGGAGGACCACCACCTCTATGCCTCCACTTGTGTTGCGGAATAGGGGATCAACCAATCTACCTTTGGGTGGTCAGTTTTCAAAGAACTCTATTTTTATTATTATCTAAAATCACTAACAAAATTTTATGTTTGCCAATTCAAAAGTGGGCTGGAGACAAGATTCCTAAGAAACCAAGGTCATTAAATTGACTTAAAAGGAAAAAAAGAATCTATCTCCCTGCTAAGAATGTGTGAGAAATCATATTGCGACACCATTCCTAAACAGGAAACAAGGGATAAACCATTATTCCTGTTCAAAAGACCAGGGAGTGGGTGTGAATCTTAAAAATTCAAATAACTTAATTTTTTTTGTTCTAGGTGAAGTATCTGTTGTTATAAACAACAGAGTACTTTGATCACTCTTTAATTTTAAACAATCACTCACTAAAATAAAAAAAAAAAAAAGGCTTTCCTTTAACACCTGCAATATACTTATCTTTCCTTTCTTTTATCTTTTCCCTCTCTCTCTCTGCCTTTTTAATAGTAGTACATTGATGTAGACTGGGTTCTTTAGCCTTGGATGGCAGCCAGTCTATCAGAAGGAATAGAGAATTCCAACTGGAGAAAGCAGCCAGAAGCCACTGTATTTTCCAAGAATTCATGACATTTTGCAAATAATAAATGAATAGAATATTTGGAATGATGATTACGCTGAATGGGATGTGGGGAGCACTTAAATGGAAAGAAAAACAAACATAAATGTTATCTATTGAAAATGCATATTTTTATCACTTTAACCCAATATTTATTTCAGATAAGCAATCAAACAAATTTAACTTTAGATTTAGACTTTCTGTTTATGATATTTTGTTTTCTTTTTCAGCCTGGCTATTGGGGTTTGAGTTCCGACATCAATGGATGCAAACCATGTGATTGTGACATTGGTGGCTCCTTGGGAGAAACATGTGATCAAAGCAATGGCCAGTGTCAATGTCGACCACACATTTATGGCCGAAAGTGTGACCGCCCCATGCCTCTTTATTTTATTCCTGGACTGGATTCGTTCTTGTTTGAAGCAGAATTTGGACGTGGTCTGAAGGTAAATATCTTGTTTTGATCTGTCCAGAAAATATGAAGCCATTTTGGAAATATTTAGATCTAGTTGTGTGGTCTTGATGCACCTTGACCATTAATAAGAGGGGATCTTACTGTTCATATCAAACCCTTCATTCAGTAAACGCTCTAAAGAGATGGTTTTTTTTTTTTTTTTTTTCTTGCATATAATGCTGTCAGTTTCAATCATACTGGGAATGACTGCAAAACACTTTCCCCTCTCCATTTTATAGGCAGAAGCACACAAATGCATGCTGGGATTTATTTCCTAGCCAATAAAATAGGCCAGTTCCCGGTTTCATCTGACTCAGTCCTGGTCTGTCTTGAAGTCGGAACTTGCTGTTGTGTGTTAGCCCCAATTCCTAGCTTGTGAATTTTTTGCCATGTTACTGTTGCTTTGTTTTATTACTGTTAATTTGCCTTGCATATTTTATTTGCTTGCTTCATATTATTTTTTTGTTCTGTTCTTTGTCTTGTAATTGCTTATTGCAACCTTTGTCAATTGTTTGTTGAGCAGTTCTGCCATTTCTTTATATTTAACAATGGCCGTTCACTCTATAATAAATAAAAGAAAAAAAAAAGAAAGGTAAAACAGTTCTGTTACTTATTTTGTATTTAACTATGGCTACTCACTCTACAAATGCAATATGTACTGTACATAAGGTATTATTGGTACCTCCAAAGAATAGTGATACCTAAAGTTTAAAATGCATTTTAAAAATGAAAAATCTTTTGTGAAGATTTTATTTTATTTTTAATTTCAAGCTAATAGATTAAATATCAAACCCCTCATTCAATAAACTCTTTTTGAGCCTTGAACTTAGTAAAAAAAAAAAAAAAAAAAGAAATGAGTTATTTTTCATTTAAGTGGCTGGCTATTTTGTGTAAGGTGGCAGATATTTGCAACATTTGCAAAGACTTTGATATTGAAATACTCTTTGAGAGAAGCAACTAAGAATAGACTTTAGCACCTTGTAGCCATTGTAAACTTAATGTCATAATGCCAAATTCATAAGCAAATTTTGGTTGGTGACTTATGCTGGTGCTACTGGGAAAAGACATAAAATTTTTGTGCCTATTTTCTTGAAACTGTTTTTTCATAATCCTGGCTACATTGTATTGTGCTGTTTTATATAAAAGCAATGCACAGTTATTCATAATCAAATATTATTTGGGACAAATATCCCGTCCTGGGTATGACAATAAACTACTGATCGAGAGGTTTTGAGGAGCATGGAACCACCTCTTAATTGCTGTTGTTCCCAGCTCCACACAGAACCACGGTAGTAGAACTTGTTAGTGTCTCAGCTATGAGCAAATAGTGAACTCTCAACTTGGCCTCAAAACAGGAAAATATAAAAATAAACTAGAAAAAAATTACCAGCAATATGTTTGTTAAAAAAAAAAATTATGAAAGCTCACAAGAAAAAATTTGGCATTAAATGACCCATAATGAGTCGATATGCCATTAACTAAAACTAACTAAATCCTGACTTTGTTAAGAGTTTTATGTTTAGTAAAATAATTTTATAATCCCAAGAGAATCATTTAATGGATAGTAAAGATAGTAAAGGAACTTACAACAAGGTAAACCCTTGTCTTAGTGGTTTTATTGCCTTACTTGGGGTGAAATGATTAAAATAAAGGAGTAAATGTTTTGGAGTGTAGGCAGCATTATATTAAAGCTAATAGCTAGAAGTTTTATCTTACCAAAGAAAGGAAAATATTGTTAGAAGATATGGCTCTCTTTATTTTCTATTGATGTGATTTTCCAGTTGTGTTGTCATATCTTGCTATGGCAACAGAAAATGACCATAACTGAAGTAGTGCAGTAGAGGAGCCTTGAAAAACAATGCAGTGGAAAAGGAAGTAGTGAATTAATGCAATGGGTTAAAGGTTTAAGGTCTTAATGCTTAATTCTTGTTATCAATATTTTTAGAATCACTAATCTTTTAGATCCTATCATGTGTACTTTAGATAGAAATGAACAGCTATATTAATAAATTGATTAATGTTTGGAAGAAAAATGTAAAAATGTATTTTTGATAAAACTTTTGACAGATTTATTTTTTCTCTCTCTGTTTTTCCTCAGAATGCTCGTGTGGACATCCATGAACGTGGACCAGATGAAGTTGTTACTTGGACTGGACCTGGTTTCATGAAGGTCATGGAAGGTGATTCTATTGACTTCACAGTAACAAATCTAACTGCCTCAATGGAGTACGACATTGTGATCAGATACAACCCACTGGTTCGTAAATGTTTTTTTTCACATTTCTTTCAATTATTATCATTATTATTATTATTATTATTATTATTATTTCTGCTGTTGGTAGAGAGTAAAGTTTGTCATGATTTACTCCTTAAACTTACTATCATTTTAAAATGTTTTGTTTTTGCATTTCTAAGTGTTTTTAAGCCAGTATATAATCCATTTAGTTGTATTTTTCTCATAAAATAATCCTGTACAATACTTTTTCTTAAAAGGAGCAATGTATGTTCTTGACAAGATTAATCTGACATTCTGTTAATGTTTTTGATAATGAAAAAAAAAGAATTTAAAATTTATCATTAAATAAGGCATCGGTCACTTGTAACTTCAAATATTAAAAAATGAACGCCAATTTCATAAACAGTAAAATTTCATAATAAATGTTGTTCTTCCTTTTATTACTGTTCATTGCCAGGAATTTGGTAAGTATTTGCAGAATTCAAAATTTGCTCATTTTTCTTTCTCCTGCTCTTTCCTCTGCCTTAAAACAACTTGTAAGCCTGTGTGTTGTGAATTTTTTTATGTTTGTGGGTGTAAACTATAATTCTTCAACCCTCAAAAAAAAAAAGAAAAAAGGGTCCTGGTTCCAGAATTGGTTTTTGATTACACATTACCAAATGCTTTCTTATTTTCCTGTTACCATTCATTGTTGTCAGATTGATTTTTTTTTTTTCCTCCCCTAAAGAGTTTCATGTGTTTTCTTAACTGCAATGTTGTTTTGATGTGAATTCCTTATAACTATACAGGTACACCCAGATTCCAACAAATGGATCCTCTTTTTTTTTTTTTTTTTTTTTAATCTGTAGTGCAGGTGGAATTATTTGTAATTTTGTAGTTATTATGTGTTGTCAGCTTAAGTTAAAAAAAAAAAATAATTAATACCTATGATCCACAAGTCTGACAATTTGCTGAAGTCCTTACGTTTTTGCTTATTTACTTATGAAATATCATCTATATCAAATTTCAATACTTTTTGAAGGCCTCAAGAGTCAGTTTACTCAGGACTAATGATCTGCAATATGTGCTTGTTAATCACTACTCTGTAGCAAAGTGGCATTATTGCAAAATCTTGCTAGGTGCACCTAATTTGTTGGATTCAGCTAATTTAGCCACAAGATTTCATTTCAAAAGTATTTGGTGAAAATCACACTTATTAGCTTTGAAGAGCAAGTATATCAACCATATTGACTTGTGTCTCACAACTGATATGAAAGCTGAAAGTTTCAAAAGTTTAACATTCTCTAGGATGAAATGATACTTATGCGTCCCTTTGAAACAAATTCAAGATGACACAAGTCATTTAAGGTAAAAGTCTTACCAAATTGTTAGGATGTGGTTGAAACCTAAACAAGTCAGATAATCTTTTCACCTTTCTTGACAAGAATGTTTGTGCAAAGGTCCAAAGGGTCAAGTACCTAATAAAAACCTTGCATTTTGTTTGTCCCACTGATGCAAAGTTAATTAACCTTGCCATTAAACACCTTGAAGTGCTCCTGCACTTGGTACCATAGAGGTAAAATATATATATATATATAATATGTATGTATATAAGGAGGCACGGTGGAGTAATGGATAGTGGCTTGAATTGAGGAATCTGAGAGGTGAGTTCGAATTCCAGTCGAATCCATTACATTCCCGTATATGCTAATACTCTTGGGAAAGGTGTGAATCCTCTTCTTCTCCCCCCAGCTATGGGTAAATAGCAGGAAAGACTGGGTTCGATAGCCTTGGATGGCAACTGGTCTAGGAGAAGGACAACTCTGAATTCAAAAGGACCTTGTGGCACGTAGTGCACCAAGTCTCTGTATTTGGCCCTTCAAAAAGTGGATGGTTCTGCACATAACCTTCACCACTATAATCAAATCTCATGTGATGGTGTCAGGAACTGATCTGCTTGACCCTCATACATTGAATTCAACGGGAGAGTCGAATATATATATATATATATATATATATATATATATATATATATAAATAAAAACTCATCACAGTTGAAGACCACAAAGCAAATTACCTTAACAATACCAATTACTCAACCTATCTAAAGATAATATTGGTAAGATTCAAAATCATCCTTAAAAGAGCATGCAAAGGCATAAAAGATGCTCTAGGAATTAACCAGTGGCATAAAACAGCAGAAGCCATAGAATGGTTTACTAATATAAAAAGGAAGAATATATATTCATCCAGTTCGATAATTGTGATTTTTACCAATTCATCACTGAGAATCTGCTAATGTCTCTGTTGTAGACATAGTGAACCAAAACCAGAGTTGAATGACAGAAATGGTGAACAAGATTTGCCTTATTCTCGACAAAAGAGAGTTCGTTTTTGTCTGGCATATAGGACTTTGATTTGAGAGAAGACGAGTACATTCTTTCCATCGAAAGAGACCCCTCTTCTTTGTTGTCCCACAAGAAATTGGTTCATTAGTAACTGAGTATAATATTAGTGTGGTTGGGTGGAATCGAGGCAGGACATTCAGATGTGTTAGTGCTCCATTCTGAGGTGCCCGTATGTCTAGTATGTCTATCACCCGGGTGAGTGATTGATGATTCCCCAAGTAGACCATCATGGAGATGAGAGAGGTCTTCTGTCAGGGTACATAATACTATATGTACAATTGTGATAGGAGGAACGAACAACAAAGCAGATACAGGGAAGAGAACAGCAATAAATATCAAGAAACTGATGTAAAGGGAACAAATACCCAATCTGAAATTATGTCCCAAAACATAGTTGTTAACTTCTTTTGACCACAGTCTGCTATAAATTTAGCAAAAAAATTACTATCCTATTAGTGATTACTAAATCAAAATCGTAAAGCAGGCACAAAAACATTCCCTAATGGTTATTTGTGGACCAAAAGAAATAACCAAGACTTTAATATTGCTATGGGAGCATATGATTCAGCAGAAGCATGTGAAATAGTTGGGATCTTGTTATTGTGGCGACTAAGATTTATTTTCAGCATTAAGAAAACCAGAATCTATAGAGATGATGGTGTAATTCTCCTCTGTAAAACATGTTGAAGAAATATAGACTGATTGAAAAATTTTATCAGTTTCTTTCTCAAAGATCACAAGCTAAATATTACAACTACACTAATGCTAAAAGTGATCAACTTTCTCAATGTGACCTTGTACTTGAATAATGATTATTCCAAACTATATACCAAAGATCTTTATAACCATAGATACATCAGTAAAGAATCAAATCACCCTCATAAAACTCTAGATAATTTACATAAATCAGTCCAATTCATAAGCACTTTAATTATTCACCAACACTAAAAAGATTTTTTAATGAAAATGTTATGATCAGCTAATCCCAGTATAATACATAACTGCAAAAACATTGTGATAACAGATGTTTTTATTAAAATTTAAATTACATAACAGTCAGTTCATACTCAGCACCTGAAGATTGCATTGTGCATGAAACTCAGTCGTGCTATTGGTGAGGGATAATATATATATATATATATATATATATATATATATATATATATATATATAGAAAAGCAATAATGTGTAACAATGATGTTTATTTTATTTCCTGCCTATGTTTCTTTGTGTGTTATATAAATGTTATCTTTATTGGGCCTGGGTATTTGTCTTCTGGATGCATCTGTCATTGGCTGTTGTGTTCACTTCATTGTTTTCTTTGACTTCAATTTGTCTTGTTCTTACATTTCAAATCACATGACCAAATCTGATTTTATTCCAATCATGTTTTGATTTCTTTCTTTGAGGTTTCTTTCTTTTCCTTCTTTTAGGAATAATGGCCTGAAGAAGTGCAGTTGTGTTGATGTTTTTCACTAGTCTTTATATTGTTTTCTATAGAAAACAATATAAAGAGGTTGTTAAAAAAATATAGACATGCATATAATGCAATATGTAGTGTACGTAATGCATTATAGATACCTTCAAAAAAAAAAGTGATATCTAAGCTTTAAAATGCATATTAAAAATGAAAAACCTCTCTTGAAGCTTTTATTTTAAATTTCATCGATTAGCTTGAAATTAAAACTAATATTTTCAATAAGCAAAGTATTTTGCTATATTTCAAATCCAATTTAAATTTTTTTTTTAAATTGTTGAAGTTGGCCATATTCATAAATCAATCAACACAACATAATTCACCTTATTAAAAATTTAAAAAAATATATACTTTTCTGAAACTTGAGGAAGATTATCTGATTTAAAGTTTAATTAATATGAATTAAAAACAAATATTACAGCGATCATTTTTGTTTTAACATGGAGGTTGGTGTTTTTATGAGGTGTTGATAGATTTATCAATAGCTTAACATTTGGCATTTTTAAGTAAAGGGTCCCTTAAGTGAAAAAATTGCTTGATGAATACAACGTGAAAGCTTTTTATATAATTTTTTAACTACCCAGTAATCTTAAAAATTTTGGAAAATATTCTAAGTAAATCTAAAATTTTATTGAATTTTAGGTACTTTGGCTTTATAGCCTTACATACAAAGACACTTGTTGAGGAAATGTTAAAAAATTACGAGTAAATTTTAACTTTCCTATAGTTACCACACTTATTTTCTGATAATGTTGTTTATAGACATCCGTATTTACAAAAATTGGCACATTTATAACTACAGAAAAAAATTATTTTTAAATACTGGTGGTCACTGAGTTGCAGTAAGCTTTTCCATTCAATATTAGTAAATATCATTTTTTATAACAATATCACCTAACCACTACAAATTAATACAGAATTTTAAGACTTAAAACTTTATAAATTATTATAATTAAAATTAAAAAATATGAAGACAATCTTCATTATTTATTGAAAAATTGCTACAATTACCTTCCCAGACAAACTACTAAATAAACAATCAGAACTCATCTCAAAATATGGACACAAAAACAAATTTTTACTACATTACTTAAAAATTGAAAACTAAAAACAAATAAAAATAAATTAAAATAAATAAGTGAAATAAATTAATCTAAATTAATAAGTAAATTAACAAACTACAAATGCATAGATAAACACAAGTAAACATAATAATAACAACCAAGAACAGATAATAAAATAATAATAAATAAATAAATAATAAAAAAGTTAACAGATAACACTGTAAAAATAACCACAAGACTACATACAAATCCTCAATTATTTCTACTATTGCCTCTAGAATAATTCGGAAAATAAACCTGCCCAATAATATAATAGACCTACCCATAACGCACCACTGACCAGCATATATAAATAGTTGAACCAAAACACACTGCACATGGCCTGACGATTGCATTTAAGCATGAAACAAACTGTTGCCGCTGGGTGTTGACCTGTTCACTTTTATATTTACATATGCTCTATCCTTGATATTGAACACTTTAACCCATAAATATAGCAGACCTTAAAACTATATCTGTATTTTATATATATATATATATATATATATATATATATATATATATATAAAAGCAAAAGAACATGGTTCACTTGCCAATTAAACTTTTATTTTCAAACTCTTCAGGTTTTGACTGCTATCTTATTGATCCTAGCACTTGTAGTCTAAACTTTATTTACCAAAAGCTGCCCTGTTTGTTTTTATTCAGTCTTAGATTGCTATGCCTTATTTAAGTATTAAATCTTAATAAAAAAAAAAAACTTAATTTATTATCTTTTCTATACTTTTTACATTTTTAGGACCTAAAACATTTCCTTTTTTATATGCTAGTATGCATATCAAAATCTTATTTGCATTAAATATTATATATTACAGATTGGACACAGAAATTGATATTGCATCGTAACTGGCTGTATTTTGCCTTAAAGCTTCATTAGTATATAGTAAATTTTAAGGGTTCAATTTTTGACACACACTACAAATTATTTCTTGGTATCAAGATTAATAAATTAATTTTGACACACACTACAAATTATTTCTTGGTATCAAGATTAATAAATTAACCAAAAAAGTAGTAAAAATAAGTTATAAAAATTTTTCAGCTCATAGGACAATAGATAATTTTTAAATTCAGGTTTAAAAAAAAATCTTTAATGCAAAGAAATACAGTATTTGTGTATCTTATGTATATAAAGAAATAGTTTCTTGTTTTAAACCTTTGGTATTTTATTTTTATCATGATTTCATTTTCAGATGCCTGACCGGTGGGAAGATGTCAGAGTTCTCATTGACAGACCAGGACCAGTTGATCCTCATGGACCTTGTGCTAACAGCATTCCCCAGGATGGCTACAAAGCTACAAGTTTACCACCAGGTAAGAAACAGATCAGAGAACTCCACCCATCTTTTTTAGAAAAAGAACATAATGTGATCTTACCTTTCCAATAAAAATAAGATTTTTTTTTTTTTCTTTAGGTAGGCATTTTCTTGGTTAAATTTTCATCGAGTTTTAGTAACTACCTCCCCAAAATGTTATTAGCGTCAAAAAAAAATTTAATTGTATGCTAAAACACCATGAAATAAGAACAGTTTCTTTTGTAACTAAACTTTGGAGCTGAAGCAGAAGTGCATTAATCATGGGACATAAGTTCACAATTTTATTTTCATTTTTAATTTTCTGCAGAGTGAAAAATTAATCTGGGGAAAAATGAAAAAAAATAAAATTAAATCATTTTAAAAATTGTTCACACTTAAAAATGGCATTAAACTTTAAATTTTCTGATTCTTCAAACATTTTTTTATTTTATATCAAATTTGTCAGTAACAAAAAAAATCTGAAACCTCATGGAATTAAATACCTCCCACATAATGGTAAGACATTAGTGTTCAATAGTGTCTTCAATCAAGACATAATTTCTTACCTTTTGTTATGTAGGGCACTTTTGTTATCACTGACACCTGTCCAGAATTCACCTATTATTATTATTACTGGTAAATACTTTTTCTGAGAAAAAATATCAAATTTGTTTTTAGTGGAACCTCTCTGGCTCTACAATATATTTTATTAAAATGGGTTTTCACTCCTTCTCCACCAAAAATCCCACAGCTGTTTTTTTATTACCTCTCTGCTTTTTGCAAAATTGATATTTAATTTTTTGTAGATGTGGCAGGATAAAACCATTTAGTTTTTATTCAAAACCTTTAAAATTTTCAGTTTATATCATTCAAAATTCATCTAGGTATATTTTATCCACATATTAATGTCAAACACAATTGTTTTATCTTTTTTTTTTTACATTTCTTTGATAGGAATAAAAAATAGGATGAAGCTTATGTGATGTGGACATGTTGATAAGTGATTTACGATGACTTGAATCACACCTTTAAAAAAGATTATAGTTTTCAGGTTCATTCCTACAAGTCTTTCCCTACAAAGTATATTCTCTTTGAGGAAATGTTTAACTGGAACTTTCTTCTTAATTTGTTGTTCTTAGTAAATTCTTTTTAAGATCAGTTGTTGCTTCCTTGGAAACTAAATTAGATGTGGTAAAGTCTTTTTCAGTGATTAAAATCTATTGATTGATTTCATTACCTCCCCACCTTTATTTTATTTAGGTTCTTATTATGCTGTTGTGAAGCCACCATCATGCCTTTTTTATAAAATGCAGGCCGTCATCATTATTTGGAAATTTAACAGATAAGTTGTGATGTGTTCCACATCAAAGCATTTATATTGCTTTCTAATCTGACAAGCAATCATTAATTAGTAATTATAGACCCTTAACAACATATACACCTTTCTGAAAATTACCATTTTTTTTTTTTTTCCTACATATTTCTTTTCTATAATCAATTATCTGGGATTTTGAATCATTTGGAGATAATTTTCTCACTCCTTCCCCAGTGTCCAGATAATCAACAAAGTTCTGTTAAAGTAAATGACAGTTTAGATATTTGTTCCAGAACTTTTGGTACATTTGTTATCAAATTATACTGAAACAGAATTGGGAATTTAAAAATTTTAATTTTGAATATTATAACTTTGTAAGTTTCTGGGGTTTGAATTTACTGTTTTAGAATTTTATTTTTTATTGGTATATCTGTTTGCAAACAAATAATTATCATTAATATACTATGGTTGGATTAGGATACTATTAGGGTACTAATGTTGAACAAAGTCAATTTAGATTGTGCCACACATCCATTGTTAATTTAAAGACAAAAAAAATCTTGCCTTAAACTTGATTTCTGAATTAAAAGGATAGGATTGGCAATCAGTGTTGAAGCTTTCTTAAAATCCAGGATTTGAAAATTTTAATTTTCCCTCAAAACTTCAATATATTGGAATTTTGGTGCTACACAATCTTTCTGCTCCAGTTTTTATTATTTTTATTAAAAATTTGAATTAACAATTCCTGAAATTTATTTATAAGTGGAACCTTTTTATTTTCATTTTGAATCAACTTGTTGCTCAGTTTTAGTCCAAACTATAAAATTTTTTTTTTTTTTTTTCATCATTTCAAGAAAATTCAGTTTTTTAGTACACATAAAAGATAACCTGAAAGAAAATAAACAAAAGACAGGATAATCAACCTGTCTCTTCTAAGGCTAATGATAAAATCAAATGTGGTTCAAAATGATGAAGATGGTGTCAATTTTGCCTTTAAATTTTGAAGATTGTACGGAATATCTCATTAAATAAACAGAAGAGAGTTCCACTAGGTTTTTAGTGTGAGAAAAGAAACTGTTACTGTTCTAAGTTCCAGTTACATTTAATTATTTCAAAAGTAAAAAAGTGGGACCTAAATGCCAATCTAGTAGCATGCTTAAATATATTTGGACCAACTTGCTCTGATTTCTGTAACCTGGGGTTTATTTCTTTAGGGAAAAGCTTTAAGCAATAATTTTCCCACCAATCCTGTTACATTTATATGAAAAATGTATTTTTATAGCACTAATTACCAAAAATATATTTTATTTCTAGAAACTATGTCTAATGAAAAAAATTGAAAAACAGAACTTTATCTTTTTTATATAAAATTATGTACCAAAATTGTATAGGTCTAGTTGTTTCTCTTGCCCCAAAATTCAGATTTACATTAGATAATTTATAGACTTAGTAATAAGAATGGAAAATTGTAGGTGTCTGTTTGTTAAGGAATGATGTTTGTTTTACGGATGTTTAATTATAACCACACAATTTATATTAAACCTAAAATACCACAAAAGCATGAAATACAAGAAGGAACAAAATGGTTTTAAAAAAACATAACATTGTATTTATTCCTGTGTTGATGTACATGTGTAGAAGTTAAAAATCTTATGGCGTTATGTCTCTTTGACTGGGAATATTTTATCAGAACTCACAAAAGTTGGATTAATTATAAAAACAAAAATGCTGAATAAACTTTTTTAGAAGAATATTTCAAAGTTCAAATTCTTGTTGCATGTTTGGAAATGTTCTGTATGTTTGTAATGTAGACTTGGAAAAGTTTGTACATATGTGCATGAATGTGTGAAATATTATTTAACGTCTGACTGCATGGTCAAGACGAGAATTCTTTTGGACTACATTTTGCAGGAATTTGGAAAAAAAAGAAAATGCAAACTGTTTGCTATTTATAGATAATGTAATCATGTGACAGGATCAAAAGAACTTGGCGGAAAACTTGGTCACGCTGGAAAAATATATTTGTATGTAGGTGGATTGCAATACCCACTTGTGTGTTTATTGACCAATTAGAAGCTGATATTTCCTGAAAATATTTATTAAGCTGAGCAGACTCTCTGTTCCACTTTTTTTGCACAAAAATGTACAAAATTTGACATTTATAAGAAAGTGGTTGCAGGATGCTACACCATTTTTATGTACTCATGGCTAAAAATGGTCTGTCATGGAAGTCTAAATTCATTGATACATTCTACCATATATTTTCATATTTAGAATTTTTTTCTATCATTATAAGCAGTTAGACTTAAGTATGTAAAGCCAAAAAAAGAAGACCTAATAAACGTCAAATTTCAAAATGAAACCACCATAAAAAAAAACATGCATACACTTCTTTCAAAACTTTTATTGCTTACTGTGTTATGGCGCCACAAGCTGCTTAATCTGAAGTGGTTACCTGTTCTAAGCAGAGACCTGAATTTGATACTGTTTAACTTTTTTTGATTAAGTAAGAATTAGAACTTTTCAGTAAATACAAAAGCAAAGACCACTGAAATTTTCTGTTCACCAAAAAATCTTGCTACTCAATGCCAATTTTCACCTACAATCTTGTTAATAAAAATTAGAAACATTTTTATTTTAATTTTATGCTTTCTACTCTCTGCAGATTGTCTCCTTTTTTTGTAATAAATATTAAAAAAATTTTAATAACTAAAAAGAATTAGTGACTATTCAACACAGCAAAAAAGCCATGACTGCATTGTGAATTAAATAATTGAGAAAGTTTATAATTGTTCACATTCTAAGAGAACAATCACAAAGACACTAAATTTAATAGTCATTTCATTTAATTTTCAACTGTACAATTTTTGCTTGAATAATTTCCTTTAATATATTAGACTATCATTATAAAATTGAAGTTTAATTTTTCTCTTCTTATAGATTGTTCTTATACCAAACACAGACAGCATCCCAATTTTCCAAGGTCCACAGTTGCCTCAATTCTTGAAGAATAATTATATCCGATACAGATGTGCTGAGAGCCAGTATCCTGCTGTTCAATCTAAAGTTATTGATATCTGTAAACGTCTCTTCTTCAGTATTTCTTCAGTCTTACACCTGCAAGCTATTAGTGAGTAATCTACCTTTTTATAGCTTTCCCCCCACTCCTCCTCTCCATCAGGTGTCAGCATATGGCTTTGAATAAAGACAAGAAACAGTTTTGTCTGTAGATAAAAAAAAATAAAATTTTTAATCACATATAAATCATTGTTTACTTTGTTTGCTGGAGGCCATAAAAAAGTTATAATATATATATATATATATATATACTTACTTACTTACTGCAGTAATAAATCTCTTCTCTAAAACTCTTGTGACAAAGACATATTTTAGAATTAGGAATTTTGTGGAGATTGGAATGTGTGTACAAATTCTTTATACTGGAATTAATAAATTTTTAATAGGTTAAAATATCAATCATTTCTTCAGCGAAGTTTATGGCATAAATAATGACAATGAAGAACATTGCACTTAATTTGCCTGAAGAATGCTTCACATCATTGCCAGAGCACAGCTGAAGTCTTTGAGTTGGATTAGGTCAAGATCCAAAATAAACAAATTTAATTAAAACCATAGTCGCAACACAGTACGACTTCTGATATGAAACATGTATCTATCCTTCATTATACGTCATTGATAATAGCCACTATGAGCACATTGTGTTTTGTTTAACGATCAAAAATTAAATGCCTTTATTGAAAACAATGTTGGAAAATCTGACTTACAGTTGCATAAAAATCACAGAGACTGACACGTCTACACTGAAAAACAATACCCTGTCCAGTGGCAAAAGTTTCTCGTTGTGCCAGGGGTGGCAGTACTGTCTTAGCCACTGAAACTGTGTTACCTCCCCTGGTTGGCAGCTAATGATGGAAGGGTATCACATGTGCTTTCACACATTGTACATAGAAAATTGTCTGAGAATAAAAGAGATTAGAATAGATAGTAAAAAGGCAAACTTTACTAAGACCTACAAAAGACAGGAAATTGTGGAGAGCCACGATTATCCACATCCTGAAGGGACACTTTATATAGAAGAAACTTAAAATGGTAGAATGAACTGGAAAAAGTCAGACCATGAAATTATGCAATTCTTTTTCAATTCTTTCTTTCTTCAAATTTTTTAATTTTTCTTTATTTTAATGCTAGACTGTGATTGCGATCCAACTGGCTCTGAGAGTTCTGAATGTGATGTTTATGGAGGCCATTGCAAATGCAAAGAGAATGTCATTGGTCGTAGATGTGAACAGTGTGCACCTGGAACATACAATTTTGGACCTACAGGATGTTCACGTAAGTCTTCTGTTGTTCTACTTTTTTTCTTTTTTTTTTTTCTTTTTTATTAGGGCTTTGTATTAATCCCATTTCAAATGAGTAATTAACAAAAAATTTGATTACTTTCTGAACTTTTTCATCTTTCTATCTTACTGTAATTTCTTCTTAATCAGTTTTTTAAATTGGTAAAACATTTCGAAAAGGAAATCCTGTTTTTTTTAGTTTGAAGTGATAAATTTTGACATTGTATTGTTGTCATTGTTGCTATTATTATTTCTGGTTCATCTTCATTTTTGTTGTGGTAAGAGTTAGTTACCCTCCTTACTATAATGAATGGATCAGTCCATTCATGCTAAGTAGTCCTGGGTAATTGTCAAAGAAAGAAGATAATACTAGTATTGAATACCCATATCAAAATGGGGCTAAAATCTCTAGCCATATTACCATCTCTGTCTACCAAATCTGTATTGTTTTTACATTCATGTCACTGTTCTGTAGATTTGTTTTGCTGGAGGCTTGATTTGCTGACCAAATTGATTAAGGTCTTATTTCCAAAAGCCAAAGTACTTGAATAGGGAATTGAAAGTTCATGTCTTCTTGGAAGCTGCTTCATTCTGGGTTTATGCTAATTACTCTAGGGATCAGAAAGTTATCAATTTAGAATGTTTTTGATAAAGAAGTAAGAAATGAAAAAGTTAATTAAAAATTAATCATGAAAATAATTTGTCAGAATTGAAATACTTTTATTTGATAGAGATGTTTTCCATTTTCAGCTTGTAATTGTGACGCAGCTGGTTCGCGTGACAACTTCTGTGAGCCTGATTATGGCCGCTGTCTGTGTATTCCAAATGTTGAAGGCAGAGCTTGTGACCGATGTGAGGAAGGATACTGGGGCTTCCCTCGTTGTAGAAAATGTGAGTGTAACAATATGGCCGACACCTGTGACAACCTTAATGGACATTGTATTGGTTGTAGAGATTTCACATCTGGCCCGTACTGTGACAGGTAATTCTTTCTTTCATATCAAAAGTTTTATTTTTCTTATGTGAATTTTTTAACTTTTTATAATTTTTTTTTTTTTTTTTTAATTTTTCTTTTTTTCAATTTTTTTTTTTTTTTTTTTTTTTTCTCAATTTGGACATGACTTTTTTTTTTTTTTAATTCTGCTGTGATTCTTTTGTCGCCACCTCTCGTGTGTTTTGGGTACCTGGGTTCTGATTCTATGGAAGAAATGATTTTTGAATATTTTTCTCAATTTGGGCATATTGATAACATTCATAAATTTTTCTATTTTTCATTTTCTACTTTCGCTTATGGCTAAATCATGTTAAAACACCGGTTCCTGTATGATCACTGAAGTTAAGCAACATTGAGCTTAGTCAGTTCCTAGATAGGTGACTGCTTTGGAATACCAGGTCCTGTAAACTTGGATGTGTGGGTAGTGTAATGGATAATGGCTCAGAAATGTTAATCAGAGAGCAGAGTTGAGTTTGTTGTATTCTCTTACATGCAAATACCCTTGGGATATGAATCCACCTCTTCTCCCTCCAGCTATGAGTTAATTAGTAAGACTTGTATCACCAAATCATTATTCTCTCTCAATAACAATCTGATAATATTTTCTGGCTTAAAATAATGTGCAAAGGGTTGATAAGCTGTAAGAAATGAATGGATCAATTGTCTTTTTACTTTGTAATTATCGTAGTTTTTACTTTGAGTATTCTCTCATTTCCAGCTCTAATTGAGAAGAGTTTCATGAACTTTTATCCTGATCCCAATGTATGCAAATGAATGAAGATGAAATTGCCATAAAAACTGAGTTTTTTCTGTTTTTTGATGCTGTTCTGTCTTTCATAGTTTCTACCTAATGACATTCATTCATTCTAATTATTTTGGCTGTTTATTTTTTTTTCTTTTGTCAGGTGTACAACTGGTTATTACCAAGATCCACGTGTAACTGGACGCATTGCTTGTCAGCCGTGTTTCTGTCCTGATGGTCCAGGCAAGGATAATCAACGTGCAGATACCTGTTCATTTGACCTCCAAAAACGAACTGCTATTTGCCACTGCCATTTGGGCTATGCTGGTGAGAATTATTTTAAGAAAAAAAAATGTTTTTTAATTCCCGACATGAAGCAAAACTATAAGGTCACTCAATAAGTTTATAGGCTAACATGTTCTTTGCAGGTTTTTGATCTTAAGTTTTTGCTATATGTTTAATCTATTCAGTATTTATCACTAGGCAATGAAGGAATTGTCCTATATTCCGTGCTAAGGGAATAAATACTTAACTCCAGTTGGATAGAAGAAAGGTAGTACCAGTATAATATGAAATACGGTACAGTTATACACACAGGTCAATCTAGTAGTAAGTGCCACTAATTGGAAGGTCGGATGTGCTTGCGTTGTCTCTCTCTCATTCTTCCCTCTTCTCACCCATCTCTTGTAGACAGTCGACTTTATAGGTGCTTACTACCTATAGTGTAATTATTCATGAGGGTGCCGGGTTATTCCATTAAATCATATTGAAAATATTCATTGTGTATATTTATAAACAATTGGAAGTCATTTGTATATAATGTACTCAGTTTTTAAATTAATAGTCATTAGTTTGAAATTTTAAAATGGTTTGTAAGGTTACTAAAGATATGTTTATTAACGTATTTATATTTTGTAAAATGCTTGAAATTATGAAAATGATTCAAAGTGAAATTCATTGAAAATTTTAAATGACTCCAGTACAAGTCAGATAGTCTTCAAATTCTTCTTATCAATGTGTGTCTCATATACAGAGAGAAACTTATAAAAATTTCATATTTTAAAAAGCATGAAACAGAAATAATTTCATATCTTTTAAAATATGGGGTACATGGTGAGAATGAACTTGCTACCTGGTACTAATTGGTTACTAGACAACTAAGAAATGGCAAGCCAAGCTTATAAAATTTAGCTTAGTTTTCATACAAAGTTGTAATTATGGATCCCCAATGAAGATTGTACTTAGTATTAATGATCTGCAAGATCAGCATGCTAACCATTGCTCCATGGTGAAGTTCCCTTTGCATGTATTTGTATAAGCACAAATCATCTCCCATCATACTGTTTGTAAAAGAATGTAAGTCAATTCTAAAATAAACTATTCACAGTAGGTTATGGATGTTGAAATTAAGGTGTGTCTGTTTTTGCTTGCAGTATTTGTTATGAATGGTCTAGTTTTTGTGTTGACACATGTTGTCTGTACATGGGTGGAAAATATTGTACTTTTTTTTTTCTTTTTTTTTTTAAGTTCGTATTTGGGCAGGATGTGTAAAGTGACTTCCAAAGTCCATAACTTCTATAAACTCACAAACCAGTTGTGGTTGTAACCACTGTATACATTCATGTTTTATTTTTTAACATTCTAAAAGGTACAGGATAACTTCTGACTCTTGTAACTATAGAACATGGCAAGTGGAGTCATGTACTTTCTGAAGCTGTATAAGGAGCTGGCTATTTTCTCAGCATCTTTACATCTTTAGTGAGAGATCATATACATGAGTTCTGATTAAGGTCTGTGGTGAACTTGTGTCCTAAAGAGGGTCAAAGTAAGTAGCCTAATTGAGAGTGTAACCATTCATCGTGAATGGTGAGAATGTAGATTCACCTTGTTGAAGATGAAAAGTTACCAGCTGAGTTTTTGAGGTATTGAAAATTACAAGCCAGTTCTGGTGCTCTATATGTTGCTGTCTGTAATTACAATCAATAGGTCTGGTTGTATACCAGTCAGTATGCAACTGCAACCCCACTTCAAACATGTTGATGAGCTTTCAGGTGGACAAGAGTATTTCATTAGTACACAACTGACTTTTTTGGAATGCATTTCAGAACACGTCTGTTATGAAACTGAGCAGATGTGTAGTGGACATTGCAACAATGGTCAGCAGTGATGAATGTATAATCACTCAACCAAGAATGATAGTTGTCAACAGGTATACCATAGTTAACATGTTCCCAAACCATTGAGTTTGATGAGGGCAGCCTGTCGGTGGTATGCCTCTAGGGTTCAAACTTTGTCTTTACAAATGATGATACAGTTTACAAAAGTTACGTTTCCAAGAAATTGGTGTCCCACATGCCCCCCCCCCCCAAAGAGAGGCTGGTGTCCCATGTTCTCTGGTGGGGTGTCCTACATGAAATAGCCAACCATGTCTCTGGAAGTCAGTCTAGTAGAACATTTGTTGGACCAGTTTTAAAATGAGTTTGATTGTTGCCACCAAACGTGATCTGAAAACTGGAATGCCATACCACGATTTTTATTTTATGAGATTTTATAGTTGGTCATTATTCTACAGGAGGGTGAGGGTATTGAACAGGTAAGTCATTAAGTGGGGAGTGGCTGCACCATGTTTGTACTGTTAAGAGAATCTATTTTCATGAATGAAACTTCTGGGTTATTTAGATAAAAGACTTCAAAAAATTCTTTGATGTGGTCAGCTGACCTTACAAGTGGAGGTCTTTCATTTGGCTATTCATTCCTATTTGTTGATTGGTGCCAAAACTAAGCAAGTTAAGTGACAAAGTCTGTTGTTACAGAAATTTGCTTCAGAGGCTTCCGTTTACTACCAATAAATGACCTGACATGTAAACTATACCGCAAAAACCAAGCAACTCACAACTGAAGTTATTTTTGAAGTATTTCTAACTTCTTGCTGGTAAATCTTTGTTTTCTCTATTTTTTGCCACTGACCAAATCACTAAAATTAAAATAAAACCTTTTTTTTGTTTATTAATAAAACTTAGTTGCTTTTCCTGTCATTTCATTTGTTTTTCTCTATCTTATTTCTTTTGTTGCACGTGTGACAGTATGAACAATCCAGTTTGTTAAATTTAAAAATTCCATTCATTTAGTATAGCACAGATATTTAGTTAATTTACTCTGGCACAGAGCTACAATATCACAATACCTGCAAAGATCAAATTTACTTGTCAATAGTCTCCAAGATTAGTATGCTGGGCTGATTATTATTCTAAGTGAAATAACCTTGCATTAGTATGTAACTGAGGATTTTGTATTATGTGTTTTTTGATAAATTCAAATCTCTATTTTTAAAATGTATATTTTAATTACAGTTCCATGTGCTAAAATCAGTTTCCTTTTAGGAATTTCAGTATAAGTCATTAGTTTTAGAATAATTTTTTGTTTTATTTTCAAGGCAACAACTGTGACAGGTGTGCTGAGAACTATTTTGGTGACCCCGTAGCAGGTACCTGTAAACAATGTGACTGTAATGGAAACATTGATTACCTTGTACCTGGAAGTTGTGATACTAACACTGGTGAATGTATCAAGTGTCGTTATAACACCGATGGCTTCAACTGTGAACACTGCAAACCTGGATATTATGGGGATGCTACACAGCAAAACTGTAAAGGTGAGTATATCTTTTTTTTTTTTTCTTTTAATTTTTTTTAGCTATTTTAGAAATTAACATGTAGCAAATTAAACATGTAGCAGAAATGAAATGCAGATGGAGCAGCCAACCATGACTGATACCCTGCGTCTGTTGGTCAAAGAGACAACATTTAGTGTAGAAAGACAGGAAATAACTGCTGTGCCGTAACAGGGCAGGCATGAACCTTGGAATGTCTGGGTATGAAGAAAGAAAGTGTTTGAGTTGAGCGGTGTTAGCTATGCACATGATTCCTTTATTAGCCAACTGCTCATGTTTTAGGCTCCATAAAAGCAGGCACATTTTCTAAAGAGGCATTTGTGTTGACCATGTAACGGGATTGCAGTGTGATTACAGCGTCATTTGAAAGTCATTCATCTCTGTTTGTGCTTCCAGTGTCTTGGCTGAGTATGTTCCATGTGGAAGTCTTGTTCATGTCCTGATCATTGTGATCCAATATTTGATTTTGGTGCTGCTGATTTTTTCCGGACATTTTTGTTGGCAGATGCCCAACCAATAAGAAGAAAATCTGCATTTGCAATAAAAACTCATTATTCTGTGAATTCATATATTCTCATCTTTGTTTTAAGTGATGTCGTTTTTTGTAATCTTTGTTGTCTCTAATATTTTTTCTTTTTAAATTAATATTCCTTCAATTTTTAGAACAATTAATATATTTGTACGAGTCAAACCACAAAAGTTTTCAACCTGATATACAGGAAAATAATGTATTTTTATGTTTATAAAGTTTGGTTAAACATCAATAGAAATTCTTAAAGGATTTTAAAAAAAGTATTTTTTATGTTTTGGACATTTTCTTTGGTTTCTGGTACATATTTAAGTACAAATTGTTCAATGTTTGAGTCTTTTGGCTTTCATAAGCCAATTATCAAAAATGTTGTTTGTGCTTTGTCAATTTCATCTTTTTTTCAAATTTCACTTCTTTTTGTAATGACTTATGAAAACAGAAAGTGCTCAAACATTGGACAATTTATACCTAAATGTTTAGCAGAAACCAGAGAAATGGTCTAAAACACAAAATTATTTAAAAAAAAAAAAAATCATTAAAATTATATATAACTATTTCTACTATAGAAAATCCAACAGTAAAAAAAAAAAATTATATTGGGAGTACCAAGAATTCCTTTAAAACTAGGGGGTACCAACATGTATAATCTTTCCCCAATAATGTGTACAAAAATAGGAAGTCCCTTTCTAAATATAAAGAAGTTAATAAAACCTCTATAGTAAAATGGAAAATACTTAGAACTTATAAATCTTTAAATGAACCTTGCTTCTTATGTTTACATGAAAAACTAGAAATTATCAAATTTGCTGATAAATATCCCTATTAAACCAAATGAGTGAATTAACTGTAAATTGTCAACACAATATATCTTTTACCTTGAAATATAGTTAAATTTTAAAAATTATGTATTACTATTTCTTATAGCCATAATTTATTAGTAAATAATGGTCCACACTCTTTGTTTATTCAGCTTTAACATTGCTATGTATTGTCATCCAGTTAATATCTTATATAGATGTTCTACATTTTTATCTACAGGTTCCTTTAGAAAGCTTCCCAAATCAAAAATGATTTAAAATTTTTTTTCTCTTGAAATTAACTTTACGTCTCCTGAACCCCCCCCTCAACATCCTTTCAAAAATTGAACATGTCATATTTGTTGTTTACATATTTTCTGCAATTGTCAATGATGGCCAGTCTATGTTCAGGTTTTATCATGAAAAAATAACCCCCCCCCTCTGAGCTTACTTTTCTATTGAGCATAGATCTGACATTTAATTGGTTAATCATGACACACCCACAAGTCTAATTTCAATTCTGACCTTATGTTCTTGTGGTGAACAGCTCCGTAGAAGCAAGCGAGCCAGAGTGGCTTGCATCTGGTGTATAGAAAATAAGGGTCTTACCTTAATGTGCTGCACGTGACATTAGCAAGTTTGTTTCGTTTGGCATTACTCTCCCTGTCCGGCCATTCTAGCAGTATGTAATGATGAGGTTTTTTGTACACTTTGGCGTATGCTTCCACCAATAGCAAGTCGTGGTGCTGATTGGTCGAACTGAGGAGGCAATTTGCCTGTGTAACTGAGAATAACAGCAAGAATGCTGATTATTGGGGAACCACGTGTTGGCCTGATGAAAGAGTACTGGAGCCATGAAAAACAGGATAGAAACGTTATTAGAGGGAATTAAAAGCGAGATATGAATTGAACCAGCGATATTTGACATTTGTACAAGTGACTGCTGGGAGAGCAATAGACGATGACCCACAGTTCCCCCTCCACTTTATCTTTCAGAAAAGATGAAACACTTTGCTTTTGGAAATTTTCTTAAAAATCATTTAATCACCAGTTACTTACCATCACCTGATGAAGTACAATCAAAAGTATTGAATCATGAAAACTTTTGTGTAGTGATTTCAACATGTTTTATAATCTCTTATAATAACAAAGATGAGGACAATAGTCTGATGGCCCATCTGCTGCTCTGGCTTGACAGTGTTAGTGAAAATAACTTCCACCTCCACCCTCTGAGCTTACTTTTCCATTAAAGTACAGATTCGACATTTAATTGGTTAATCAAAATATACCCATAAATTCTTATATTGTCTCTATCTATATGTGATTCCAATATAAATATATCAACAATGCACTAAAGTGAACAGAGGATATAAATTTTTCACTGCACAATTGAAGGTAACAGTGAAGATAGCATCAGTAAAAAATATATCTGATTTTTATGTTATTAAATATCTAAAACAATTTATGGTCTTTTTATAACTTTTAAAGATGCCTGAGGAAACGTCCTATAAGTTATTATAATTTCTCTGTTAAATACAGTTGAAATATTATAAACAATTGCTTTTATCTGGATTTATATTCAAATTTCAAAGACATTAATTCTAATATGCTTTCTATTCTACAAATATAATAATATCTTATTATTACAGAAAATTTTCATATAATATAAATGAGTTTGTATTATTTTTACTTTGTGAAGGTGTAAATTGTTTGAGAGGGATTTGTAATGAGGTTGAATTATGCGGTTGTTGATTTAATAGTTATCCCATTGTTATTTGTAGTTGAAGAAGAATCTTTTAACTTTTTATATACTGGAAAACAAAAACAAATAAAAACATACAACAATGACATAATCAATAAATTTGAAACACAGACTGACAGTAATGACAAGAATGTGTATTTTTCTTTGCATGATGTGAATTACAGAGATTGGTATAGTGTGTGATAAAAAATGTTCTCAGTGTTACGGTCTCGTTTGTTTTTTAAAAGTTTGCACTTATTTGTTTTTTTGCTTGTTCTGAGAAATTCGTTTGTTAAGGATAGTGTTTACATTGTCAGTTTTCAATTTTGATGGAGGTTTGAGGATACATATGTGATGGAATTATTTTACTACTGCTACTGCCACTTTCTACTCTACTCTACTGAACCTACACTACTGACTGCCCTTGCTTGTGGTGAAGGATCTTTTTTAATAATCAAATTTTAGAACAATGAAATATCTTTCTCCTTTTCATCCTGGTAGCAAGGTTGTTTTAGGATGATGAAATTTTTTCATCTTTATTTCAGGGATGATGACATCCCTTATTTTCTATTATTACTGATGGCTATTTATATTTTTTAGAATGATGAACTATCATCATCATTCTGGATCATAACAGATTAAAAGAAATATTTATTGGTAAAGCTTCAAAGACAAGTCCCAAACTGGCTAAAAGACAAAGACTTGCTTCCGTTGAATTGATATAAAAAGAAGAATGCAAAAGATTATTTTTCATGAAAACATTGACTATATAAGGAAATATAAAAAACTCGTAAGTTTTTAATTCTAACATTTCACCCATTGGCACTAAAGATATCTTTACTAATTAAAATATAAATGAAACAGAACTGTCATTTCAAATGTTATTGATTGCCGGGACTTTAAAAATCGGTCAGAGATAAAGCCGATAATTAAGTATAGATAAATGACTATAAAATTCTAATTTTGCTGAAACAGTTCTGCAGTTTATCAATCAAAAAATATAATTGCAAGAACATCAAAATGCTTGAATTTATTTGGTTTTGTATATATAAAAAAAAATTGCAGATATATTTCAATATCTATGAGTTCTTTTAGCAATAAAGCTAAAAAAATTACATACAATATGTGTGTGTGTGTGTGTGTGAAAATATGAGTTGGGATAAATACAAGAAGAAATTCTTTTTGTGTTGTGGTTAATCATGTTTCATGTGCATTCAACCTGTTAAACAAATGTTAGTATAATTTATGGCATGGAGAAATGTCTGGATGGAACCTACACCCATCTTCAGATGAGAGATCAAAACCTCACTTGGAAACGACATCCGACCATCGACCAAATTTACGGCAGTCTTCCTCGTGTTTCCTCTCTGATATGAGCTTGTCGAGCACAGTTTACTGGTCACTGCCACTGTGCTGAGAATGAGGTATCTTTACTCTTACTCTGGAAGCCTGTGTCAAACCTATCCTTCCCTGACATCATCTCAAGGAATATAGGCATTGGTATGCAGGACTTAGGGACAGCAATGAAGTACTGGGAGGTCTGGCATAGTGTTGTGGACACCATGATCTTGACTGCAGCCGACACATGATAATGATAATTTATGGCATACCAAATACAAGGAGAGACAATATGTCCTTTCAAAGTTCCAAGAAATTAATGGATTCCAAGCCTAACTGAAAAACCATAAATATTGCTTTATATATCTAAGTGTTTAATAATTCTAGTTTGTTTATGTCAAACTCTGTCAACATTTTAGCCTTTGCCATATTTTTATCTAATTTAATGCAGGTGATACTAGTGGGAGATGTTGACTGTGCTAATGCTTGATGATTAAATTTCATCATGTGTTCACCAATTAAAGCTTCATTTATATATGGTCTTAAATATTTGACCAGCTAGTATTTAGCCTAATTAACCAATATTCAAATTTTCCCCATTAAATGCTAAAACAGTTTTTAATTTTAATTTTTCCTTTTCTTTTTTGAATTTTTTGAAGCTCGACTCAAATAAGTGGCTGAGTCTAACAATGCAAAAGGTATATTTTTTCTTTATTTTCATTGGCCTTAAGATTTTGGGCCAGCAGTGTATATGTATGTGTGTGTGCAAATACATTGATTTTGTTAACATTTATACTGTTTTAAATTTAGCATTATTTGCACTAGTTTTTATTGTTTTCCATAGATATTCTTTACTTGAATATTGTTTATTATTCTTGTAAATTATCTATTGGATTAATATCTGAATAGGCTGGAAACCATTCCATTAATTTGATGTCTTTGCAACCATTTTTGACTTTGCATAATGTGAAGGATTGATTGATTGATTTTTTCTTTTTAAGGTTTTTATGGCATATCAACCTTTTGCTAGTTATTTAAAACCAAAATTTATATTTTTTGAATTGTAAGAAATTGTTTTGGAGATAATAATGATTTTTTGATACAAGTCCTAGTATTTATCTCAAAGCTAGTAGTGGGGGAGAAGAGGTGAATTCATAGCTTTCCAAGAGTATTTGCACATAAGTGAATATAATGAACCTGAGTGCAATTGGAACTCAGCTCTCCATTTTCCCATTCCGAGCCAATATCCATTACACCACCCATACAACACCTGGTATTCCCAAGTGGTCACATATCTGATTACTGACCAGGCTTGATGTTGCTTAACTTTGGTGATTGGATGTGAACCAATGTTTCAGTGTGATATGGATATAAGCACAGAATGTGAAGGAGCATTGTCTTGCCTGAAGATACTCTTTAGATTAAAAGTTTCTTCACTGTGAACTGTACCACCAGTAATTCTCTACATTTATCTGGATGAAATCATCCTTGAATGATAATTTTACTCACTAGTAATCCAAGAGATTACACCATCTCCCCAACATTGTTTTTAAAGTTATCGTGGTTGATTATTTCCAAGGAAGAACCTGACTTCTAGTCCAGCCATCAGAGCCACCCTATTCAGCTCTACATTCATCACTAAATAAATATTGATCAATTTTCATGTATGTTCCCCTTTGTGGCTATTTAAAAAAGGTAGTTTAGTTGCATTCATGTCTTTAACCAATGTTCTTCATATTCATACCAGTAACTTCTTCAAATATATTCTTAGAAGTAAATCCAGTATTCGTGTTTATTAAACTTTTAATTTTTCTCAAATCTATTCTTTTTTGATATCCTTAAAGATAGTTTTTTTCTTGTTTTATCTTTCCAATATTTTCAATTTCTTTTATCACTCTTCTATGATTTTTGTTCAAATTTTTGTAATTTCAAATATTGTTCCCATTACTTAATAATTTTACGATATCTCATTGATTTTTGAGGCTAAATCTTTCTTATGAACCATAACAATCCGTATATATCAGAAATCAAAAAGATAAATATCAATAACTATTCATATTTATTACAATATGTTGAACAACCCTTGAATTGCATAATAAAATAGCATGTCACCAAATAATTTATTGTAAATATTTCTAGTAAAAATGTCCTAAGCTGCAATTCACCTGACATATTTATCATATGAATATAAATATATCCTGAAAATATTACCAATATTGATTTGTTATTATCAATTTTACTGTGAAAATAATGACATATAATAAAATTAAACTTAGTATATATATATATATATATATATAAAAGGCAGGATATGTGTGTGTGTGTGTGTGTGTATAATGAATGCACATGCAATTTTCAACGGATTTGCACCAAAATTTATGATGCACATGTTAAAATGAGCAGAAAGGCCAAGACCCACTTTTGCATTTCCCAACTCCCATTGATAGTGTAAATAATCGATTTTTTTCATGCTTCTATGGCAGTTTTCATGTAGTTTGCAAATATGTTGTACTTGCCAGAGTGAGAGCCTATATCTCGCTGCCTCGAATAGGCAGGAAGATTCTATTGGCCAGCGTGAGAGCCAACAGCTGACTGACACGAATGTTAACTATCATGCTAGCATGCAAAAAAATCGAGCTTAGAAAAATTTGCAGTGTGAGATAGGCAAGAAGTAAGGCATGTAGCAACATCAGCATGGCAAAGGGCACTCCTTTAAAGGCAAGGAAGGGCAAAAATATTTTAAGTCAAGTGATAGCGATTGCTGTATGAGTCGTTACGATTTTTGAATCAAGCACAGGCAATGCCGCCACCATGCTGCTAGCAGATAGATAGATAGATAGATAGATAGATAGATAGATAGATATAAATTTAATGTTCATACATATTACTGCATAAATTGAAAAGTTTGTATTTAAAGTAATAAGAGTCAATTATTAATGTGTCAGTCATGAACAAGAATGGATATAGCAACCATTTTTATTCTATGTAATTTAAGCAGAGCATCTCAATTAATTTTTCATGTCTTTATCTATTATTTATAAATGTAGCATGAAAAGACTAAAACCTAAGATGACTGGCAATATAACTGAATACTGATTATTATGGTTCATGTGTTTTTTCAAGGGCTTTGACATCACCTGTGACTTTAATTTTTCTTCAGGCAAAAAAATTTTTTATGTTTGTTTTCATGCTTTTGTAAAAAATATCAAGATTTACTATGGTTTGCTTCCCCATGATGTTTGTTTAATGTAAAAATAATTTTACATCAAGGGAAATAAAAATGTGATTTCTAAGCTGGGATTGGTTTTTATATATAATCATTTTTTTAATCATTTTACTCCAAGCAAGGCAATAAAGCCACTAAGATGCAAGGGAAACTGGGTGTTAGAGAATATGAGAAAAATATACTAGTAAGGTGAGAGGACAATAAAAGAACAAGAATTAGGTAGACAGAAGATAATAACTGATATTGCATTTAAATTTTTGAGTTGGAAAGTTGACTGAGAAGCAAGAAGCCTGAAGAGAATTCCATGAGGGAGAAGTGTAATAAAAAAGTCATTAGTGAAGAACTTACTGTTGTGTCGAGCCATTTCAATTGCAAAAAATGATGAGATCTTTGCAAACAATATCTAAAATAATTTTTACTTACTTAGTTTCAATAATATTAAAACAGAAATAGTTTTTTGAAAATATAAAATACAAATGCTTTCTATGATGATTAAAAATTTATGACTTTCAAAATAAAAATGCCAAAATCAAATATTGTTACTATGTATGTGATGTTATTGGGAATTTCTATCCAACTAATTTAAATTACTCAGTTGATAGCGACTGATCTCAAATAGTTTGTCCCTTATTAGCTGTTTGTATTTCATTCATATTTCCTTATCATTCCAATCTAATTCATGGTTGAAATGTTAACAATTTTGTTTTCCCTCTATTTGCATCTTTATCCAAAAATAGATTTCTGTATGCTGATTTTCAAGGTATGTAGGTTTTCTTTTATAAATTTCAATGTTACCCAGACTTTTCTTTTCACTTTCTTTTTCAAAAGTTATTACTCCATGCAACTGATGCACATGGCATAGACAGTGTAATTAACTGATTTTGCTAATTTACCAGAAGGGTAAGTTCAACTTTTTCTTCATAATTTACAGAGACTGTTAAGAACATTCTTTAAAATTTTCTCTACATGAAAGAGTTTCAGATAAAATAAATATTTCTATCTTTTACTCTTTTGTTTGCCTATTTTTCAAACAACTCAACACTTTTAGTTTTTTGTTTAACACTTGACCCCTGGCAACAACAGTTTGGTGATCATGAGCTCAGCTATCAGTTTCTTTACTTCATGTGTTAATTTTACAGTCTATATGTGCATGGCTGCATCAGTGTACTTATTGTTTTATCAGTAGTTTAGTGCACATTATTCCAACTGTTTGTATCAAATGTTTGTTGCATTCAAATGTTTTGAGCCAATGAAGTTAGTGAAAGGTTAAGTCAGCAAGCAATAGTTTTTACAAAAACATCTTTCAGAGTTTGTCTATATTTCTGAGATGAGGTATTATGTACAGTATTTACATTAGTCGGACTATTGTCCTCATCTTTGTCGCCATATTTGTCACAACGTTTCGGCGTTTTGTTGTTGCGCTCCGGCCTTCTTCAGGTGGTTGGAATTTCGAACTGAACCCTTTATTTCGATCACTGGGGTAGACTGTTCTAATTCCACGTGCCATGTTTGATGGATGTCAGTTATCAGTTATCTCCTGCTAATTCTGAAAGTTCTCCACTGCCTTAACCAGGAATTGAACTCACCTTCTTTGGGTCTGTCACTGGATCTAACCAACGCCTTTATCCACTGTGCCATGTGTCCTTGAGGACATCTGGGTATGAACTTCTAGTATTATAAACCTAATGTTTTCAGCATCATTTTTACCCAGTGCTCATATTGCAATTTTTGCTGTTATCATTGCATGTCTTTACCAGAGTTCATATTGCAACTTTGTTATCATTGCTTTTCTCTGGCACTCCTTATTACTGGTTCCCATATTGTATTTATTTCTATGCTTGGTCATCAGGAGATTTTTTTGCCGATTCATGCTTTACGAATTCAGGTTTGTTTTGTTAAACTAAAATTGCATTTCCTCTGAGGAAAACTTATGTTTTGTATTTTCTTACAGCAATATGTGCTGGTCGTGGTCGTACTTGTGGTGATTGTGAAGATTACTACTGGGGAGATCCTTCTGTCCAGTGTTATCGTAAGTAGCTATAAAGGGAGAAAACAAAATCAGACCAATTAAAGAGGAGGTAACTCTTGTACTTGGCCTTGTGACAGTATTAATGTTGTAATACGGCTGCATGCAGAAATATTTCTTTGCTTATTTCCACTGTAGATTAGGATGAAATTGCAATCTACTATTGTCCTCCTCCACTTTTAACATTAATAATAAATATCAATCTTAAATAACTTTTAATTGAAGCAAACAATTTTTAAAATTTGCTTCAAATCTGCAAACCTCATTCAAACTTTGTATGTTAATAGATTTAAATGAATATAGAACTTTTCACTTTTTGGAAAGTCTCGATTAACTTATCAGTTCCAAGAAAATAGAAGAAATAATTTTTCTAATATACGAATGTTTTTCACACTGCTTGTTGAACATTTTTAAAATTGATATAATGTAGGCAAAAAAATAAAATAAATATGAATTGAAACTAAATATGGATTAAATGGCGATAATGATAAAAATAAGGAACAAATAAGGAATGTTTATAAATTTAATTTTTCACTTATTTAAGCTTCAACACAAATCTTTTGAAAATTTCCCTTTATTCATATATTTTATATATATATATATATATATATATATATATAGATAAATAATAATAAACTATAAGCTGCACACTAATCAATATATATAAATAAATTAGTACATATACGTGTACCTACATTTTGGTGTGTGACTTAAATTTTGCTTGATTACAGTACTAATTAATATATATCTTTGCTCTGTCTAACCACATTGAGCACTATTATGTTTACATCCCATGTATAAATTTGATGACTATTTATCTGCTTGCTCGCATATGCACCCAGCACATGCGTATACTGTGCTTGCTTATATCTGGTTGTTTGATTTATCTATCCCTATAACTTTTATTTATATATATATATATATATGGGATGTTGGAAATTAACATTTTTTTTTTTTAGTCTGATGAAGTCCTAAAGGACGAAACACGTCACAAGAAAACTTTTTCCACTTTGTCATACATTTTTAGCTAATATTGTTTTTAATATATAAAAATATATATTGCTATCTCATATAATAAATATTGTTGATAATGGTTAGAGAAGTAGCTGAAAGTGCTCAAGACAATTATAACTATGGACAATTTCATCCCCACCCACCTCATATCTATGTTTTATAAGAAATGAAATTTAAAAAAAAAAACATGGGTCTGAAGTTAAACACTATATATATATATATATATATATATATATATATATATATATATATATATATATGTATGTATGTGTGCTTAACATAGATATAAAGTGGGTAGCAAAATACTGAAACTTCTCAGCCTAACAAGGGATTTCTTTTGTAATTTTTCTTATGTGTTTTCTTGTAATGTTAATTCATTCTTGCAATATAAAATAAGACTTTCTCAAATACACTGCTTGATTGACCAACTGTTCTTGCCAAGAAATGGCTTAAAATTATCTCCAGGGTCTTATAGGCAAAGTTGAGGCACATCTCTTAGGCTAATATCTACCCAGATGCTATATACTACTAGTACTTGTACATTGCCTAATTTTATAATGCTGTAAAATTGAATGTAAACAAGATTGGGGTTGAGGGTGGGGCGTTTAATATGCCATCAAAGTTCTGTTCTGTTCTTTAATTTGTATATTTCATTTATAAATTTTTTTTTCTTTTTTTTCTTATAGCTTGCAACTGCACTCGTGTCGGCTCTTTATCAACTCAGTGTGACCGTCGAACTGGTCAGTGTACTTGTGTCCCTGGAGTTGCAGGACATAATTGTGATCGCTGTGCCCGGGGAACTACAGGCACTCTCCCTAACTGCAAACCTTGTGGTGAATGTTTTGCTAACTGGGACAAAGAAGTCCAAGACCTTAGCGGTAAGCAATTATTTTTACTAGTAGGATCCATGTAAATTTTTTAACCCCTTCTGTAAAATAGACGTGTATATACGTTTTTTCCTAAAAATTCTTTTCTAGACATGGACGAATAAACACATCCAAAAACCAGCTACAGACATGTTTATAGTCGATCTTGATTCTTTTTCGGCCTTTCTGAGCTTGAAATGAGTTCAATTGTCAACTCATATGTTTAGTTCTTTAAAAACAAATAAAAAAATTGGGAAAAATGTTTCATTTTCAGACTAAAATAATTGGCAAAGAAAGGGTTAATGCTGCACTCTGTACTTTTTGACCCATGACCTTTCCCAGATATTTATAAGAAAAGTGAGATGTCCTCAACAGATCATTAGGTTACAAAACTTGATTTAACCCCTCACTACAAACAACTGCCTTTATCTAAGATGACCCCTCCCTCCCTCCAATCCCACTCTGTGTCACATTCTCTTTTTTTGTCTTTCTACCTCCCCCCCTCACAAATAAAACTGATCATGAGGGGGTTGTAGCAAAAGTCTACTACATTTGTTTTAGATATTTGAATGAAGACAACTACATCACTTTCATTCTGGTGATAGCTAGAGTATAAAGGATTAACTCTTGAGTTATAATCAGTTGCAGTGCCAAATATCAACTCTTAGCATCACTGATACCAAATACTGAGTGAGGTGTCATGTTTTGCAGGTATGGCTGTTTTCATTCATTCAGTGTTTTTACTCATTGCTGGTCTCTGGCTGTGATCATCTAGTGTTTTATCAATGTTTACCTATTAGGATTATCAAAGAATCTGCCTGGTCATCCTAGTTAGTCCGTGGTTTTGTTGATCTGGAGACTTACTCAAAAGGCAGACAAATCACAGAAAAATAAACATAGATGTACAAACTGCTGATAATTTAATAGCATAGGCTGTCGAAGCTTATAATCACTGATTTCTGCTAAGATCTTGAAGTGCTGAGCAAGTTAACAGCAAGGTTAAACATTTATCTCTGTGTATTGGAGATTCCTTCATCTTGATGAATAAAAAGAGTTTTCTCTGCAACACAGAATTTTTCACTGTGTCCAAACTAAGCAACTGCTGGCTTTTGACTAATATATTTGTCCAGGGGAATGACATTGATGAATGTTATCTTCACACAAAAACATTAATTTTAGGAAACCAGGTAATCTATACTGAAAAATACCTTTAACCAGATGTTACCCTTTCAAAAGTGACTCTGGTTCTTACCAAAATGTCTGAATCTGGAATCTGACCAATGTAAATTTGGTTGAATAGTTTGATCAATAAACACTTTCCAGACTTGGCTGAGTTTTGCAGAATTTTGGTCACCAGAACTTCAGTGGGGTAGCGAAAATCCAGTTGTACTGAATATATCTAAGAGCCGTTAGTACGTCCATCTTTTGTCTGCTCCACTGTCGACCGTCCAACAGTTGGTGCAGACAAAGATGGGAACGGCTCTTAAAATATTTAGATCCCTTCTTTATTACGCCATTCTCTCAATTTTGTTTATTTGTCCTCTCATCAGCATGAGCTGTGTATGTGTCTACATGTTCGTTCGTACCACGGCCATCAATGGGATGAGGCCTCGTGATTTTCTTTCTTTGTGTTGTGAAAGCCACAAATTTGCTTTGAGAACGCTTACTCTTCAATATACTAAATGTTACTAGATTTATTTTGGGTTCAAACCCTACCACCACTGACTTCAAGCATTTTATAGGTTCTGGTTAATATTTTTAAACTGAAACTTCTATCAGGATGATTAGTTGACCAGATTGGAATCTATATTTATTTTCACTTAAAATTCTTAATTCTCTCAAGTCACTAAACAACATTTCAATCATTATTATGACTATCCAGGCTACCACACTGTTACATAGTGACGTCAGAAGGGCTCAATTTAGTGAGTCAAGTCAAAATTATTTTGATACATAGTGAAAAACAGATATTATCATTCAAGTAATGAGAAGTTTTTCTTACAGTATCAATTGGATACAAGTGTGGTTACAGGAAACAAGTACTATTCTATACACAACAAGAACAATTCATTACAACTTTCTCCACAGATACAAGTAGTTTTTGAGTTATGATTCTGTCCTAACCACTTTGTCAGTTCTGATATAAGTTGAATCTTTTTTGTATTTAGTTCTGATATTTAATGTCAGTATTTTATAGAAGTCAGCTATTTTTTTTTTTCTTTGAGGTATGACGATCAACAAGATTAACAGTAAATACAAGCGGCACTTTGTTTTATTGTAGTAAATTTGGCATAAATTTATATCAGAACTTTCTTTGATCATTTTTATTACAATTAGCATAAAGATTATTATAAAATTAACATGTTACAATTTTCTGGCATTTTCACTGATACTAAACTGAGGTAAGACCAGCAATTCCTTGGTTGGGGATGGGTGTGTGTGCAGAGAAATCATCAAGTCATTATAACAGTCTCTTCAACAATATAATAACCTTGATCCACATATAATTGATCATCTCACAAAGATCTGAATTACAGGTTGTCATAACTTGGGAACCGTCTGTATTAACGAGAAACTAAAAAAAAAATGGCATGCACATCATTTTGTTTCTGCACTGTTTAAATTTCCCCTGCAATTTTTTTTTCTTTTAGTCCATACTCGGGATATTGTAAACAAAGTTACGAACATCACTGTCACTGGAGCAGCTGGTGCATTTGAGAAAGAGTTTAACATAATGAAGGAAAATATTGATGAAGTTCGTCAGATCATTGAAGCTGTTGGAGGTTCATCTGAGAACGTGAAGCAATTGTCTGAAATGCTGGAAAACATCAAGTAAGTAACTTTTACCCATCTAAGAATATTGCTGTTAACTTTTTCTCTTCATTATGCCAATATCCTTGAGTCACTCAAAGATTTGGATTTTTCTCTTCATTATGCCAATATCCATGAGTCACTCAAAGATTTGGATAAATCTTTTTCTAAATATTTCTTTGGGCTTTTATTTTTGAATATTGTCATTTTTATGTTTTAAATAAAGTGAGCAAGAATTAAGAATTGTTTGTACTCATTGATTCCTGTGGCAGAAACGGTTAAGAAGGAAAATAGTATTTGGTCTGAAAGGTTTGATTCCATTACTATTTTCTTGATCATGCTTAGAATGTCTCTTACTCTCTCTCTACTTTTTTATCCTTTTTTTAAATATGGCAAACACAAATGTATTCTTCTGTTGTCATGGTGAGGAAAGAAATGTCATGAGAAGAAAGAAAGATAAAACAGGAAATGTTGAATCTGAGAGAGAGAATTTTTTTTTTTTTCACTTAGATTCCATCTTTTGCAATACTATGAAAAAGTTTAAATAAAAATATTTTTATTGGAATAAATTAACATATTAAATTTGTTTTTGTCAAAAAATACATTTCCGAAGAAAAAAAAGTTTTTCTTTGTTTTATTTTTATTTATTTTTGCAATTTCACTTGTGAAATGTAAATAGTGAAAGGTTTTCTAGTGTAATAAGTGACTAAAGAGAAATAGATAAGAAATTAGACTTATTGTGTTTATTAGTGAAACAGGCTCATCAATATAGGAGTTCTTACAATTCATTGTTCACATCTCTTTGTCTTCATTTATCTGGGTTTTATTATTTGACATTATGGGAACCAAATATAGAGTGTGGGGGAGATTTCATTCCTTTCAAAAATGTTATTAAATTTGTATGAGATATTGTTTTAGGATGTATGGAGAGAAAAGGTTCTGCAAATAGAATGTGTTCCCAAAGTTGGGTGTATATTTTAGAAAAAAAAAAAAATTATTAACCTTTTAATTTGACTTTCAGGAGGAATTTGACCACAAATTCTCGGCTGGTAACCAACACTGAAAAGAATTTAGAGAATACATCCAGTGATGTCCTCACTTACAGGAATAAATTGGCAGCCCTTCAGCTGCGAATTGGAGAACTAAGAGAAGAAGCTGAAAGACTGAACAAAAGTGCTCAAAGCATAAAAGAAAGAGACTTTGAAGGTATTTAAAGCAATCTTTAGAACTTTATCAGTAGAAATGGAAAACAGGAAAAATACTTAAGGGCACAAAATTCAATTTATTTACAATTATTAATTATAAATTTTTTTTTTGTTCATCTTATTGTTGATTTTTATAATATAAAATGATTTCTAAAGAATTAATAGATTTTATTTTTAATCTTAACATTTATTAGTTTAACTGTTTACTAAATGACCTTTAAATCTTTTCAATTTCTTTTAAAAGTAGTTCATGATACTAAATGATAAGGGATAACAATGTTATCAAATTTTATTAATTGCATATTTTAATTTGTCTTTAAAGATGGTAAAAGAAGGTTTATTGTTCCACTGGGCTTCATAGTTAACACATTGCCTGAAAATTTGGAGTAATAGCTTAAAATACCTGTAGTCTTTTTCAAAATAAGCTTTTTATCGTACATACTTGTTTCTTCCTCGCATTTATTTTGAAATGCATAACAGCAGCAAATCAGCATGCATTTATTTATTTACCATCAAGTTATGTGGCACATAACTACTTGAAAGGTGAAAATGTGTTTATAAAAAAAAATGTTCTAGTGTAGTGAATTATATAAATATGTTGTGTCATGCATATTTAAATTTATTTAATTTTCTTATAAAGTATTATGAATGTTTATTTTTCACACACATAATATGCAAATGTTTGTTTATGTGGATTGATATAAGAATGTGTATCAAAACCTCATTCATTTTATATTTGTGCCATATGTAACACTTCAGTCCTGCCAGTGACATGCATACAAGTTCACATAAAGTTGCAGGAATATTTTCTACTGCTTTTCACTGTTGTCTTTCATCTCAGTCAATATAACTGATTTCAAAATTATCTCCAGTTATTTCTATCCAGGATTACTCATTCAAAATTAGTATGAAGCATATTGACAGCTGAGAGATTACTCTTTAGCTTGTCTTTGTACCTGAGCCACGACTGTCCAAATGTCCTTTGTCCACTCCCAAGCTGGCGACACATGAAGCACCTTAAGTATTCTGTTGTTACTCATCCTTGTAACATGATCAGTCCAGCAAAGTTATGACTGCATCAGGAAAGCTTCAGTTCCACCAATGTTGCATTTTGCAAGAAGATCAGCATTGTCCATTTCATAATGTATTTGTCCAAAGTCCGACAATTATTTAAGACTTTTTTTTTTTTTTTTATGTTTATATGTTCTTTTTAAGATACAAATATTTAAGTAAATGCTCTGTTTATAATAAACAGTATTAAACAACATTTACCGGCCTGAATGTCCAAGAAATTTTCATAGAAAATATGTGTCCTCCAACAGGAATCAAACTCGTATTCTATATGGAACCGTAATATAGCCTGACGTGCTTTTACCTATTGAGCCACGGAGGAGCGTTCGATTAGCAAGGTCAATTTTACTGTTTTTAAACACAATTCTCCATGACTTTCTCTCGTTCATTCTTATCTGCTCATTTGTATCCAAATGTAAACAAATGTTCACATTTATGAAATGGACAAAAAATTGACAATTATTTTAAAGACATTTTTATGTTTATATGTTCTTTTTATAGATACAAATATTTAAGAAAATGCTCTGTCCGAGAAATATAAACATACATTATAAACATTCAGGCTGGTAAATGTTGTTAATACTGTTTATCATAAACAGAGCATTTACTTAAATATTTGAATCTATAAACAAAAAAAAAAAAACATTAAAAAATATATATTAATATATATATATATATATATATATATATATATTTTAACTGTTTTTTTAAATATATATTTATATGTCCTGAATGTAGTTTTGATTGTGATTATTTTCTGTTTGACCTCAATATCCTATCATACCCAATATGATTATAACTTCTGTTAATGTTAATATCTTTCCATTTTTTCTTTGCTGGCATGAAACACTATGGCATGCCAAATTTATATGGTTCGTTTAGTATAATTTTAGTTGTTTGTCTTTGTTCTTTTGTCACATTGTATTGGAATTGAAAAAAATAAACTTGATAATCCATATATTTGAGCTGAAATAAATTGAAATTCTTTATTTTTTTTTTTTTTTATCTGGAAATCAAATTCCCACACTTTTCTTTATATGTATTGTCATCTTTTAAGAATTCATTTTTAGTAAATACTACGTCAAAATAATCTTTTTCTTGATGCTATTCATAATTCCTAATTGCCACTAAATCATTTCAATTTGTTCTTCTGTTCTGTAAATAAATTTTTCATCCAATTCAATATCAAACATCAAAATAAAAGTCCACCTAATATTTCATCATCATTGAAAGTTCAAACCCTGGGCTGGGCAGTATGTATTTGGATTCAATCAAAATGGAGTGAGCAATAACTGAGTAATATTAAAAAATTAACTATCAGTGGACATGGAACAATGTAACAAGATCAATGTATTCCTGTAGATTAAGGGTTCAAAAAAAAATTTCCTAAAGATTCATAAAGAAGATAAAAATACCTGATAAAATATATAGGCACATGAATATAAAACATTGTAATAATAACAACAAAGAAAAGGATAATAATCTGCGTGTCAATAATGTAAATAAGAATCCACATTTATTTAGTAAAATAAATGACTCCTAAAAATATGTGGGTTTTATAGTCAAAGTTGAGGTTACCTTCATAAAAATAATATCAGTATTTGTACATGATGGATATTGACATGCAAATCTGTACTTAGGTTTCAAAAAATTGACAAACTAGTTGGAACCAATGCTTACCATTTTAAAAATAACAAAGTTAAAAAAAACTGTACAGATTTTTTTCTTTTTTTTTTAATTTTAGGTGCTTACAATATCACTCAAGAAGCTAAGGAAAAATCTGAGATGGCAAAGAATTTGGTTACTCACATTTAATCTGTTGCTGAAATTTTTTTCTTCCTTAATGAATCTTTGAACTGGATGAGCTCATCTCAAATCGGAAGGATTCCTTTGACAAAGGCTTGGAGGAAAATTTAAAAAAAAAAAAAACTTGATTTGAAACTTACAAAAAAAATGGCTAAATTGGATGATAAATTGATGGATATTAACGAAATGGTAAGGATACCTTGGATTTATACGTTATTTTTTTTTTTGTTTCCTCTTTCATGTTTCTGCTTTTAATCTCATCTGCCTCATCACCTTTTGCTGGTTGTTTTTAACTATTAATCTAAATTAAAATCTCCATTCCTCATTGTTTTTGACTCTTTTCTCCATAAGTTTCTTTTACTTATATAAAATCCTTTTGGTCATTTCAAATGACTACCAGATCTCTATTCCTGTTTATGAAATTGCATTCTCCTTTCATTAGATTATGAAAATACAATCCCAAATTTTAAATATTTCATCAAAGTGTTTCCCCCCAAAATTGATATTTTCCAAAATATATTTATTAATTTTTTTATTTTGTTGTTTTTGTTTTTTCTTTTGTTTTTGTGGATAAAGGTGACAAATCATGGTCAACACTATTTGGAATGTTCTTTGTGACAAGTTACTGTGGTGGTTTTGTGGAATTATAAAAATTCAAAGCAATAAGTCATTTGAAAATTTGGAACTTGCTAATGAAGCAAAAAAAAAAATCTAAATATCAAAGAAATATTACAAATAATCCAAGAACATTTTTGGATAAAAAAATAACAACACTTTTATAAAATTTAAATTTTTTTTTCTTTTTTACTGTTGATCATATATTTCCTTTTTCAATCTCAATAAACCATTTAAAATTCAATCAATTTAAATTTTTAGAAATTAAAAAGAAATTTTCAAAAAAAAAAACAACTTTTTTCCACTACATTCATAAATTTAAATTGCAATATCCCTGTTCTGATAAACGTTAGAAATAAAAAAACAACTGATGATAAATTTATTTTGTTTTTTTTTTCATTTTACAAAATACAGGTTATTTTGAAACTTTGTAAGAAAAAATCCAATTTAAAATTCAAAAATTAATCAAATATTTCCCCCTATCCATGTTTGACAGGCTCAGTTTTTTTGCAGTTATATCAATAAATATTAAATATAATTAAAAAATGAAAAATAAAAAATTTGAAATGTTTTTCATAAATCTTGCTTTTTTTTAATGAACATTCAATTAAAATAAAAAAAATTATTTTAAATTTCAAAATATTCTAAAAAAATTTTTTTTATTAAAAAAATAATTTATTTATTTTTCATTTATTTTTTTAATAAAATCAAATTCTTGAATTTTTGAAATGACTAATTCTTTTGGGGTGCAGTTGGCAAACAAATAATCAATCATTTAATAATCTGATATTAAAAGTAAACTCCAAATTTAGTAAATGTTCTTGACAAACATTGTTTTTTAATGGAAATTAAAGCTATGATTTTAATAACCAACGATTTTTTTTTTTTAAGGAGTTCAAATGATTTAATTTTTTTTATTTTTTTGAAGGACAAAGGCAGAATTTTCAAAATGAAAAAAAAATAAGTTCAGTCTTTTTTTTAACAAAACTTTGAAAGCCAAAAAAGAATCCAAACAACTGTTTTAAAATTGAGACATTTTTTTTTAGATATTGGATCCTTCCTTCTAATCAAACTGAAACCTATAAATATCCGAAAGGCAAGTTTCTTAAACCATTTTCCACCCTTTAAATAAAATTGTTGGAATGATGAGTTTAGCATTTTTATAAAAAATATGAACACTTTGTGGATTAAGATTAAAGAAGTTTTTTTTTTCTTCAAAAGTCCTTTTTTCTTAAAGCAAATTTCAAAAAACTTAATTGTTTTATTAATGTGGATTTAAAAACCTATTCTGTAGCATCAAATCAAAAATGTTTTTTATTTTATTTTTTTCTCTTTTTTTTTTTATAAAATATATAGTAATCTGATTAAATTTCAAATAACCAATCCTTTCCTGTGTAACTGTTGTATTAGTTTTTTTTTTTTTTTGAAAATTTTTTACACCAAAAATTTCAAAATTTAAAAGATTTTTGATATCTAACATAAAACGAAAAACAATCAGGTTTTTAGTGTTTTAGAATTGTCATTTTTTTTTTGACATTTTTTACACCAAAAGAGAATTTATATCAGGAAAAGAAAGTTTTTATTTGTAAATTTGTGGATTTTTTTTTTTTAAGCTAGAGACAATTGGCAAACTTTTGTGTTGTAATTTTTTTCAAACTGTAAATCTATAAATCTTTGTTTCAGGAAGTAGTTCTTTGAAGTTATGATTTGTCATCTTTTTTCATAAAATTTAAAGAAATCTTAACCAGTTTGAAGCCTCAGGGACATTTTAATTGATTGTAAACAACATACTTCATTTGACTGATTGCACAAAGATAAATTTAGAAGTTGGAAAAAAATATTCATAAAACATTCACTTTTCTCTGAATCAACAAACCAGTCGTATTTGGTTATTTTAAGTGTTAACCAGTCTGTTTTGGACAGTTTCATCAAAATTGCAATGAAGAAATGGATTTATAAGATTCTAAAAAAAAAAAAAAATTAGGACAGTCTTAACAAAATCTGCTGGTAAGGGAGAGAACAAATTACCAAAATCTGAACAAATTGTAATGTTTGAACTGTGGCATTTTTTTTAACATGACGATGTATGAAAAATGTTTTTTTTTTTTTTTAAAATTCAATAAGCAATTAAAAACTATTCTTTTTACATATGATTTATTATTCTCCATGTATGTCTTTCAGTTTCTCACTTGTTTTTATAGCACACGTCACTGTTTTAGTGTTTCTAATAAATTCATAGTATACGAAAATGCCTTTCAATCAAAGCCAGTATCACTTTGCTTTATAAATGATTATGGAAAGAGAATATTTTGAGAATGAATAAGGATGCTATGATTTTATTGGAATATAGTATTTTGTCAAAAAAGAAAAAAGCCTGGAAACTTTTTCATTTAAACAAACCTGATAGAATATCCATTTCACTTGAAAGATGGTCATTTGAAAATTTGTTTCTGATTTAAAAAAATAAATAAATAAATAAATAAATACTCCTCTTTCTGATAATGACAAGTGTTGTAACCTAGGGAAGGTTACTGAATAGAATAATCAAACGAAGGTTGGTAATGAATGATAATACTTAGGACAAGAACAACACACATAAGATTCGCCAGCTGTGCATAAGAGTAGTAGTCAACTACTAGAAGTGAGTCAAGTGAATTCTACAATGAATCTCCAATGAATCTCCAACTGCCCCACATGGATATCTGTGGCACAAGGCTGAATTTAATGTGGGGTCCGGATGTGCCCCATAAAAAAAAAAAAAAAAAAAACTGCCATTCAATAGCCTCATCTGGGGATAAAAGAGACAGAGTTTGACCAGCACAGCTGGAGATGAATCTCCACCTGCAGTATATTTATTGAAATAAATACAATTATGGCAGAAAAGGGGGGAATGGGTTGAAACGGGTCTTCACTGACTATCTTATATCTAGCTAATCTGATTCACAACCCATTCACCATAAGAACTCATCCGTCATCAATCTATCCTCCATATACCAAAATGCCACACCCTCTCAGGTGGGAGGACCTACAAAACTCACCGCGAGATTTAGAAATTTGGTGATAATAAATATTTCATAGATAAAATTCTAATGATTGACAATGAGAGAGGAAGCGATGGACCCCAAAATAAACTGAATATCAACACAAACTAAACATAACTGATGTTAGTAAGACCTGTCCAAGCCTCAAAAAAGAGAGGCAGGCCGCTGTATTCTGCCCATTTGGACAAAATCAAGAGGCTCTCTCGCTAAGGGAGAGGGAAAGGGGAAAATATATAAAGTTGACCCGTCGCAATTAAGGCTAAAACAAATGGGAGGTTGGGAATCTAACTAAATATGTAGCCGGGAGCAGGCCAGGAACAACATTCACATTAACTAGGTACACAAAGCCGAACCAGGGGTGGGCACCCACCACAGGAAACCACCCTGATGTGATATAGGTTGACCTAAAAGAGAAAATCAAGGCTAAACCCGTTCAAACGAGCCAAGCTTGCCTCAGTCACCCATCTTTTACTAAAGTCTGTTGAATGCAAGTGTTTTCTATCAGTTCGAATATTCATCTTGAGCTGATGCTCAAAGAATCAGATCAGATCCTGACGAGAAAAACAGTTGCCTCACAAGACTTCCTCTTGTCACATTGCCCAGATCACCATTCAGGCAGTGGCCATCAGCATTAGAAACACCATTCATTTCACCCCAGAATATGGGGACAACACAAGCCATCAACTCGCCAACATGGTCCCATAGGGGCAGACCTGAGGACAATGGTAGAAGGCATGCAAAGCCATTTCCTCTATGCCAAGGTCACATCGTTCACAGTCTGGCAAATCCGTCAAGCCTCATATGAAGTTCCAGTTATTGAGAGATACCTGGTAACTGATTCGGAACAAGCTAAGTGAAAACTCAGAGTTGCTGAGGTAATCTGCCCCTCCTCTAACAAGCCGAGCTGCTCGCATAGTGGATCCTTTGCAGGCCCCTCCACTATCCCTTGATAGAAGACTCTCTTCGGATGAGGACTGAGGAATGGCTTGCAAGGCCGATCGACACTCGTGAAGGAAAACTGATTGATTCTGGGGTTTATGATGGCACTCAACCCATGAGATGGGAGGACTGATAGTAAGGAAAGGGAAGGTATCCCTTACAGCCCCTGCCATAATTGATTTTCCTGTCAATGACTGGTGTAGGGAAGCCAGCCTTGAGGCAAGTTTGTGGCTCTCCAAGAGTGGCATTCCCAGCCAAATATCTATGAAACTTGTCGTCACAGAGACCAGGCTCCTTGGTAAACTGGCTCTCAAAATGCGCACATGTCGTCAGTGGCCTGAAGAGTATGTTCGTCCTGGGTTTTGACCTCACGAATGTAGCAACCGGGACCTCGAGGTATCCCTTCTGACACAATTCTGCACCCATATTCACAGCTTCAAAAGACATCTTGCTTAACTTATGTCTGATTACCTGGTTCATGTAGCACTCATTAGTCAAATGCTCCAGGGCCTCCCTAGCTAAGGCTATCTCTAGGGAATCCCCCCCTCCCAGCCACTGCCTGGGAAAGACTATCCTTAAGAGCCTTCACCTTATTAGCCTTATCCTAATCCTATTTTTAAGTCTCTCCCACCTCCTATTCCTGATAACTGCCCCCACTAGTTCCCACTGCACTAGGCTAATTAGATGTTTCTGGAAGTCCCACCTGTCCAGTAAAGACAGATTGAACTTCCAGTAGCCAGCCATTCTAAGCCTACAATCTAATGCCATCCGGGCATAAAAGAGTTTGTGGTCCAAATAGGCTAACTAGTGGAACGTAGGACAAGCTAGTAAATCTATAGCTGCTCCTCTAACATTCTATCCAGGTAGCTAACCACCTGGGTAGAAGGCCAGTTAAGAACCCACATTCACATCTTCCAACTGGGGTGATCGACCTGGTATCTATTGATGAGACCAAACTCATTGATCAAAGCAACTAAACTACGATTGCTCCTTCTCCCTCTAGCTCCCCACCCCTCTCTAACTTGGGGTCCAGGATGGCATTCCAGTCACCCATTAAAGACTACGCACGTTGAATCCATCAGAAATGGCCCCAATCACCGAAAAAAATGTGACCTGCTCCTCCTGGTTGTTGGGCGCATAAACTGCAACGACTCAGAATGAATTAACCTACTCACATACTGGGTGGAATTCTGCGAAAGAAAGGACTCTGGAAGATTGTTCAAGGTTCTCTGTGCCCAACTCTGTCATCATCTGACCATCCAGGACAATCTTGCCAATGTCTATCGGGTAAGTTAGCTTGACTGCCCTATATAAAGAGGGATAGAGCAAAACAAGGACCTTCCCAGCACAAAAATGTCTAAGTTTCTTCAAGTTTGAATTCTCAAGTTCAAAAACCCTTATTTTGGGGTAAGCTTCTTTTGCCTCAAATAAGTGGCTCCAGGTGATGACTTCTGGGGTGTATGGAAAATTTCAGGGATACTTGATTGACTTTCAATCCACTGTGTCCATTTTAAACAATAACCCTAAAAGGACCTTTTTTATGTTTGGACAGAGGCTTTTTGATGTCTTTGTCCACCTTACATATGGATTCTGAGCCTGGGAACATTTTCTTTTTCTTCCTTCAGGAGAGGAGGGGAAGAAGTGGACATGTGAGGGGGTGTAGATTCTGAACTGAGGGGGACGGAGAAGGGGGAAGTAGGGTGGCTCCTTGCTTTTGGCGAGACGGAGAGTGACCTGGATTTGTCCATGACCCTCTCCGCCCTACTACAGCCAGAGTGCCTTTGCTGTAGCTTGTCTTCTTCTCTGCTCCTTTTTAATGACACTGCATGAGGTGGAGGGCATTTTCTCCACCTGCATTGGCATGTCTATCTGCTGCTGCTTTCTTTGTTGTTGTTTTTGGTGTGGCTGCTTCTCTGGCCCCACTCCTGCTGTGGTGGTTGCCACTTTGGTTGAGGTACCTCTTGTCTTGAAGGAGACAGAATGTTTGACGATTTCCTGCTTCTTCTTACCTCCTTCCAGGTGCCATCAGTGTTTTATGTTCCCTCCTCTGATTGGCTTGTACTGTTGCTGCTGAACAAGGTGGGGATTGTACATGTTTACCAGGATACATCTTTGTCATGCACCCTGAAGCTCCACATGAACAGCAATGCGGTCTCCTGTCGTTATGCCAGCTTTACTAATGAGGGCCTTTATTTAGTTTACTTTGCTGTATTTGGTGAAAAAGGTCCCTGTTGTCAGATATGTCTATGGGCACCCCATGGATGGTAACTTTTGTCCTACAGGTGCCCATGTACTCTGTCTGTAGGTGTAGGGTCTGTGTGTTCAAGACACTTCCTGCTAGTTCCTTGGCCTGCTGTTTCATCTGTAGGAGAATATCCTCTAAAGCATTCGTTCTGTGAGTGAGTACCTTTGGACTGATCTGTAACACCTTCAACGTTTCTTCCATGCTTTCCCTGCTGACCCCAACTAATTTCCATGTTTTAACATTGGAAGTCAGCAAGAATACTATACATGGGATTACGGCATTGAGAGCCTCAGGTATAGTTAAAAATTTGTTGTCTTTAAAAGAGAAAAGTACACAAATAAATATGCACAAAACTAAAACAGGAAAAACTGAAAAATTAAAAAAGTTTCAAGAAATTAAACATCAGAAACTTAACAGTTCAGGCAAAATTGAACACACAAGCTGGACCAACACACATCAGTCTACTGAAGCAAAGAACGAATCTCCAACTGCAGACCACCATCCTGGGTATGACGATAAACTACGTCAAACAGCAAGGCCTCTGATCAGGAGTCTTTGAGGAACATGGAACCACCGCTTAATTGCTTGTGTTCCCAGGTCCACCTTGACCTCGGGTGGTAGCACCTGTTAGGGTCCCAGTTATGGGTAAATAGTTAACCACAAAACTGAGGTAAAAAGCATTATAAAAATGTAAAAATACTACAAATACTTTGTAAAAAATTATTACCAGAAATAGATTTAAAAAAAAAAAAAAACTATAACCAGCAATACATTTTTGAAAATAGTATTATCAGTTATACAATTTTGAGGAAAAAAAATTACAAGAAATAGATTTTTGACAAAACAAAAATATTACCAGGCAAAAAAAAAGTTGTCTGCATTAAATGACACATTGAGGTTGATTTGTCGTAAAACAAACCAAACCAACTGCTGACCAACATTCAGTATTTACTACTGTATTTATGTGAATGGGGACATACCCATTATCATCTGTAGGTATGCTACAACAACAAGGTAAAAAAAAAAGGTAAATGATTACATGAAGTCTCATTGAATGAAAATTTGCAGATCAAAATGTGAGTCAGTGTAAGCTAATGCATTAGGTTACACTAATTGAACACCTTCAATATTCAAAATGATCATTAATACCTTAAACAAAATGTGAATTTCCACCAAATTTTGTTTATCAGGTTATCAGCAGGAAACAAAATCTAATTTGTTCATGTCTTGTCTTGTCTTGTCTTGTCTTTCAGCTTGCCGAAGAGACATTGGCCATTAGCATTTCACTGACCCCCAAGCAAATTAGAGATTTGGCTGCTCAGATTAACGCTACAGTTAAAGGACTGACCGATATAGAAAAGATTCTTAACGAGACAAATGATGACTTAAATCGAGCTCGTAGACTTAAAGAGAGGGCAGATAAAGCAAGGTGAGTTGATATCAAATGCATTGTAATCTAAGAATATTGAAACAATGAAGTGATTATATAAAAAATGTTATGGTATTTGAATTCAACTTATTATGTTATTCTTTCAACACTTAAAATAGTCTGAGTTATCAAATGAGACTAATTGTTCTAAGCCAACAAAATGATAATTCAGAAAGAATGAAACAATTTTTATCTCCTCCTCCAAATAACTGGTTCAGCATAGACTAGTTGGGAAATAGACAAAAGACTGTTTACCTTTTGCTTTCAGGTGAGTTTTTCTTTAATTAACCATATTGAATTTTGTTCATTCAAAATCTTGCATGTTATTTTAGAAATTTTATGCAGAACATTTGAAACTTATTGCAAACTGATGTTTGTAGATTTTCTCACTGTTTCAATCAGTCCAAACTAAGTTAATTCAAATAAATTAAGTGTAGTTTGAAACGAGTTATAAATATTTTTATAAAAATGGTAAATTAAAAAATTTTAAATTTAGTTAAGTGAAAAAAAAATCTTTGAAATTCTTGAATTCTGTAATAAAAAAAAGGTCTCTCATTTGTGCTGTGATGACTTATTTTATTTATTTTTTTTTTTTTTTTACTTTGCCCATTTATGACTTTTGTGTTGGTGAGACAGAAAAGGCAGAAGAAAAAGTCAAACAATTCTGTCCTGACCTCAAAAAGAAGAGGTATTGAGCAAAATTTCAGCGGGAGGTGTTGTAATGGAATGTCCCATATTCCCTATCGCCTATGTGGACTGACTATATCAATAGCTATATATAGTGAGCACAGGATATACCTGGGGGCTTGCTTTGGTAATTAGTTGGAGATTCATCTCCAGCTAAGCTAGTCGAACTCTCTGCCTTCTGACAGAGAGGAACTCAGACTAGGCCATGCCGAAGGGCAGAGTCTCAACTGGGGGTAGTAAACATCTACCTGACCTCGTTTCTTACGGGGTCTACAGGGAATTTTTGCACAAGCCTATGGGCTCGAATGCCTCACATTAAATTCGGCCTTGTGCCACATCTGACTGTGTGGGGCGGTTGTAAATATCCTTGCTTCGGGAATTACTAGCCTACCACCTGATACCGGTCTTTCATTAATGTATTCTATTTACAATAACGCGCATATTGCTGTTCCTTCACTCGAGTACCACCTTTGTCTGTTTGTAAGCTCTTTAAGGATATTTGGTTGGATTGATATATATATATATATATATATTTTTTTTTTTTTTTTTTTAAACATTATTTCAGTTTTGTATACTCTGGCTTTTTTATTATTAAATTAAAAAAGAAACTTTAAGAGATTTATTAAAAATAAAATAAAGTATGGCACAATGCTGGAGGAAATTGGGAGATGGGAAGGTATTGGTCTTAACTTTGCATGTTGCCTTTACTAACTAAAACATTCCTTATTATTCTTTTCCATTCACCATAATATGAAAAAATAAACCAATATTTAAATTTCATATTCAGTGAGAAATCAAATGATTCATCTATGATGATTTAAATGATGTCAAATATATTTACAAAAGTTTTGTTGCCTGTAGAAACTCCACACACAAAAAAAACAAATGAATATGGCAAAGTAAGTTAATCAGCTGAAAAAAAAAAGGCTAAATACTCACATGTAGCTGTAGTACTTTTGTTCCTCTAATAAACAGGGAATGAAAAAGTGAGAAACTCCAAAGCATAGAAGGAATCAGTGAGTTTTAACTGAGCATAAGAATGTATGTTATTTTAACAAACAAAAAACAACAGCACTATTCTACTTTAACTTGTGTTGGGTTGACAGGTCATTGTAGAAGCAAAAAAATTCTTTTCTCTAACCACAAGAGGCTACTTTTAGTTAGCTTCTTTGGCACAACTCTATGGAACTTTCTATCCTGATTTTTAACAGAGCTGGTGCTTCAAGTATGCACCCAGCTGTTGATGAGAAAGTGACACATCGTCATAGACTGATAATTGGTTCTACAGAAGGAGAAAAGTGAAATAATTTACATTTAAGTGAACAAATTTTTTTTTTGTACTTAGCTTTCACGTTTATGATGCTTTATGGAAAATATATTATAAAGAAATTAAAATAAGACTGTTGATAGTGAAATTAAATTTAATAAGAAAGGTATCCAATTAATACCCATATCACTATTTATGTCATGCCAAGTAAAGAGAAACATTTCTTATCAAGCAACAAGCCAGCATTGAACTAGTTTCCAAGACAAAATAAAACTCTCTCATGTGAACTATATAGGCTTCAACAAACATTGTGGAATCAGCAGATGACCCCAGAATAAAAACAAAACCTAGTGTTTTCTTCAAGTTTCTAGTGAGAGTAAAATACCAGTTTGAATATTTTTCAGCTAAAATTAAAACCTATATATATATATATATATATAAATTAATTGATTTAAAAATATAGATTTTTATGAATTTTTTGTGTTTCAAAAAAAATCAAAAAAAATGATCTATCAATTTTATATCTTAAAAATCTTTCTTTTATTTATATATATATATATATATATATATATATATTTATATATATTTATATACACACTTTTGTAATTTTTTTAGAAAATCAAGAAAAAAAATGTTTCAATACAAGAATTCTCTGTCTGTTGATTGTCAGTGTTTTTAATTTCTTTGCAGTTTAGAGGCTGGTGATGTTTTGGACACTGCTGATCATGTGCAGAAAGCTCTGGAAGGAGCCAAAATGTCCCAAGACAAGGCAGCAATGGCAATTGACCAAGTCCAGGAAGATATTAAGAATGCTAAGGAAGATCTTCAAATGGTCAGTTTCTTTATTTCAATGATGTTCAACATATGTAGAAAAAAAGATCAAGTGTGTTTTCAAATTGGAAATTTGGTTCTATGTGTTGTGCCAGAAGGTTTTTCTTACCCGAGTTCATCCTTTAAATCTATAAAAGGTCCTTGACAAAATCCAGAGACAGATATGAAGTGTGATTGGTCCTGATCTGGCATCTTGTGTACAGTCACTTTTTCATGGACATTGCATTGCTTCACTCTGTCTTTTTTTTTTTTTTTTTTTACAAATACCTTGACCATAATTGCTCTGATGAGCTACTTTTGCTGGTCTCCAGGTTGCATGAATTTAAGCATGCTACTAGGTTGGCATCTCAGTCCCACCCTTTCACTTTCAAAACAGTTAAATGTAGCTGTCTCTTCTACTCCAATAGCATCATGTCTTGCACTTATCTGTGGAACTCCCTCCCTCTTACTTGCTTCCCTGATAGCTATAATCTTCAATTATTCAAATGCAATATCAATTGACATCTCCAGATGCCTTGATCTATTCCCCATCCTTCTCTTCATTCTTTCACGCTTCTTTACTCTTTCTCCCACTCTCTGTAACTCCTTATGTGCTAGTGGCACTCCCACTTTGCTTGGGGTGAAATGCTTAACAAAAAAAACAAAAAAAAAAACAAGAAAATGTTTTGGGTGGAATAAATTGTATTTGCTTGTTGTTGAAAAGCAAAACAGCAACTTTTTGATTTCTTTAAATGAATACAAATGGAACACTGTAGGTTTAATCAACATTAAATTTTTTTTATCTTTCTGGAGGTTAGGATAGCAAAATGTCTTCCTATTAGTTATACATATTCAACACACATGTTTTTTGTGATCTCCAGACGTATAAAGGCTGTCAAAATGTGTGAGGCAATGTAGACACTTAAAACAATTTATATTTTGTCTTTGAACCACAATAAAGATAGTCTTAATTATCTGATCTCATCTTTTGCTAAAGACAAAATTTAATTGGAGAAAAAAGCAGATATGACAGCAGTACTCCATTTTCTTGTAAAGATAGGACATAGCAAGAAGAGTCTGATAATAGTACAAGAAAGTGACCATTTTGTTTTCTTTGTCATCCTTTATTACACAAGACGATAATGTCATGGAATTGAGATGCTGCTGGTAGCCATTTTGTTTTTTTTACTCTCTTTTGTTTACATTTCAATTGTTTGTCTTTTTTTTTTTTCCAGATTGAAAACATCATGTCTACTTCGGCTGCCAATGCCACAAAGTCCTTAAAAATCATCAAGGTGCTTAAAGATAGATTGAACAGCCTGGAACAGAAACGTTACATAAGCCAAGACAAACTAAGCACTGCTATGAAACTGACCGACCAAGCCATGAAAACAGCCATTGAAGCGGAGAAGGTATTTATCAGTTTATTCAGTATTCCTTATTTACCTCACCTCGTAGGGTTCCCGTTTTAATGAAGTCCAAAATAAATTGGCTAGATCACTTGCTTTCACATGCTAGATTGACAACTTATTCTTTCACAAGATCAAGCAGCATCTTATGTAAACAAAGAAAATCTGCATATTCATTTTACAAATATAACAATGAGTGAATATTTGTACAAAATTGCATATTTTAAGATACTAATACTTGTTTAAATTTGCATATATATATATATATATATATATATATATATAATCCTAGAAGAAAGCATACACAAAGTAAATATAGAATACATGGCAAAAAACAACACAAGGGTATTGAAGGGGATACATTGAAATGTTATGAAATAAAACCATGCATACACCAACTATTTGTACAGCTTATTTAGAGTGAAACCTGTGCCTGGTGTTCTTTGGATTTCTTCAATGTTTTATTGAATGTGCAATGAGCAAAAAAAAAAAAATAAAATAAAAAAATCACTTCTTCATAGTCTTATTTGAAAAAGAAAAAGTTTAATGTTTATTTAAATACTAATACTGTACTATTACTACTTCTACACATTCTGGCCTGAAGTGATTGGATGTCTAGTCACACTGATGAGCTGTGAAACAGTATCTGTAGATGGCACACACATATATATATATATAATGACAAGGTGTAGCAGTTAAGAATCACTGGTTTAACAACACTCCTTCTGCAACATAACAATTAACGTTGGTAGAATCTCAAAGTTTACCAACATTAAAGATATTTAACAAAAATAAAAGATCAGCTGTGTTAAAAAAATAGAAGAATCAATAAGAAAAAAGTGTAAATGCCGAAAGAATAAGAGCTATCCCTTAAATAAGAGCTATCCCTTAAATAGCCAATGTTTGACTAATCGTATTAGTATGGCAATCAGCAAAAATACTATATTGGCTCAACTGAAACGGGAAAGAAAGATTTTACAACCACAAACTAAGCAGGAGTAATGAAAAATACAAAATAATGCAGCTCTCTCTAAATATTACTGGTAAATAAAAGAATTACATGGGAAATTATGGTAAGAACAAAATCTTACAATGGTAAAGGAGAAAGATGTAATCTTTGCCTTTTTAGAAAAATTGACCATTCTAAAAAAAAAAATATTGATAGCCAAATTTACTAAACAAAAGAAATGAATTAATGGTCACATGTAAAAATAGAAATAGATATCTTTTGAAAAGATTGATAGCAAGTACTTGTGAACAATCTTCATGTTTACATTTGAAACTGCATCCCCTAGGGGTAACAGTAATTAGATCTGACATGCCTTGACCACGGAGAGCGCATATTTTTCTAACAAGATTTCTTGACTATTCAGGCTGGTAGTTGTAAAGAAATATAAGTATCCATTAAAAAAATAATGTTTAAACAATTAAATTAAAAGTTGTCTTTTGCTTCACATTAGGATATGAAACAGAGCAGATATGTATGTTTTGAGAATCTGGAAAGATGTGTGTTCAAAAGTACTATTTGGACTATTTTTTTGGATCAGGTTCCATGTTAACGTGATATATATTGGAATTTTGAATGGAACCCTTTTAGTTCATGGGTCTAGATTATTCTAATTCTACATATGCCTTTTTTTGGATATCTCTTTTTGAGTTAATTCCCTTTAAAGTTCAATTTTACCATATACAAATTAAGGATAAAAAAAATACTCAAATTATTTCAGGAGCTTTATTTTTCAATTTGCTAATGATGTAATTGGATATTACTTATTTTTTTAATAGTTTATAACATACAAACAAATTATAGTGCAACTATATATGATTTTAGTCATTTTGTGTTGGGGTGACATTTCTTAAAAAATAAACTGAATTTAATCATCAAAAGATTTTATGTACATCTTTATTTACAATTCTATTTATTTTTTCATATTTATAATTTTGATGTCCATTTGTCTTTAAATGTAGTTTCGCAAATCTAAAGCCAAATTGATTTCTTTGTTAGATTGCCCAAGATTTGGAGGCCAAATACAATAGCACTTCGGGAACTCTCCGGAACAAGTACAATGCAACAGCTGCTTCAAAAGAAAGAGCCATTCTCTTGAAGAAGAGAGCAAACGAGTTGGCTGTCAATACAACAAAATGGAACAGAGAGTTGAAACGTAAGACTTTATTTATTTTCTCAGAAATGTACAAGTTGTTTATTCCATCACAAAAATGGAAATCAAATTTTGTCATCTTAAAAAGGGCCTGGGTATTAAAAATCATTGGTCAGGCTGGAACAACATAAGAAAATGGATATAGACTGCATGATGTATGCCAGCATTTCCAGCTTTTATACTTGCCAATTGTTTTGATATTTTTATTTATTTTCATAATTTTTAATCTTGGGGGTATTTTTTGAAAACTTGTGCTTATCAATGAAGAAATACATTAATAACTGCTCCATGATTATTGTTGAAAGCATTTACTTTTCATTTACCTTTAGCCTATTACGAATTTTGCACTGATGTTCTTTGGGGTGGGGAGGCATGAATTCACTTTTCCTTGCATTGTTATTGAAAGAGATCTTGACAAGATTAGTTAAGTGCCATTATGTGATAGACACTTGGGAGGTCATGTCTCTTGTTTCATAACTGACTAGGTAGATGACTTTTCTGCAGTAGTCTTCCATTTCTTTCTGTGGGTGAATAAATGCTTGGAGCAAAGCACTCCTACTTGGGTGGGCAGGGAGCTCTCCAGGGATTCTAATAAAAATAGGCTGCTTTCGCTATTTTACCATTTATCTTTTCTTTTTTTTATTCCAGGTGTTGTAGAGAACTTTAAGAAACACAGCACCGAGGTTGATCGTTTGACGCTTGATATTGAAGGCTTACAGGAAAAAATGAAAATTTACCTTGACTACATAAAAAGGAAGGCCAAGTATTACGCTGAATGTCTACCACAATAGACTGAAAATGGCACCACCATTGGTGCCTAACATCTCTGAACATCTGCCACTCCCAGTTGACCCTCTTCACCAACGCCCCTCCCCCTCCTCTGCATGCTGATTGCACTGGCCTGTTGAATGCAACCATTTCAGCTCTGCAGTTGCTATTTGTAGCAATGGCATTATCTTTACAAAAAAATCAAAAGTAATCTTTCATCTTTGGAATTAATCTTATTGTATGTTTTTAATATTAAAAAAAAAAACTGCCATCCCGCCTAGGGTAAAAGAAAACAAAACGGTGTCCTTTAATTAAAATTAACTCAGGGGTTGTTTGATTTGAAAAGTTTGAGGTTTTTCCTCCACTCCCCCAGACAGACCATCATTGAAATCAGTGTTGGTTGAGAGGCAGGTTAAAATGTATTTTTCACAAACTCAAATTATTTTTGTGGTTGCTTTTATATGCAGTCTTTATGGCTCTAGTATAACCAATATTGCAGACTAAACTTGAAAATATTAAATAACATTTAATAAAAAAAAAGGAAAATTTTTTTTTTTTTTTAAAGGATTTCTACCTTAATTACAAAAATATTTCGATGGCTTTGCTTATTGTATAGAAAAAAAAAAGCCTAAAATTTTAATTTTTTTTGTATTTATGACTTCGTTGATGATGGAATTTGTTCCGTCTTGAATCTACCAGTGTTTTATTGTTCGGTTGGAGTTACCTCCCTTTGAACTAAAGTAGCTTTCGATTGGAATTCATAATCATGTAAATGCAGATTTTACAATCTTTAAGTTCTACTTTGATATTTTTTTTTCTTCCTTCTAATACAACTGCAAAACAGTTTTAACAAAGATATCAGTTAACATGTATTTTGCTAAGAATTTCTTAAAATAGTATTGGTTAGTATAAAATTGCAATAAGCTGAATTTTCCCTATTATGTCAAAATAGTGACAGATTCCTCCCTCTCTTAAAAAAAAAAACAAAAAAAACCTTACTATTGTAAACTTGAGTATTACTACTAAAGCTAGTTATAGTTGACTATGGGTTGGTACTACAATATTTAATACAATAATATTGCTCTGTTGCGATATAATCCCGACCTTCCTATGACTGTTTAATTCTGAAGAAAAAGAGGAACTTGTTTTTATGTTTGCTACACTTGTTTCTGCCATGACAATTTATTTGAAAATGTTATAACTTCCACCAGTTGCTGTTTGGATTGTAGTGACCAGTGTTTTTGGTTTTTGGTGTAGTCATTCCTTTTACTTTTCACAAGGGATGAAGAGGAGTTACAAGCCAAGGCCAATTTGGCAGGAGGAAGCAAAAATGGGTTGTGGCCAGTTTTTATAAAAAAGAACAAAAAAGGAAAAAAATAAAAAGACCCCAATTGATGTATTTCCTGACTTCTTGCTGGTGTATTTTGTTAACCAGCATTTAACCTTCCTGTTGCTGCTGAAAAAAAAAAAAGAAAGGAAAAAAAACCCCAAAAAACAAACCTTTTGACATTTTATCCATTATCATTTTGTTTTTATTTTTTTAATCTGTTGTGTTTAGCTTGTATCTCTCTTCATGTTATTTTTTCCAGAGATTTACATTTTTGGCTAAATCCTGCATTAAAACTTATTTTTATTTTTTTTAGTGGGGGTGGGTTGGGTGAATTTTGAACCTTAAAGATTGTGGGGAATGGATGGGGATTATGGAGAAGAAAAATAAAAAGGATTATATATATATATAAAAACAAAAGAAAAAAAACAAATTTATCTTAGTTTCATATTCTGTATGCTTTTTATGTCAAATGTACAAAGATATTTAGGGGGTTTTGTTTGTTTATATATAAATAAATAAAATTTTGCCTCCAGTTTTTTGTTCTTGCTCTTCTCGCCCACTAAAAAAAAAAAAAAAGGCTTATACTAAGAAATTAAAATAAATGTGTTAAAACTTTTTTTTTAATTTATATAAATGTACACAGACATTGAGAATAAAATTTTTAATGAAATTGTTTTGAAATCATGCTGATCTTCAAATGGAGATGTGTAATACAATCTTTCTGCTCTATGTAGCTTAGTCAATATAAAAAAAACAAAAAAAAACATAGCAATTAAACATTGTTTCATTAAGGAATAGGACATTAATAAATCCACTTAATTCTGCAATAAAACCTAATTCTTTATTTGTATTAAAACCTTTATTAGTGATAAAGAAAAAGTGACCAGAAAAAGGTAAATAAATATTAAATCTTATGAGTAAAAAAAAACAAAAAAAACCCAAAACTTGTGATTTTAATTATGTGATTATTTATGAGATGGACTTAGTTGAAAGACACAGATGCCAGAGTTAGCTAGCGAATACAATGCAGCTTTGAGTTATTAAAGATTCCTTCCATTTACCAAAAATATAAATTTATTAAAAATATTTTTGCCATTGGCCTTTTTAATTTGTGCCATGAAAAGGCACATCATATATGTCGATATAGAATTGACAAAAGATTTTGAAATTTACTGTTTAAAGTTGGTTTAAATAAAAATGAGTCAAAGAGAAGACTTAAATTTTGTCACCTGCCAAAGAGATTTGTAAGAATTGCATCTGCAATCGAATCATTAAAATACAACATAGAAGAAGCAATTTACATCATTTGGATTGTTTTGTTGCCATGTTAACGTTTCAGCTGTTGTACACTCTGCCCTACTTCAGGTATTATATGTTACAATTTTCAAACTGAATTCTTTAGTCCATAGGGTGTAGATTGTTCTAATTTCATGTTCCATACCCTTTTTTTTTTATCTCAATTTCAGTTATCTCCCTTTAGTAACTCAATTCTCCAAGTTTTTCTTCCCTCTACTAAAGTCACAACTTTTTTTGTTCACTGAGGCCATTTGGATAAAAGCATTGGTTTAGTGACCCAAAGAGTTGTGTTACTCAAGGGGATTAAAAAAAGGGTTTGGTTTGAAATTCCAACATGTATCAACTGAAGAAGGCTGAAGCATACAATGGCCAAAACATTGTGAATGTGGCAATAAAAATGAGGACAACAATCCAAATGATATAAAATAGTTACAATAGCTAATCTCAGAGAGAAAAATTTTTATAAACAATTAAAAAAGAAACGGAAGAGATTTCTTTAATTGTTTATAAAAAATTTTCATTCGACTTTTTGATATTTTAATTTTTGGAAATCATCTTCGAATACGTCTTAACAACATCGCCCACGTGACGACTATGTGATCATATTTAAACAGAACGCTGATCTGTATAAAATTTCAGTTATCTGTCTGAATTAGTTGGGCTCTTATGTCCATCGTCTTTTGTGTTAAATTGTTATAAGTTATGTTAATTATGTTTAAATGAAAATGTCCATGAAGATGGTCTTAAATAGACCGAAACGTCCGACGTCGACTTTATTTTAACATTAATAATGCATATTCAGAATTTTGTTTTTTCTGTATTTTTCTTTCATATATATATATATATATATATATATATATATAAAAAAGAAGAGAGAAACCGCAAACGTTTTCTGTTGTTATGTGGACTTTTGGCTACACGTGTTTCTGGTCTCGCAAAAATCATCAGGCAAAGGGTGGAGATTTCCACATATTATTAAAAATAATTTTTTTTTTTTTGATAAATATTCTCAATATGAGACATTCTCACAGAACTTTTCACTGCCAGTTCAAGAAAGACATTTAGATCACTAACACAAAAAAGTTAATGTCTCATATCGAGAATATTTATCATTGAAAAACAAAGAAAAAAAATTAATTATTTTTAGTAGTATTGGGAAATCTCCACCCTTTGCCTGATGACAGTCGTGAGACCAGAAACGCATGTAGCAAAATTATGGACAATAAAGCATAATATATTTTTTTAAAAATCCACATTACAACCAAAAACGTTTGTAGTTTCTCTTTTTAATATACACACTTTTCTCTCAGAACTACTATAACATCTTCCTTATATATATATATATATATATATAGAAAGATATGGAAGAAAAAGTAAATGAAAACTGAAATTGGAAGATAAATTGGTACATGTAAAAAAACATTGAATTTTACAAATGGAACAGAGCTGCAAATTTGACTCCCCCCCACTAATTCTCTCTCCCTCATATATATATATATATATATATATATATGTATGTATGTGTATATGTATGTGTATGTGTGTGTGTAATTTCTTTAAATGTTACATTTAGTTGATAAATATCTTTGGGTGATCCGATGATTTAACCCACTCAGCCACAGAGAGCATCACAGAGTGGTGCCAGCTTCAATTAACCTTTTGTAAATCTTGTCTAGATCTACTCAAAGCATATCTGCTAACTTTTAAAAATATTTGTATGTATTTATACAACAAAAACTCATCCAGACAAGTTTTATTAAATTCAACTGCCAAGATCCGTTGATGTCATTTTATAATTTTTCAATAAGATGTACATCAAGATCAAAATTGTGTTCAAAGTTAATGTTTTGTTCTGTTTTTGCTCAATTTCTTTCAACCATGTTAGTCATTATCAAGGTATGGTAGACAAGATTTTGTGGGCTACATCCAAACTTTTTTTTAGAGTGCTGGAATTGGAATCGGTTCAAAATGATGTTATAAAGCATGCAACTAGTTTCTGTGTGCACGCATTAAATATTTTAGAAACCCTTCAATATATGATCGGCTCTGGAGAAAGATATTTAATCTGGAGTGTCTCTTTTATTTAATAATAGCTTCAAGTATTTTGAGTCTTTCCTTGCAGTGAGTTCTGCATGGCATTTCATGAACATCTAGAAATATTTATCTTTAAGACTTGTATTTTGGCTGTTTGTGATCATCGATATGTGCATGAATTGCTTTAAATTTAGCAAGTAATATTTCACTCAATGAGAATGCCCCATATAAGAATTTTTTTTTTTTTTTTATAGAGATGCCATCTCCTAAAATGCCCTAAGAATTTAGAAAACAAACTTGTTTCAAGACAGTCTGAAAATTTCTGAAGTCATGAGTTATTGGTAAGAATTAGGGTAGCAGCTTTTAACTTTTTATAGCAAATGATAAGATCTGAAGTAGAACTAAAAATGGACAAAATACTGATAAGAACAAACATTAATTCTATTTTGTTTGTTTTGGATTAATACAATGTCAAGAAAAGGTAGGGTTTTGTTTATTTCTTCATAGTGTGAATTCAAAAGTGGGTTCAGAATCTTTTTTTTTTTTTATTGTTGGTAAGTTCTTGTTTTGGAGATTTATTAATAAAACAGTTTATTGGAGGTAAGTGGAATTTTTAGGCAAGATATATTTAAATGGTCCAGATTCTAAAAATTCTTAGAATAAACATTCAAGAAGAGCACTTATGGGAAAGGCCATTGGGCCACAGAATTTTTGTTGCTTTTTCTTTTCCAACGGTTAATAATTAGTTGGCATGTATGATCTGGTTTACCTGTCAAGAAATTATTTTTTTTTTTTTTTTTTTTTTAAATTTGCTCAGGTGATTTTTTTAGGATGTTTTGGCCTTTTTGACATTAATGAACAGAGATTTGACATGAAAACTTGCCATTTCCATGTTTTAGTTTTTCAGTAAAAGATCATTAGAATAATGTGATGGGTTAATTGTACCTTGGAAAGGAGTTAAATTTTTCGAGTTCACGGGGTGTGCTGTTAATGTTGGATACAATGGCTTTATATAGCTTCCCCTCCTAACATATCAAGTAATGTGGGTTTTACTGAATGATATTCACTTAGTTAAAAAATTACTGAAAACATGAACTGATTCAATTTTTTCAGTATTTAAATTTACTCTGCGTCTTAATTGTTTTCATAAATATTGTCATCTTTTAGAATGGATTCTAATTTTTCAATATATTTGTCAGTGTCTTACGATAACTTGTTCACCTTTATTGGACAACGTTGTAGTTATTATTATTCTTAGATGTTTCTAATGAATAAATGTCTCTTCATAAACATGAAATATTCAAATAATTTAATCTAACATGATAAATAAAATAAGTTAAATACATACAATGGCTCTTAAGCCCTGCAAATGAGTTACACTTTTTTTTTTTTTAAAAGATCTCGTTCTTATTGTACATTGATATTGTACGATTTCACACGTCTGACTTATTTTTTATTACAAATTGAACAGAATAAATCAGTTGTGTATAGTCAGGTCTTACTGTATGGCTACACATAGGGCTGGTCATGTCAGCTTGAGTGAGAGAGAGACACATATACAACTATCACACACAAAAAGGTGTATTGTCTTCATCCATTGCCAATTCTTTTCTTGTTCCTGGCTCTTGTAAATATATTTCCATCATTTTTAATTGTTTATCACTATCATTCTTTCAATTATCCAGATTGATTTTTAAAAGCTATGTATAACTTTTCTACTGAATCTTTAAAATGTGCTTTTAGTTTATATTATGGCCTTTTAAGTCCTTGTCTGGTCGTAGTGTAGTTGTCTTCATAAGTGCTTATCCTCTTGGATCAAATGACACGTCCAATGTAACCTGTGCTAATGGATTTCAGTTTCAATGCATTGACATGTCAGCCAATTCCAAAGTTTCCAGGTCTAATGTCCTTAATGTCCAATAAATTTTGAGAATGGCACATAAGCAGCATTGATGGGATCTTTCCAGGATCCAGATATATTCACAAGATCACAGAAGACAGTAGAGTATGCACGTATCTTTATGTCTATTTAGATTGTTCGGACTATTGTCCTCAGGTTCTCCAATAAGTGAATAAGGTGTTAGTTAGATCCAGTGACAGAACCCAAAGAGTGTGAGTTCAATACCTGGTTAAGGCGGTGTAGAACTTGGAGAGGGGAATTAACAGGAGATAACTGATAACTGACATCCATTAAACATGGCACATGAAACTAGAACAGTCTACCCCAATGAGCGAAATAAAGGGTTCAGTTCGACATTCCAACCATCTGAAGAAGTGTACATCGGCCGAAACGTTGTGATAGATATGGTGACAAAGATGAGGACAATAGTCCCAATAATGTAAATAATGTACATAATACCTCATCTCAGAAATATAGACAGATACAGATTCTTAAAAGGTCGTGTAACTTTTTTTTTTTTTTTTTTTTTTTTTTATAATGTGGACCGAGTCTCCTTTGTTCTTTGCATGACAAGATCAGTGTGTTTTCCAAGGCACGGAAATGTATCCACAACTTTTAGCTTAAATGTTGTCTAGAAAGATCTTTGGATTAGGATAGAAATTAGTTGTCACGCTGACTGGTATATCATCATGTTCTTATCCAAGCTTATCTGAAACAAACTTTTATATTGTTGACGTCGTCGTTAGTGTTTAGGGCATTTTTTAAAATTTTTTTTCTTAATGTCGTTTTCTTGGCCGTAAGAAATTCTGAAAGACGACGACGAGCGCCATCGGGTTTCCACTTCCGGTTTATTCACAATTTTAGTTTTTTCTTCACTCAGAATATACAAATAAAACAGTAGGAGTTTGGAATTAATTTTCCTTCTCCTATGTTGGCTGCCACGCCTGGCAAGAGAGTGTAGTCTGCCTTGCATAAATCGTTGTAAGTATATGTACATGTCGTCTCTCGTCGCTATCTGAGTGTATTACACTCGGATAACAAGAGGCTACATACATATGGGTCTTTTCTTCACATGCCGTGGTATGTATCAAAAATATTAAGCCCAAGGAGGGAAGCGTTCCCCCAGGTAGTACCTTTCCTTCAGGATGGGGGGGGGGGGGGCTGGGTTTATGGCCCGGCACCCGAAGCGTCCTAAAAGGGGAAGTGCCGAGGTGGCTTGGCAAATTTTTCCACGGTATAGTCGTTAAAACGTCGACTTTGTGTCACATCTGGTAGCGACGTGGAGGTGCTGAAAAATACCTTATTCCTTTTAATTTTTTTCTTCCTTCCTTCCTTCGGGGATTGGAAATGCACCGGTAATGTACATATGATGAATGGTCGAGGCCGATTGGACAATTTGGGATTCAATTCTGAGAAATTGTGATAATCAAAGGAAGGATGCTTAGAAAATTTGACACTCACAGGACATAAAAAAAATGAGAAATTAACGATTAATGTTACAAACAAAAAAAAAAAAGAAAAAAAAAAAAGAAAAAGGAAGTTGTGGAGAACCATGGTCACTTATTTCTTTGAATGATGTGGATAAAATATTTACTATATATATGTTTTACTTAAATCAAGACAGAATCGTCCATAATGTGTGGAACAACAATAACCTACCGGGTATCGCAGATTTGTGAAATATTCGTGTCTACTGTTTAACTTAGACAGTTTTTTTTAAAGTACAGTAACGCAATGATTACCGGAAAGTAATAATTTATCAGATGAGCCACGTCCGCACATTTAATTTATTTAAACAACGACTGTGCTCTTCTGATTGGAAGAAGCTTTCCGCATCGACGGGGAGGGCGTGGCTTTGAATTCGAACCGCGTCTTTTCCTCCCTGGCCACTTTGGTAGGGTAGCAGTCAATTAACAACAGGTAATTGGTCAAGTACGTTACTTTTAGCTGAGAGGGTCTCTAATGAAAAGTATTATTCGGGGCGTTGACATTATTTATGGTTCATAAAAAAAAGGAAATGTTATTTCTCCAGTCACATAATCATCATGTCGTGGAGTAATTGAAAAACATTTGATGACTTCGCGACGTGGGAATTCATCGACCAGTTTTAATGATTCACCTGGACACGGGGAGTGTTTCAAAGTCGTTGTCGGACCTCACTATTCTGTAACATTTCATATATATATATATATATATATATATATATATATATATATATATACACACACAGAAAAGCGATACCGAAGGTTTAAAATGAATTTTTAAAAAAAGTCTTGAAGTTTTAATTTCAATAGATTAAATTTAATATTTCCAATGAGCAAAGTACTTTGCCGTATTTCAAAATGAGTATTTTTGTTAAATTGATTGGAATGAGTATTTTAATTGCTAGAAATCGCTGATTTTAGCTATTTACAATTCTCTAGGCACACAAAAAAAAAACTTTCAAAAATAAAATACATTTCTGAAACTTTATTTGAAAAAGATTAACGGATTTAAAGTTTAATCAATCTAATTTGAAACATATTACTATTAGTTAAAAATATCGCAGAAAAACATTTTTGAAACGGAGGTGTGTCTTATTATGAGATGTTGACAGCTCTATTGACAGCCTGATGTTAGGTAAATTTAACTTTTCTACGGAGGAAATATGCGTGAATGTTAACGGATATAACATGAAATCTTAAATTAGGAAAATATTCTAAGTAATCTGTTTTATTAAATTTTAGGTACTCTGGCTTTAAATTTACTATAGTTACCACTCTTATTTCCTGATAATGTCACGTATGGACGTCCGTAGTTAGAAAAATCGGTACGTTCACACACGCCCAAAAATTCGAAATTCTTTGTAAAATACTGGCGGTTACTAAATTGTAGTAAGCTTTTCCAGTTATGATTAGTAAATATAGTTTTACTTAACAGTATCATTTAACCTATGCAAATTAATACAGAATTTTAAAAGATTTAAAACTATAAATTATAATTAATTTTTTTAAATGAAAACATTTCTTGTAAAATTCATTATTCATCGAAATTTGTTTTTCTTAAGACAATATTGTCCATAGTATATTTTATTCATAAAAGCAATTAAAATTTTTTCTAATTAAATAATGTCTTAGTTCTATTGTATTTTTTATTTTACGATTCAGACCAGATTTTCGGTAACTGGAGGACATAAAAAAAAAAAAAAAGTATGTTCCTTAGAGAACGTAAACTAATATAAACATTAAGCCCCTACAAAAATGAAAAAAAAATTCTAAAATTAATTTCTGAATAAGTCCTGAGAGTTTTATTAAAATCCGACAATTATTTGATTTTTGCAAGAATTTCAAAATCAATGTGTTTTTTCACCACAAAAATGTCGTATACTAATTTATAGTCAGCCGCTGACGCAAGAAACAATTTTTTTAAGACAAAATTTTTAAAGTTCTAAAAAGGATAAAAAATATAATTTAAAAAATCCTTTGGTGTTTCCTCCTAATAACAAAGATTTCGACGATAAAACTTTTTTTTTGTGTGTTTTAAGCATTACGCCCCGAGCAAGGCGTGAAGCCACTAAGACGCAGGGGGTTGCAGAAGATTTGGAGCAAGAGCAGATAGGAGTGATAGAAGAAAGGATGAGGAGAAGGATAGTGGATAGATAAAGATAACTGGAGGTGTCGATTTTTTTTGTTTATTAAGTTTGGGGTATTTTTTCATCTTGACATGCCAATTTTTTCAGCGAATCTTTGTGTGTGTGTGTGTGTGTGTGTGTGTGTGTATATATATATATATATATATATATATATATATATATGTATGTATGTATACACCCGCAAAGATACACCCGCAAAGATACACAAAAAAAAAAAAAAAAATGAGCATACATGAAAAAATCCCCAACACTTAATTGAAATAAAGTTTTATCGCCAAAATCTGACTTATTAAAAGGAAAGACTAAAGGATTTTTTTTTTATGTCATTTTTGTTTTTTAATCGTTTTTAGAACCTTTGAAATTTCATTTATTTATTTTTTGTGTGTAGGGGTGGGGGGTGCTGGTGGGGTGTCAAGTTGGGACCATAAATTTGCTTGGGAAATTGGACTTTTTTTTCGCAGTCTTTTTTTTTTTGGGGGACTTCTTTTTTCGCATTGACTTGGAAATTCTTGCAAAAGTCAATTGTCAAATTTTAATGAAACTTTCAGGATTTATTCACAAATGAATGAAATTATTTTTAAACCTTTCTTAAATTTTTTTTTAAAAATCTGCTCCCCCCCAACACTTATTTAATTTTATAAAATTGAGAAATTCTTAATGTTTATAGTAGTTATAAGGACAGGAGTTTTTGTAGAATTTAAATCATCTACTTTTTTTGTCAAACACCCCAATTACAGAAAATCTGCCTTGAATCGTCAAATAAAAAATTCAGTAATACCAAAACATTATTTAATTAGAAAAGTTTTTCATTATTTTCATGAATAAGACATTATGGGTGGTATTGTCTTAAAAAAAATTCGATAAATAATGAATTTTTACAAGAATTGTTTTCATTCTTTTTAAATTTTAATTATTATAATTTCAAAAGGTTTTAAATCCTTTTAAATTCTATATTTGTAGCGGTTAGGTGATATTGTTATGGAAAAGCTTACTACAATTCAGTAACCCCAAGTATTTTAAAAATTTTGAATTTTTTGGTTTGTGTATAAATAAAGATCGGTAACTATAGCGAGTTAAAATTTATTGGTAATTTTCTAACATTTGTTCGTAAGTAAAACTATAAAACCAAGGTACCTGAAATTTGGTAAAATATTAGATTACTTGGAATATTTTCCTAAATTTTCAATTTTACTACTGGGTAGTTAAAAGGTTACATAAAAAAGGCGTCCACGTTAAGTAATTTTTAGAGTTACGTACCCTGTACTTAAATATTCCAAACATTACGCTATTGATAAATCTGTCAACATTTCATAAATACACCTCTCTGTAAATATATTACTTTAAAATATTGCAGAAAATAACTAAAATGTGTTTTTAATGCAGATTAATTAAGCTTCAAATCAGTTAATCTTCCTCAAAGATTCAGAAAAGTATTTAATTTTTTAAATATTTTTTCATAAAGAAAATTATGTTGTATTGACAGATTTGTCAATATGCACGATTTATCGATTTTACTGATAACCAGAAAAATAATTCCAATCAATTTAAATACAGTTTGAATTGCAGCAAAGTATTTTGTTTATTGGAATTATTAAAAATGTAATCTATTAGCTTGAAATTAAAACTAAAATAAAAGCTTTAAGGACATTTTTTTCATTTTTAAAATGCATTTTAAACGTTAGCTATCGCTTTTTTTTGAGATACCTATCTACAGATTGCGATAGAAATAACCCCCCCCCGACATAATGGTAACAGAGTAAGAGACATTTTTGAAAGGCATTTCTATCGAACCCTGTATAATATATTGTTTCAAATTTGCTATATTTATAGAGGAAGAGAGCTCAATATAGGAGACTGAGCGTTTGTAGGTATAGACAGTATGCACAGAAGAATCAACACTGCATGATGACTGTCAGTTTCACGCTTCCATACGACTTTCAGTCACTACTCATTTAGCGGACTTATATATATATATATATAAGTTGTGTATATAGGTCACTAGACGATTAAACAAAATAGAGAGGAAACATTCTGAGTTTAGGGATAATGCTAAGGAGTATTTACGGTTATAATTACAAGAATAGTCTAAAATTATACTTCATTTATATTCTAATTTTAATTAAATACTAATATTCGTCTGTTCACATGCTATTAATTAGGATTATCGATTATAGCTTAAAATCCGATAATATTCTTTCTATCTTGTAGATAACTTAGATCTTTCTTTCGCTTGCTAAACAGTCGTAAAATGTTATATGCTGGTTAACATTTTAATTGCTAAGATGAAAAAGTGAGTGCAATGAAGTTTGAAGGTCGAGATCTGGCCATCTAGAAGAAGTAATAAATCCAGTAATGTCCAGTGTGGAAAAGATAATTATTTTGAATAATGTTTGGCCATATATTCTTCAGCCTTTATCACATATTCCGGTATTTTTTAAAAAACTTTTAGTTACTCATAAAAAAGGAAAAACAAAAAAGGTTTAACAAAACGATATTTAAAAGTAAAAGGTTGACCGAAACCTTATCGTAAAAATCAATAAAAAGGTAAGTGAAATATTGCAATTACACAGACCGCCATTTTTATGACCGAGCAGCGACCTTGTGATAGAAAGCACTTGAAATTAAGATTGTAACGGGAGAGAGCCATGGAAGAAAATTTATTTTCCCTATTTACGTTTCCCCTGTTATGGGCATTATCAGAGAGACTTTTATGCAACTAAGATATGGAGATAATCCTGTGTCTGGAGAAGCCATGTTTAGGACTCCAGATTCAAACGAGATAGATTTATCTATTATGTCCCAGGCGAAGACATATTCCACGAACGAGAAACAGTGAGTCTTGGGGTTTCCCAAATTGAGGACTGCGAGCTGGAGTTTTTATATCTTGGAAAGATTTATTCCCAAAGGGGAACTGTACCATGGACTTGTAAGCTGGTGGTGGTGGTGGAGGGGGGTAGATTTAATCTATTTCTGGGCCAAAGAAATCGACCGCACGTGGTGGCTGGTGTAAACAAAAATAAAACGGACTGCCGACTTCGTCACTAAGCGATCCGTCACGTGACTTATCTCCACCGAAGGGAGATAATTCGCCTTCTCTATCCCTACAAGATGAGAAAGCAACTGAAAATATTTGCGTTTTTCTTTTCTGATGATGAAATTTGATTCCTTATAGAAGAACGGTTCTCTGACTCGATTCAAATTTCATATACTTTTTTTTGTGTGTCATCTTTTTACGTCGTCTCAACACGGATTTTCTTTGACTAACAAACTTTTTGAACAAAAGTTCGTCTTGTTTACTTCATTGTATTTCTCTAATCGTTACTTGAACGTAACGAACACTTGAGCCGAAAAGTGAAATACTTGGCAACAGTGTGCTAGCAAGAAATCGTGGTGCAAGTGAAATGAACGACTAACTGGACCAAAGAAGAGATGCTACGTGAGATTGGAAGGGAATCGTCGACTATGTTATTCCGAGGACCTAATCAATTGATTCAGACCAACATCAATAAGTGACGTTTGGACACAGGATTTCATTAGACACAATTGAAATTTATAACAAACGTGTTCTGAAAGGTGACATTTGAACACATTTTTCCAAATGATTCGTATATGTTCGTTTCTTTCCGGAAAGGAAAAAATGCTGTCCAACAGGTAAAAAGAAGAAAAGAAGAAAAAGAAGAAAAAAAAAAGAAAAAAAAAGAAAAAAAAAAAAGAAGAAAAATATAAAAAGAAGAAAAAAAAAAAAAAAGAAAAAAAAAAAAAAAAAAAAAAAAAAAAAAAAAAAGAAAGAAAGAAAAAAAAGAAAAAAAAAAAAAAAAAAAAAGAAAAAAAAAGAAAAGAAAAAAAAAAAGAAAAGAAAAAAAAGAAAAGAAAAAATGAAAAAAAAAAAAAAAAAAGAAAAAAAAAAAAAAAAAAAAAAAGAAAAAAAAAAAAAAAAAAAAAAAAATAAAAAAAAAAAAAAAAGAAAAAAGAAATAAAAAAGAAAAAAAAAAAGAAAAAAAAAAAAGAAAAGAAAAAAAAAGAAAAAAAAGAAAAAAAAATAAAAATTAAAAGAAAAAGAAAAAAAAAAAAAAAAAAAAAAAAAAAAAAAAAAAAAAAAAAAAAAAAGAAAAAAAAAAAAAAAATGTCCTTTCCAAAATATATATTGTTTTTTGAAGATCGTGCCAAAGCTGAGAGTAAAAGTAGAAATCTATATCTGGAAAACCTAGAATGTGCCAGAAGGTTTGCAATCATAGATTATGACCAACTCGAAAGGTTGAATCCAGGTTAGCCGAAATGGAACACCGCAGAAATATATTCCATATATAAGCGTTGTAAAGCAGTCGAAAACAATTGACTATGTGAATCGTTACGATGTTTGCCTGCCTTACGAGATTTTTAAAAAATATTCGCGCCAAGCAAGGCGATAATGTTACTAAGTCGCAAGGGGGTCTACTGGAAGTGAAAGAGAATGAGAAGACTTTAGAAGGAACAGGAAACAAGGGATAAACTTCTACTTTCGTTCAAAAGATTGAGAAGGAAAACTTTTAAAAAAAAAAAAAAAGACAGCATCTTCATCTGCAATTCATTGCGCAAAATGAACCCTCCCAACAAACAAACAAAACCAAAAAAAAGAACGATTACTGGCAGTAAAAGAAATCGTTTACAACAATATGAAGGGAAAAACAAAATGAGCCACAGTTAACAACTCAAAAAGCCAGAAGAAGGTGATGTTGTGCATGTAGTGGAATTGGAAGGGTTTGTGTGTATTACAAATGCTTATCGCAAACTCAGACGTTGAATTCGAACAAGTACTGTTCCCAATCGGAGGAATTAAAGACAGTAATCAATGAAAAGCGACTGAGATTGGCGAATCAGAAGGGTGATCCGACAGATATTAGTGCAGTCTGCTTGCTATATCCTACTACCACCACCCCGGATGCACTCACCTGATCTTTTACCTTCGGTAAAATGCTAAGAACTTCAATTGTCTTGAAACCTGTAAAAATCACTTGCCATCTTTCTGCGTGAGGAAATCATTAAGCTGCTTCAAAGATGGCATATGACTAAATAAATCTATGTCCGAATAGATAAGATTTATTTTTGAAATTCATTTATAAATACACATACACACAAAAACAGACCCCCCCCACTCAAAAAAAAACAAAACAAAAAACCATGACGCTTTTACTCCGACCCAATATCAAGTTAAGCCTAGACCCTATGTTTCATGGTTGACTAAACAAAAATTGTTCAACTATGGCTGGGAAGCTTGTCCAGTCATTTAACATGTCCTCTTTAAATTTTTAATTACTATTAATCTTTAGATTACCATTTAGTTCCCTCTTCAAAAAAAAAAATCAAAAAAATCGAAGACTGCAAAAAAGAAATAAATCCGGATTTTGATGAGTTTTAGGATGACTGAATTCTGAAAATATTCAAAAGATAATAAAAAAATAGTAAAAAAAAATATGTTAATGCAAATGAAGAAAAATCAAATGGAAATAACGCTGTTAATATACATATTTTCTGTAAATACGTTATTTTTATAGATACAAATATTTAAATAAATGTTCTGTTTATAAACAGTATTAACAACATTTACCAGCCGGATTGTCCGAGAAACTAAAACTGTTTATTATAAACAAAACATTTACTTTAAATATTTCTATCTATAAAAATAACGTATATTCAGGAAATATATTAAAATAATTGCCGAACTTTGTCCATTTCATAATATATATATATATATATATATATATATATATATATATATATAAAAAATTTTCCTCTTTTTTAGAACCTCCTAAAAATTGATAAAAAAAAATTTTTTCTATTTGTATCAACGGAACTAGTAAATAACAGACAATTTTTAGCACGTTTTTTTGGTATGACACACATTAATTTGAAAAAATCGTTGCAAAAATAGAAATAATTATCGGATGTTAATGAAACTTTCAGGAACTATTCACAGATGATCAAATTATTATAAATATGTTTTTTTT